>JAOQMP010000208.1:10186572-10203356 GCA_027563575.1 Erythroxylum pedicellare
GATGGTATTTTGAGTGTGTTTGAAAAGTAAAGAGAACATTTTGAATATTTGAGGAATATAACACCGATGATAATAATGTCATTTGGAATTGGAGATTATGGAGTACATAATGGGGTTTCACATCAAAGATTAGGATGAAATCCAATGCAGCATAATAAAGTGATTTCATATGCATAGAGATAGTCAAAGTCTCATTAATTGAATTATTCGGAATATGAATTCGAATTGCTGCAATAATAATTGCTTTGAAAGCTTGGAGACATCATATGTACATAAACATTTTGGATATATATATATATATGGACATATAGATTAGTAAAGATTGAGGTAATTATTGAGTTTGAAAGGATTGTGCAAATTGAGTATTTCCCAGTAAAGGTAGTGTTGTAAATTAATGCATTGAACAGAAAATTAAATAATGGTGTACACAAATTCAGATATTGAGGTTATCAAATCTTATGCGATAAAAAGTGTAGAATGTCAAGCTAAAAAGGGGCAAACAGGAAGTATTATTAGCTATTGAAATTTAAAATTAGTTTTGCCTAAAAGGATTGGTAAAGCCCAAATTGAGGATTTGGAAATTGTGAAGCTTATTGAGGAATTGAAAATGAATCCGACTTTCGAATTAATGATACTTTGTGATTGAATTAAGAAGTATGTGTACCTGATAAGAAGACTGTTAGCGAAAACACAAGAAACAACCAAAGCTATATGTCCTAGTAGGAATACATTGAAAGAGCATTTGATGGCTAAAAACATAGAACCAAGTGATTACATGTTTGAGTTACCAATAGTCTTGACTATTGGAGACATGCTTAAAGTTTATATTTCTGGAGCTCATAGGAATATGAAATTAATGTATAGTTCCAATTAACTGCAGGCATAACAATCGTTATGTTGGTGATACCATTAGAATATTGTGTGAGATGTCATACGAAAAAAGAGTTGTTTGCCCTTACATTGAATTGAAGAGGGCCAAAAAAATGGTTAAAGGCCATAATAAATTTAAGATACTGTTAGTGAGTGGAATGAGTCAATAATAAGAATAAAGTGGCTTATGAAAGATGAATGAAATTTTAGTGGATCACATTGAAGTTATGAATACAGTGAGATAGATTTAAGAGTTAAGTGTATTGACACTGAAGAGATGTAAATTATCAAAGGAAAGACGAATTGTTTCTAAAAGTATCATCGTAGTTAGGTGTGCTCAGATTTGGAAAAAGTATAAACCACGCTTAAATTGTATTGGTCCACATGAAGTTATTGAGAGCATAGGACCATTAACATATAAGTTTGTGGTACCAAAAAAGATGTCTTAGATTCATAATGTGTGATATATGAGTATGCTATAAGATATCAATATGATTTGACAAAGAGGTATTGTCAGCACATGAAATGAAAAATTTTTTGAGCAACCTGAATTATATTGAGGAAACTGCTAAGATAATGTGATAATTGAAGAAGTAATTAGAGGAAGGATTAATTACACTGATTATAGTCAAATTGAAGAAATTATTCGGGTGATGAAGTTATATGGGAAATGGAGAAGCATATGAAAAAATAATACCCCTACCTTATTGATCAATCATATGAGAATTTCAGGGAAGAAATTTATTAATGGGGAGAATTGTAACATCCCGTCTCCATATTAAGGGTAGAATTTAGATTTCAATAATGGAGAAAATAGCAATGTGAGAGTTAGAAAAAAATTTACCTTTCATGCTCAGCATAATGTCAACATTCATGCATGTGAATTTAAAATTTTACACACATGAAAATAATTGTACATGCACTCAATGACCTTTTGGGTATATTGAATAGTAATGGGAAATGTTGAGAATTGTAGTTATAGTGAATGAGTTAAATGAAAAGGGGGTAGAAGGATTAGAAATAAAAATTTGAAGTGCTGGATTTTAGAAAATAGAAGTCATCTGAGAAGTTACTGGGAATTAATAGTTAAGGGAGTTAAATTTGATCTGAAACTTCCATAAATAAACTGTATTGATCTAGGATGAATTTGACAAGTTGTCTTCATAAAAGTTGTAGCTTGTCTTTCTAGCTTTCCAACGCTATAAAGTATGAAATTTTTGGATATTGGAGTCAAAAGTTATGGCCCTTATAAGTGGAGATGCTCAAGAGTATAGGACGTATCATCTAGTGATAATGTGTCATCTAGTGAGGACGCATCATCTGGTGAGGACGGATCATCTAGTGAAAATGTATTGTCTAGTGATGACGTGTTGTCTAGTGAGGACATATCATCTGGGGATGATGTATCGTCTAGTGATGACGTGTTGTTTGATGATGATGTATCATCTTGTGAGGACGCTTTGTCTAGTGAGGACGTATCCTTTGATGACATCATATCTTCTAGTGATAATGTCATATCGTTTGGTGCACTATTCATCTGACCCTATCGTCTAGTCACATTTTTGACCATGTAGACTATTGAATTTTAATTTAGAGTCTTCACGGAAGTTGTAGATCTATAAGTTTCTTTTAAACAATCTAATAAAGACCCCAATCTAAGGTTTGTAGGGAAAGTTACGCCAATTCTCCTAAGAGATGTACAATATGATTGAGGATATAAACATACTTGCTTCTTTTGGCCATAACTTCTTCACTTGACCTCCAAATGAAGTGGTTCTTAAAGGAATAGATTCTTAATACATTTTTCTACCTCTACTTAAAAATTGGTAACTTTTGATGTAGATTTGAAAAATATTGAAGGAAAGAATATGAGGGATTGGTTGGAAGAGCATAACCAGGCTATGAACGTACTTAGATTTTTAGGCATATCTTAAGCTATAGAGCTCCGAATGAGGTGGTTCTTGTTTCAAAATAAACAAGAGGCAGAGAGATATAATTGTTTTAAAGAAGAAAAATTATGATTTGGTGTTTAACTGGTATGGGCAGATCACCCTATGGGACAATGGCTAACAAAGAGTCATTGAAATACCACAAGGAAGCCCGCTCACGCTTTATGACTCTGGATTATTAGGCTTTGGAAACTACAGGGTACTAGGCTCACATTTCATGACTCCGATGTTGGGCTCTGAAAGCGGGGTCCAATATGTATTGACGCTCCCTAGTGAGCTTGTATGAGAATTGGATAATTTTTTATGTACCTGCTTTGAGTAAAAATGTAATGTCCATTTCTAGTCTTAATAAAGTTGGATTCCACTTAAATTTTAGTAATAATGGTTGTTCAATTTATTTAAATAGAATGTTATATGCTTTAGGTTCATTATACAATGACATAGACATATTGGATATGTCTATTCCTGTTCTAAATATAAACAATAACAAAAGAATAAAACGAGATAATGTGAATCGTCTTATTTATGGCATTGTCACCTTGAACATATAACTGAGAGACATATGTCTAAACTACACAAGTGCAGTAGTTTAGAGTCATTTGATTATGAATGATATGACACATATGAATCTTGCTTATTAGGTAAGATGACTAAGTTACCCTTTAAAGGAAACGGTGAACGAGCTAGTGGACTTTTCGACCTAATACATACTGATGTATGTGATCCGATGTCCATAATGCCAAAGGTGGTTTTGTATACTTCATTACCTTTATTGATGATCATTCTCGATATGGGTATGTGTATCTTATTAGATACAAGTTTGAAGCCTTTAAAAGGTTCAAATAATTTAGAAATGAAGTTGAGAAATAACTTGGGAAAAATATTAAATCACTTCGATCAGATTGAGGCGGTGAATACTTAAGCTAAAAGTTTTTGGATTATCTCAGGGATAATGGAATATTGTCCCAGTGGACTCCACCTTACACACCACAACAGAATGGTGTAGCTGAAAGGAGAAACCATACCTTGTTAGACATGGTAAGATCTGTGATGGATTTAACGGATTTATATTTATGTATCAAACAGAGTCCCATCCCAGTCAGTTGATGTTGCTCCATATGATATATGTTCTAACAAGAAATCCTATCTTTCTCATATGAAATATTGGGGTTGTCCTACTAATGTGAAGTAGATTTAGTCAGATAAGCTTGAAGTTAAATCTAACAAGTGTCTGTTTGTAGGATATCTTAAGGAAACTATAGGATATCAGTTATACCATGTTCCGGAACAAATGGTGTTTGTTTCAAAACATGCTGTCTTTTTAGAGAAAGAGTTTCTTCTAAGAGAAGATAGTAGGAGCAAAATTAAACTTATGGAAGTTCAAGATACTCAAACAAACACGTATCAACTACCTAGACCTAAGACTATTGTTCATGAAGATGAAACAATAGTTCAACCTTCTGACACATACGAAGTTCGTAGGTTAGGTAGGTTATGTCATGTTCCCGAGAGATACAGATTGTTAGGCCCTATTTCTGGAGTCCAACTATCTGGAGTAATAAAAAATTAGCACTGTCAGGTGAAGATCATGCGAGGGGAAAGTAGAAGACATTCAAGAAAATAAAGAAACATTTTGCAAGCAGCATGGCAGGTTCGCTACGACGAAATAAATGTTCACCACCTTAAACATTGAAGAAAACATCCAAGTGCCCATCAGGAAAAGTAAACCGCGATGAACGTTTGGCTTCGCCACGGGGAACACTCAAGATTCATCTGAAGTACCCTTTATTATAGAAAAACATTGATAAGTCCACAATTAAAATTGTACCTGTTTTGGTACAATAAGCATAACTTTCACTAGAGATGTCAGATGAAGGTCATTCTAGGATAATTTCAAAGAGAACTTTTAGATCTACAACTTTTGTGAAGACCTAAAGAGAGATTTTGTCTCCAAAAGGGTCAAAATCATAGATTAAAACCCCTCATATAAAAAGAATTCACTGTGGCTAACTCGTAGCTTCACCGCGGTGAACTTTAAAGGTAAAGGAAAAGACCTCTTGGGAAAGTTCGTTGCGGTGAAACTTGAAGGAAGAACTTTCTGGAAAAGTTCATCGTGGCATACTTTTGGCTTCACTGCGGTGAACTCTGAAGATTAGATAGAAAACCTATCAAGGATAATGTCGTAGACTGCTAATCACCCGTTATCATGTAATGATCATAACTTTCTCATTCGAAGTAAAAAAATTTCAAACTATATACCATTGGAAAGCTAAGAGGATAAGCTACAAATTTTATGAAGACAACTTTGCCTAATTCTACCAAGATCAAGACTAATTTTCTCCTGAATTCAGAACACACTTTTTACCCTTATGAAAAACTTGAAAAATGCAACATACAAACTTTGGGAATCGTGTTGAAAACACAATCATTTTTCATTAACATCAAATGATAAGAGTTTACAAAGATTTAATGGGCATTTCAAGCCATAATACATCATTTCGCAAAATCCCAAAATACAAAAGATACTTCAAATGCGTCTAAAGCCTCGTATTTACAAAAGCTAGCTTAAAAAAGAAAAATATACATAATCAGAGTGATGCCTTGACTCTTGACTACTCGATCTCTTTCTCATCACCTGAATATGGGAAGGAGAATGGGGGTGAGCTTAAAAGCTTGTGGGTAATAAGTTTATATTCCAAAAACAAGCAAAACCATTGATAATGCTCAATGTCATAATAATTTTGCATCAAAACCATAAAACACATATTTCCCAAATTCTCACATTGTCAAACAATTCATAAGCAACATAAATCATGCATTCATTAAACTTGTCAACACATTCTAAACACATAATCACATTAGAAATGGTTCGGGTAGGTCCGTAAATAGAACAGACTAACACATTCCCCCAAAATGGTCTTGTGTAGTCATAAACAGAAGGTACTACTGCAATTCCACATAATGGTTTTGCGTAGTCATAAACATGAGGGAGTCTATAAAGGAGCTCGATGCCACTAGTAGGTAGTTGGGAGAAGTTGTTAATAAAGTCAAAGTGTACTTGACATAATAGAACGGACCACCACAAACCCACATAATCATGGATTTCACATCTTGTAAACATATTGCCCAAAACTGGCACATTTCTAAAACATGATTTCATATCCACAATATCTTTTCAAAAACTATTTTAACATTCATTCCATAAATTATCAACACAATTCACATACTAAACATGTAGCAATTTCTCAATTCATTCAAGAAGCAATAAATGTAATATTTATAAAGTAGTTGAAAACATTAAATTTCCATTTATTCGAATGAAACATTAATGGCTTATTTACTCAATTATAAACATGAAATCTACCTTGAATTCCTTATTTAGAATTTTGCTTTAAAATGCCTCTCCTCTTATTTCTCTTGCCCTTCTTGATTTCCTTCAAATTGACAAAAATCCCATTTAATAGGAATTCTAATTGAGAATTCAATCAAAGCATATTCACTAAATTGTGTCTAAAATACTCAAATCCATATATTTCCTAAGCTTCATGAATTAAAACCCTTCTAAAATCCAAAAGGTTAAGTAAGGCCTTACCTTGAATCTTCACCAAATGAAGAGTTTATTCATTCTAATGAAAGCTCTTCTCTTTCTCTACCTTTTTCTCTTCTTGAACAACCTCAAAATCTCTCTAGAAAGCTTAGAAAGAATGAACCCTAGCTTATTTTCTCTTCTTTTCTCTCTTTCTCTCTCTCTTTTGTCTTTGTATTTTTCTCTCTTCTTCCTCTCACTCACGCTTTCTCTCTTCTTCAAATGCAGGACAAAAATTTTTCTTCCCCTTTTACACTTAATGATTACAAATGTCCATTTTACCCTTCCTTATATGCCTTATGGTCTTTATCCTTAAGTGAATTACCAAAAATGCCCTTATACAATCTTACTACCTTAATTCACTTAACCTATGCAATAAAATCCTACTAACCTTGACATAATTATTAACTATAAAAATTAATTTATTGAAACGTCATAATTTATTTAAATTATGCTTAACTAAAGAAAACAATCCTGGGGCCAACATTTCTCCCCCTCTTAAAAAACTTTCATCCTCGAAATTCTTAACTAAGTCATAGAAGAGGTGTGGATACTTCTCCTTCATAGTCTCCAAGGGCTTCCAAATGGCGTCTTCTATATAATGATTTCTCCCTAGGACTTTGACTGGCTGAACTGTCTTATTCTTGAGGACCTTCTCTTTAGTGTCCAAAATCTCCACTAGAGTCTCCTCATAAGTTAAATCATCTCTCAACTGAACCTTAGTGGTCTGAATGATGTGAGAGGGATCTGATCTATACCTCTTCAACATGAAAACACGAAAGACATCATGTATCTGTGACAATTCCGATGGTAGTGCCAACCTATAGGTTAGTGGTCCAATCCTTTCAAGAATCTCGTAAGGATCGTCAGATCTTGGGCTCAACTTACCCTTCTTGCCAAACCTCATGACTCCTTTCCAAGGAGATATCTTAAGAAAAACTTTCTCACCCTCTTCATACTCCATTTCCTTCCGGTGTGCATCAGTATAGCTTTTCATTCTATCTTGAGTTGTTTTAAGCCTATGTTTAACTAAATTGACCTTGTCAACTGTCATCTAGAGTAACTTTGGTCCCACTAATCTCATTTCTCCTTCATCCCAGCATATAGGAGTTCTACATCTCCTCCCATACATTGCTTCATAAGGAGCCATCTGAATGATTGAATGGTACGAATTATTGTAAGCAAATTCAATCAATGGGAAATGCTCATCCCACGCACCTTTGAAATCCATCACATATGCCCTGAGCATTTCTTTAAGGGTCCGAATGGTCCTCTCAGATTAGACATCTATTTGAGGATGAAAAACAGTGCTAAAATGTAACTTGGTCCCTAGAGCTTCTTGCAGACTTTCCCAAAATCTTGAAGTGAAACGAGGATCTGTGTCAGAAACTATAGAATCTAGAATCCCATATAATCTCGCTATCTTATCTATATACTTCTTTGCTAGCACTTGCAGAGAATTAGTCTACTTAATAGCTAGAAAATGGGTTGACTTCATCCAATGATCAACAATAACCCATATAGCATCATACTTCTTACTAGTTTTGGGAAAACTTATTAAAAAATTCATAGTCACCCTTTTCCACTTCTACTCAGGAATGGACAATGACCTTAACTTGCCTGAAGATGCCTGGTGTTCAACCTTGACTTGTTGACACACTAGACACTTACTTACATATTCTACTACATCCTTCTTTTCTATACATCCTGGTGCTACTTGTGTGCATGGCATAAGGCGCATTATGTTCCTCGTCAAGTATCTCATCCTTTACCTCCTTGAAATTTGGAATACAGAGTCTATTTCCCACAACCATAAGTCCATCTTCCCTCACTACAACATCAGATTTATTGCCATTCTGAATTTCTTCTTTGAGCTTGCTCAAATTTGCATTTGGTGCTTGTAACTTCGTAACTTTCTCCCTGAGTATCGGTCTCACTCTGAAATTAGTAATAACGCAATTGGCCTCCTCCTATTTCAAGCTTATTTTCAACTTAGCCATCTCTGTCAATAACAGCAGATAAACTGTCTGAACATTGGTTATGGAGGATTTCCTACTTAAGGCATCCGCCACTACATTTTCCTTATCAAGGCATCCGCCATTACATTTTCCTTACCTGGATGGTATTCAATTATCAAGTCATAATCTTTTAGCAAATCCAACCACCTTCTCTGTCTCGAATTTAACTCCTTCTAGCTCAATAAGTACTTGAGACTTTTATGATCTGTAAAAATCCTCGTCTAAACTATCTAAGGATAATATCTCCAATTTTTTAAGGCAAAGATCACTGCTGCTAACTCCAGATCATGAGTCGGATAATTCAACTCATAACGCTTTAGTCACCGTAAGGCATAAGCCATCACCTTATCTCCTTACATCAACACACAGCCTAAACCCTTCCTTGAAGTATCATTATAAACTGTACAACCTTCATCTCCTATAAGCAAAGCTAGTATTGGAGCACTTATCAATCTGTGCTTAAACTCCTCAAAGCTCTTTTGGCATTCATCACTCCAAATAAACTTCTGATTCTTCCTCAATAACTTGGTCATCGGAGCAACTATCATATAAAATCCTTCAACAAACCTCCTATAATAACTTGCTAGACCCAGAAAACTCCTCACTTTTATCACTGTCCTTGGTGCATGCCACTTCACCACTTCTTCAATTTTCCTCAGATCAACATGTACACTATCCTTCGAAATTACATGTCCAAAGAAGATCACCTCATGAAGGCAAAATTCACATTTGCTGAATTTGACATAAAGCTCATTCTCCCTTAGTGTTTGTAACACAATCTGGAGATGTTCCTCATGTTCCTCTTCACTCTTGGAATAAACCAGATTGTCATCAATAAACACTATGACGAATTGATCCAGATATCCTTGAAGAATTTATTTATGATGTCCATGAATACAGTTGGAGCATTGGTCAATCCGAATGGCATGACTAGGAACTTATAATACCCATAACGTGTGTTAAAAAGTCTATCTTGTTTATATCAGACTCCCTGATCTTGGGCTAATGATAACCCGACCTGAGATCAAATTTTGAAAAGACACTTGCCCTTGCAACTGGTCAATCAAATCATCAATTTGTGGTAGAGGATACTTGTTCTTAATAGTCATCTTGTTGAGTCTCTGGTAGTTAATACACATCCACTATATTCCATCCTTCTTTTAACAAACAGAACTGATGCTCCCCATGGTGACGTACTCGACCTTATGTACCCCTTTTCTAACAGTTCTTCCAACTATTCCTTAAGCTCCTTCAGCTCAGCTAGAGCCATTTTATATGGTGGTATGGAAATAGGTGTTGTACCTGGAATTAGGTCAATAGAAAACTCAATTTCCCTCACTGGTGGCCAACTAGTTAAATCTTTTGGAAACACGTTTAAAAAGTCCCTTATAATTGGAATAGCTTCTAACTTCCCATTATTCACATTGATGTCCACAACGTATGCCAAGAAGGCTTCACATCCTATCCTCATAATCTTGTCAACTAACAAAGCTAAAAAAATCTTGGTTATGGTGTTCTCCTGTCTCCTCTAAAAATCACCCTTTCACCTATGCCAAAATCAAACTCTAGCATGATATTTCTCTATGGTGTCCATCCCAAGTATAACATCCATCCCCTTTAATTCTAGAGGTGGTAAATCTAGTACCAGTCTAGCACCATTAATAAGGATCTCACAATCTCTATATACTTGACTGATTATCACATTCCTCCCTAAAGGAGTACTAACAATCAAGGGACTACACAAAGGAACCAAATTCACACCATGTAATGTCATACTTGTAGAAACAAAAGAATGCGTGGAACCAGAATCAATCAATAAATACATTTCTGAATTAAGTAACTGAGTCACACCCATGACAACTTCAGGTGCGGCTGTAGCTTCCTCCCTGGTTATAGCAAATACCCTTGCTTGTGCCTAATCCCTTGGCCTTCCTAGAGGAATAACCTTCCTTGTTGCTCCAGAACTGTCTACCTTAGTGACTGACCTAGTTCTTATTGTTTTAGCTCCCCTTGGGGCTTGCAACTGTGACCTCTCTTGCCTTGATCATGTGTCTCTTCTCCCCACATCAGAAGCATGATCTAAGTAACTTGAATCACTCTCCTCTGTGAAATTTCCCATAATGCTCACATTGGGGGTTTGTCAACCTACTCCCCTCCATCCTTCTATTACCCCCTACAGTTAAGGCTTGCACTGAAACTGCCTTTGTTTGCTTGCTCTTAGCAGATCCATTACTTCCCCCTTCACTCTGTGTGTGGAAACTCCTAACACTCCTCTCATGCATTGGTTCACTCATTCCATTCTTAGAGGACTGTTCCTAACTCTTCTTATTCTTGCTCACTTCATTCTTTATATTCTCCAGTTTTTCAGCCTGGAGTGCAACATCTACCAACTGCTGGTATTCACAGAAATTGTGGATCAAAGCTTTCTCCTTGATCCCTAAATGAAAACCTCCCTCAAACTTGCGACACTTATCCTGCTCATTCGCAACAATGTAGGTTGCATACCATGAGAGCTGGATGAACTTCAGCTCATACTCACTCACACTCATATCCCTCTGTGCGAGATTCAAAAACTCCTTGGTCATCTATTGTACATAAACCCTTGAGAGGTACTTCTTCCTAAACACTTCCACAAAGTCTCTCCATGACAATATTGGAGACATAACCTGGTTGTGGTGCACTGATTCCCACCAATGAAGTGCGTCCCCCTGTAGCAAGCTCACTGCGTAATCTAATTTCTCCTCATTAGAGCACCTCATCTGAAGCAGGACTCTCTCTGTCCTCTTCAACCATGCTTTATCCTTTTTGGGATTGGTAGTCCTACTGAAATCAACAGCCCCATACTTGCGGAGCTTGTTGTACTATCCATTCCTCTACATTGAATGTTGTACTAGAACTTGTGCCCATGACATAAGTAAAAGCCTGAGCAAAGGCTTGAAAGAATCACGGGTCCAAAAGGTTTACTTGAGGCACAAGAGGAGGAGGCGGTGACATTTCATATGACACATTAGGTGCCTCAAAATTAGGAGTAGAATGAGTCCCTGCATCTTTTGGGAAATAAGATTCATCCGTGCTCCCTTGGCAAGAGCAAGATTGAGTCATGGCTCCTCGAGTTCTCTTTCGAGGTGGCATAATAACTCCTTCAATTCAAACCCATTTAAAAACTTTTAGTTCATGTTTCA
This sequence comes from Erythroxylum pedicellare, assembly GCA_027563575.1. NCBI lineage: Eukaryota > Viridiplantae > Streptophyta > Magnoliopsida > Malpighiales > Erythroxylaceae > Erythroxylum > Erythroxylum pedicellare. The sequence continues at coordinate 10,198,178 of JAOQMP010000208.1, forward strand.
TGTAAAACAACTTCAAATCATGTGAAATAATTGAAATCATATGAAACAATTTCAATTTCAAATCGAGTGAAACAATTCAAAAACAATACATATTATTCATTCAAAACAATGCTTGTTTATTTTGTATTGTAAAATTACCCATTTCATGCCAAGGATATCGCAGGTTCACCGCAACGAAGTAAATGGCGAACATTGAAGAAAACATCCAAGTGCCCTTCAGAAAAAGAATGCCGCGGCGAACGTTTGGCTTCGTTGCGGTGAACACTTAAGGTCCGTCCGAAGTACCCTTTATTATAGAAAAACATTGATAAGTCCACAATCATAATTGTACCTGTTTTACTATAATAGGTATAACATACACTAGAGATGTTAGATGAAGGTCATTCTAAGACAATTTTGAATAGAAATTCTAGATATACGAATTTCGTGAAGACCCCAAAGAGAGATATTACCTCCAAAAGAGTCAAAATCACAAATTAAAACCCTCAGATAAAAGAAATTTGCCGCAATGAATTTTGAAGGTGAAGGAAAAAACCTCTCAGGAAAAGTTTTCCGAAGCTAACTTTTGGCTTCGTCATGGTGAAACTTGAAGGAAGACCTTTCTAGAGAAGTTCAACATGGCGTACTTTTAGCTTTGCCGCGAATAACTTTGAAGATCAAATAGAAAACCTGCCAAGGATAGTGGTACAGACTGCCAATCACCCGTTACCATGTAACGACCATAACTTTCTCATCTAAGGTCAAAAAATTTCAAACTATATATCGTTGGAAAGCTAAGAGGATAAGCTACAACTTAAGACAACTTTACCTAATTCTGCCCAAATCAAGACTTTTTTCCCCTGACGTCAGAGCAAACTTTTTACCTTTATGAAAACTTGAAAAATGCAACATACAAACTTTGAGGATTATAGAAAAACACATTCATTTTTCTTTAACATCAAATGATAAGAGCTTACAAAGCTTTAATGGGAATTTCAAGCCATACTCCATCATTTTGCAAAATCCCAAAATACAAAAGATACTTGAATGCGACTAAAGCCTCGTGTTTACAAAAGCTAGCTTAAAATACAAAAATATACATAATCGAAGTGATGCCTTGACTCTTGATTACTCTCTTGCTCATCACCTAAATATGGGAAGAAGAATGGGGGTGAGCTTAAAAGCTCGTGGGTAACAAGTTTATAATATGAAAATAAGCAAAACCATTTATAATGCTCAATGTCATAATAATTTTGCATCAAAACCATAAAACACATATTTCCCAAATTCTCACATTATCAAACAATTCATAAGCAACATAAATCATGCATTCATCAAACTTGTCAATGCATTCTAAACACATAATCACATCAGAAATGGTTCAGGTAGGTCTTTAAATAGAACGTACTAATACATTCTCACAAAATGGTCTTGTGCAGTCGTAAACAGAACATACTATCGCAATCCCACGTAATGGTTTTACATAGTCGTATATATGAAGGAGTCCATGAAGGAGCTCGGTGCCACTAGCGGATAAGTGGGAGAAGTCTTTAATAAAGTCAAAGTGCACTCGACATAATAGAACAGACCACTACAAACCCACATAATCATGCATTTCAAATCTTGTAAATATGTTGCCCAAAATAGCACATTTCCAAAACATGACTTCATATCCACAATATCTTTTCAAAAATCATTTTCACATTCATTCCATTAATTGTCAACATAATTCACATGCTATACATGTAGCAATTTCTCAATTCATTCAAGAAGCAATAAATATAACATTTATAAAGTAGTTAAAAACATTAAATTTCCATTTATTCGAAAGAAACATTAATGGCTTATTTACTCAATTATAAACATGAAACCCACCTTAAATTCCTTGCTTAGAATTTTGCTTAATAATGCCTCTCCTCTTGCTCCTCTTGCCCTTCTTGATTTCCTTCACATTGACAAAAATCCCATTCAATAGGAATTCTAATTAAGAATCCGATAAAAGCATATTCACTAAATTGTTTCTAAAATACTCAAACTCATGCATTTCCTAAGCTTCATGAACTAAGACCCTTCCAAAATCTAAAAGATTAAATAAGAGCTTACCTTGAATCTTCACCAAATGAAGAGTTTCTTAGCTCTAATGAAAACTTTTCTCTTACTCTACCTTTTTCTCTTCTTGAGCAACCTCAAAATCTCTCTAAAAGGCTTAGAAAAGATGAACCCTAGCTTGTTTTCTCTTCTTTTCTCTCTTTCTCTTCTTGTCTTCGTATTTTTCTCTCTTCTTCCTCTCACTCACGTTTTCTCTCTTCTTTAAATGCAAGACAACAATTCTTCTTCCCTTTTTACCCTTACTGATTGTAAAATGTCCATTTTACCCTTCCTTATATGCCTTATGGTCTTTATCCTTAAGTGAACTACTAAAAATGCCCTTATAAAATCTTATTACCTTAATTCAATTAACCTATGCAACAAAATCCTACTAACCTTGATATAATTATTAACTCTAAAAATTAATCTATCGAAACCTCATAATTTATTTAAATCATGCTTAACTAAAGGAAAAAAATTTAGGGGCCAAAACGGATATCTCATAAGTGAACTTAACGACGTATTGTTCATAGAATATGATGTGCCTATCACTTATGAAAAGGTTCTGAAAAGTTCAGAATATGACAAATGGCTTCAAGCTAGGAAATCCAAAACCAAGTATGGACTTTGGTTGACTCACCTGAAGGGATAAAACCCATAGGGAGCAAATGGGTGATTCATAAACTTGGTCGTAAAGCCCTTGGAGGTTAAATCAAAATAATCCAAGGATTACACTATAGGGTGCAACCTCAGGTCATTCTCTTAATCAGAACCTAAAATGAATGGACCTAAGTTAACCTATATGCCATGCTATATAAGCTAATTGGGAAAAAAGGGGAGTTTTCATTGTTGAAATCATTAACTGAACTAAATTGAATTGTAAAATGTGTTTTTGGATTTTCGGGATATAGAAAATGGAAAGATGAAAATAATAGATTAAACAGTGATAGAATCCTCTTAAAAATGAGCTATGGCTATTATAGTTCGAAATTGATTTAAGTAGGCATAGAAATCACAACGCTTTAAAATGGTAAACCTTAAAGTACTCTTTAAGTCCAGGACCTTAATCAATGGAACTTCATTTCTTACGATCCTATTAAATGCTCTTAATGTGTGTAATAGGATCAGCCAATACAATGGGCCAAATAAAATCCACAATCAACTCAATATCATACATAACCATTCAAGATAAAAGAGAATCAAGAAGATCACTACTGGACATATATGAAACTTCATATATTTAAGCTCAAAGTTCTATATAAACCAATCCAAACTACATATAATAAATATCCAACATTTGACTAAAACTATAATCAAGTAACTCAACTACAAATTACAAATCCTAGACCTAGGAATTTATAAATTCATAGCTGAACCATAGATTGAACTACTCCCCTTTTAAGCTCATTAAACTTTATCCATTGCTACATCTTCAAGAGGAAAGGAAATGCCTATCCACGCATTGCACTCGGAAGCTTCACAACTGGGAATGAATCTGAGCTACCCATGGTGGAGGTTTGACAATGGAAAAATAGCGTAAAATGAGAGAGAGATGAGAGAAAGATGATCGAGCACGATGTGGAGGCTGTCTCTCTGTTTCTTTCTGTCACTTATCCCAAAATAAGGTTTCTAAAATAGGTTTCGGATCGGTTCTCACAAATCGGTAAGTGAAATTTTAAAAAATAGTTCAGGTCTGGGTTGCTGATTCAAAGGATCTTGGCGGAGAAGGAGTGACTTTACTGCGACAATCGGCTCTTTTTGCTTGATCTTGTGACTTACAATTTCTTGGTCTTTACTCTTGGCTGTACTTCTTGAGTGTCCTACATTGAAAAGCAATAGTTTGTAATATTAATTGTCTTAGAAACCAAGTGAGTGTAATTACTAACTAATTATGACAATTTTACCCTCAAACTACATTAATTTAAAGCAAACACTCTTAATCTAAATTAAGCACAATATCCAAAAAAAGAGCCGAAAAGTATAACAAAAACTATGGACATTTCACTAAATAATATAGAAAAATTGGGTTCAATCAAATTCCCTCACACTTAGACCTTTGTACTCCTGAGCAAAGCTCATAAAAATCAAAGCGATACACATATCAAAGAAAATACTGACCATATTTAAAATGAGAGCATAAAATTTAGTAAAACCACTTTCTCATAAATCAACCAAAGCAGACTGAAGGAGCGCTAAGAAGATAAACACTATAAGTACTTAATCCAAAAGATTGAGCAAAAGAGATTTCTCTCAAGGTTATTTAACTCTTAACTCACTTATCTTAGGATAATTTCACTCTAAAATTTGCTTAGTCCATTCTTTACCATGAGCTTATGATAGTTCTACCTCTCCACTACAAGAACTATAATTTCGTCAATCAAGAGTACTTTTAGGGTTGTAATGGTGGATGAAGGCTAAGTGAAATGGATGGAATAAGAGAAAAAAGATGAGTGATATGCATCAGAATTATTCTCCTCATAAAACAAGCATTAACTATTCTAAAGAAAAGATTTAAAATTCTAACATAGCAGCATTTCTTTTGCTATCTATTTCTATTTCCATATTTTTTTACACAATTGAATTCTATACTTTAAAACAATTGCTCAGGCAAATGTCATAATTCAGAGTCAAACAAGATTCCTCAAATGTTCGATGAATTGACTCATTTTTTTATGAACCAACCTATGAATCCTACTCTCCATAAAGATAAACTTAACTTAGAAAACTGGAGATAAAATATTTACATCAATTTATGGAAATGTGCATGCACTAAAAAAGACAGCTCAAGGGGCTAGAATGATTAAGTGCTTGGGGCTTATGTTTAGGTAAGAAAGGTTTTTAAATGAATGCCTCTATCATATTCACAAAATTTTAGTTCATCAAGCCTTGATTAAGAATTAAAACAAGTTCTGGAGAGATATGAAATTAAACAGATACACACAAATGTAAGAGTTCAGGCCCAAATATCCTTCCAACAAGATTAGTATCTCAATTAAGCAATCTTAAGGTTTAAAAACGCATAGCGCCACTTTCTTAACGTACCCTCACTTACCTTTCGTTGAAAACATTGAAAATGGCATTATCCAAAATCAATTGTCATTTAAAAAACATG
>JAOQMP010000208.1:10203456-10218799 GCA_027563575.1 Erythroxylum pedicellare
GTCATCTAGAGTAACTCTGGTCCCACTAATCTCCTTTCTCCTTCTTCATCCCAGCATATAGGAGTTCTACATCTCCTCCCATGCAGTGCTTCATAAGGATCCATATGAATGCTCAAATGGTACGAATTATTGTAAACAAATTCGACCAATGGCACACGGTCATCCCACGCACCTTTCAAATCCATCACACATGCCTTAAGCATTCCTTCAAGGGTCTAAATGGTCCTCTCATATTGGCCATCTGTTTAAGGATGAAAAGTAGTGGTAAAACGCAACTTGGTCCCCAAAGCTTCTTGCAGACTTTCCCAAAATCTTGAAGTGAACCGAGGGTCTCTATCAAAAACTATGGAGTCTAGAATCCTATGTAATCTTACTATCTTATCTATATACTTCTTTGCTAGCACATACAGAGAATTAGTCTGCCTAATTGCTAGAAAGTGGGCTGACTTCATCAAACGATCAACAATAACCCATATAACATCATGTTCCTACTAGTGTTGGGCAAACCCAACAGAAAATCCATAGTCACCCTTTGCCACTTCTACTCAAGAATTGACAATGGCCTTAACTTGACTAAAGCTGCCTGGTGTTCAGCCTTGACTTGCTGACACACTAAACACTTACTTGCATATTCTGCATCCTTCTTCATGTCTTTCCATCAGAAATGCTCTTTCAAATCTCTGTACATCCTGGTGCTACCTGGGTGTATGGTATAAGGCACATTGTGTGCCTCGTCAAGTATCTCATCCTTTACCTCCTTGATATTCGGAATACAAAGTCTGTTTCCTGCAAACATAAGTCCATCATCCCTTACTAACACTTCAGATTTCTTTCCATTCTTAATTTCTTCTCAGATCTTGCTCAATTCTACATCTTGTGCTTGTAACTCTTTAACCTTCTCCCTGAGTATCAGTCTCACTCTGAAATTAGCAATGATGCAATCGGGCTCCTCCTGTTTCAAGCTTATTTTCAGCTTAGCCATCTCTGTCAACAGTGAAAAATAAACTGTCCAAACATGGGCTATGGAGGATTTCCTACTCAAGGCATCTGCCACTACATTTTCTAGATGGTATTCAATCAACAAGTCATAATCCTATAGCAACTCCAATCACCTTCTCTGTCTCAAATTTAACTATTTCTAGCTCAATAAGTATTTAAGACTTTTATGATCTGTGAATATCCTCGTCTGAACTCCATATAGATAATGTCTCCAAATTTTCAGGGGAAAATTACTCGTGCTAATTCCAGATCATAGGTCAGGTAATTCAACTCATAAGGCTTTAGTTATCGTAAAGAATAAGTTATTACCTTATCTCCTCGCACCAGCACACAACCTAAACCCTTTCTTAAAGCACCACTGTAAACTGTATAACCGTCATCTCCAGTAGGCAAGGTCATGATTGGAGCACTTGTCAATTTGTGCTTAAGCTCCTCAAAGCTCTTCTGGCATTCATCACTCCAGATAAACTTCTGATTGTTCCTCAATAACCTGGTCAGTGGCGCAGCTATCATAGAGAATCCTTCCACAAACCTCCTATAATAACCTGCCAGACCTAGAAAACTCCTCACTTCAGTCATTGTTTTGGGTGCATGCCACTTCACCACTGCTTCAATTTTACTCGGATCAACATGTACCCCATCTTTCAAAATCACATGTCCAAGGAAGATCACCTTGTGAAGCCAAAACTCACACTTTCTGAACTTAGCATAAAGCTCCTTTTTCCCTCAATATTTGCAACACTATTATGAGATGTTCCTTATATTCCTCTTCACTCTTAGAATAAACTAGAATTTCATCGATAAACATTATGAAAAAGTGATATAGATACTCCCTAAAGACCCTATTTATAGATCCATAAATGCAGCTGGAGCATTGGTCAATCCAAATGGCATAACTAAGAACTCATAATGCCCATAACGAGTCCTAAAGTCTGTCTTGTTTACATCAGACTCCCTAATCCTGAGCTAATGATAACCTGACCGGAGATCAATTTTAGAAAAGACCCTTTCCCTCTGCAACTGATCGAACAAGTCATCAATTTGTGACAGAGGATACTTGTTCTTAATAGTCACCTTGTTAAGTCTCCGATAGTCAATACACATCCTCCATGTTCCATCCTTCTTTTTAACAATCAAAATCGGTGTTCCCTACAGTGATGAACTCGTCTTTATGTATCCCTTCTCTAACAATTCTTCCAACTGTTCCTTAAGTTCCTTTAATTCAGCTGGAGCCATTCTATACGGTGGTATAGAAATGAGTGCAGTACTAAAAATCAAGTCGATAGCAAACTCGATTTCCCTCACTAGTGACAAACCAGGTAAGTCTTCTAGAAACACGTCTGGAAATTCTCTCACGATTGAAAAATCATCTAACTTCCCTTCGTTCACATCAGTGTCCACGAGGTGTGCCAAGAAGGCTTTACACCCCTTTTTCATCATCCTATCCGCTAGCAAAGCTGAAACAATCCTAGGTGGTGATGTTCTTTAGCCTCCTCTAAATATCACCTTCTCACCATTTCCAAGATCAAACTCTACCTCTTTGAAGCTACAATCTAACTTTAGGCAATATTTCTCTATGGCATCGATTCCCAGTATCACTTCTAGGCCCTTCAAATCTAAGGGCATAAAGTCCACTACTAGTCTAGCACCATCAATAAAAGGTTCACAGTCTCTATATGCTTGACTTACTATTACCCTTCTCCCTAAGGGAGTGCTAAAAATCAATGGACTATCCAATGGTCCCAGATTAACATCATGTATAATCATACTTGTAGAAACAAATGAATGCATAGAGCCATAATCAATCAAGACATATACTTCAGAATTAAATAACTGAGCCATACCCGTGACAACTTCAGGTGCGGCTGTAGCTTCCTCTCTGGTCATGGTAAATACCCTTGCCTGTGCTTGACCCCTTGGCCTTCTTGAAGAAGTAGCCTTCTTCGCTACTCCAGAACTTCCCACTTTAGTGACTGGCCTAGTTCCTACTGCTTCAACTCTTGTTAGGGCTTGCATCTGCTACCCATCCTGCCTCAGTTTCTGGGGACATTCCCTGACCATATGACACTTCTCTTTGCATTGAAAATATGCTCCAAGTAACTTGAAGCACTCTCCTCTGTTAAATTTCCCACAATGCTCACGCTGGGGGTTTGTGTAGCTACTTCTCTCCATCCTTCTGTTTCCTCCTACAATTGAGGCTTGTACTGAAGATGCCTTGGCTTGCTTATTCTTGGCAGAGCCACTACTTCCCACTTCACTCTGCAAGTGGAAACTCCTCACATTTCTCTCAAGCATTAGAGCACTCATTCCCTTCTTAGAAGAATGTTTTCAGTTCTTCCTTTTCCTGCTCACTTCATTCTTTATATTCTCCAGTTTTTCAGCCTAGAGTGCAGCATCTACCAACTGCTGGTAGTTATAGAAATTGTAGATTAAGACTTTCTCTTTGATCCCTAAATGAAGACCTCCCTCAAACTTAAGACACTTATTCTCTTTGTTCGTAAAAATGTTGGCCGCATACCATGAGAGTTGGGTGAACTTCAGCTCATACTCACTCACACTCATATCCCTCTTTGTAAGATTCAAAAACTCCCTAGCCTTCTCTTATATGTAAACCCTTGAGAGGTACTTCTTCCTGAACACTTCCACAAAGTCTTTCCATGATAATACCGGAGGCATAACCTGACTATAGGGCACTGATTCCTACCAATGAAGTGCATTCCCCTATAGCAAGCTTACTGCATAATATAGTTTCTCTTCATCAGAGCACTTCATCTGAAGTAAGACTCTCTTAGTCCTCTTCAACCATACTTCAGCCTCTTCCAAATTTATAGTACCATTAAAATCTATAGCTCCATATTTGTAGAGCTTATCATACTGCCCACCCCTCTCCACTAGAGCTTATACTAGCACTTGTGACCCTTGGCCCATGGCATAAGTGAAAGCTTGACCAAAGGCTTGAAAAAATCGTAGATCCATAGTAGGCATAAGAGGAGGAGGTGGTGGCATTTCCTGTTACACACTAGTTGCCTCAAAATTAGGAGTAGAATATGTCCCCGCTTCTTGTGAAACATAAGATTTATTCGTACTCCCTTAGCTAGAACAAGATCGAGTCATGGCTCCTCGAGTTCTCTTTCGAGGAGGCATAATGACTCCTTTAATTTAAACTTTTATTTCATGTTTCATGTAAAACAACTTCAAATCATGTGAAACAATTCAAATCCAGTGAAATAATTCAAAAACAATGCATGTTATTCATTCAAAACAATGCTTGTTCATTTCGTATTGTAAAACTACCCATTTCATGCCAAGGATACCCCCAAACCTAGTCCTACACCTGGACCTAAACCTAGTCACTCTGATAACATAAGTGCTGGAAACCTCGCCCTCGCAAGACATGTGCCTGACATCCTAAATAACATCTGAACACGCATCTCACAAGGATGGCGTGCTCACACCAGTCTGTCACCAAAATCAAACTCATTCCTTCAAATTCAGAACAGATTTTAGAAATCTTCATATCATAATTACAAAATGACTTCTACAAAAACATTGTAACTTAATTTCTCTAGTTTATTTTGAATCAAGAATTACCTCATTCGGAGCTCTACAAATCAAAATATCATCAAAATACCAAAGTATATTTAGTACAATATCCAATTCATACTCTTCAAGCATGTATTGGTATAAAAGGCATAAATTTCTCTAAAGATGTCGGATTAAGGTCATTCTAGAATGGTTTCGAAGAGGACTTCTATATATACAACTTCTGTGAAGACGCAAAGAGATCAAAATCATAAATTAAAAACCCCTCAGGAGAAAAATGTTCGCCACGACCAACTTTGAAGGTAAAAAACAAGACCTCTCGGGAAAAGTTCGCCGTGGACAACTTTTGGCTTCGTCATGGCAAACTTGAAGGAAGACCCTTCTGGAAAAATTCACCGCGGCATACTTTTGGCTTCGCCGCGGTGAATTCTGAAGATCAGATAGAAAACCTGTCAAGTATAGTTTTGCAGATTGCCAATACACATTATCATGTAACGACTATAACTTTCTCATACGAAGTCAAAAAATTACAAAATATATAATGTTGGAAAGCTAAGAGGATAAGTTACAACTTCTATGTAGACAAATTTATCTAATTATGCCTAGATCATGACTATTTTTCACCCTGAAGTAAGAACACACTTTTTACCCTTATAAAAAAACTTAAAAAATGCAACATACAAACTTTGAGAAATCACGAGCAAAACAAAATCATTTTTCATTAACAAAAAAAGATAACAATTTACAAAGCTTTAATGGGCATTTCAAGTTATAATACATCATTTTCTTCGTAATCCAAAAATCCAAAAGATACTTGAAAAATACTTGAAATGCAGCTAAAGCCTTGAATTCTCAAAATCTAACTTAAAATATAAAAGTGCGCAAATTCATAGTGATGCCGTGACTTTTGACTGCTCGATCTCTTGCTCATCACCTGAATATGGGAAGGAGAATGGAGGTGAGCTTAAAAGCTCATAGGTAACAAGTTTATAATTGATAACAAGCAAAACCTTTGCAAATATTCAATGTCATAATAAACTTGCATCAAAACCCTAAAGCACTTATTTCCTAAATTCTCAACTTAGCAACATATATCATAAACAAATAATTCACATATGCATCAATTTTTCATCCAATCATAAACACATAAGCAATTCAGAATGATTTGGGTAGGTCCGTAAACAGAATGTACTAGCACATTCCCACACAATGGTCTTGCTTAGTCTTAAACGGAACGTACTATCACAATTTCATATAATGGTTTTGCATAGTCGTAAACATGAGGGAGTCTATGAAGGAGCTCTGTACCACTAACAGGTAGGCAGAAGACTTTAATAAAGTAAAATTACACTTGACATAACAGAACAGGCCACCACAAACCCACATAATCATACATTTCACATCTTGTAAACATGTTGCCCAAAATGGCACATTTCTGAAACATGATTTCATAAATTCAATATCTTTTCAAAAACCATTTTCACATTCTTTCCATAAATCATCAATACAATTCATACACCAATCATGTAGCAATTTCTCAAATCATTCAAAAAAGCAACAATGTAACGGTCATAAAACAATTGAAATCATTTAATGTTCTTAAATTTGAAAAGATAGTCATGGCTCATTACTTAATTATAAACATGAACCCACCTTGAATTTCTTGCTTAAATTTTGTTTAAGAATGCCTTTTCTCTAGCTCCTCTTGCCCTTCTCGATTTCCTTCACATTGACAAAATTCCCATTTAATAGGAATTCTAATTGAGAAGCCAATCAAAGCATATTCACTAAATTGTTTCTAAAATACTCAAACTCATGCATTTCCTAAGCTTCATGAACTAAAACCCTTCCAAAAATTCAAAAGATTAAGTAATACCTCACCTTGAATTTCACCAAATAAAGAGTTTCTTAGCTCTAATGAAAACTCTTCTCTTCCTCTATCTTTTTCTCTTCTTAAACAACCTTAAAATCTCTCTAGAATGTTTAGAAAAGGTGAACGCTAACTTGTTTTCTCTTCTTTCCTCTCCCTCCTCTCTTCTCTACGACACTCTCTTCTTTCTCTCCCTCAATTCACGTTTTTCTTCTTCTCTCAAATGCAAGACACCTTTGTTTCTTCCTTTAATACCCTTAATGAGTAGAAAATGTCTATTGACCCTTCCTTATATGCTTTATGACTTTTACTCCTAAGAGACTTGCCAGAAATGCCCTTGAACATTCTTATTACTTTAATACAAGTAAACCATATTGTAAAATCCTACTAACATTCATATAATAATAAACTCCAAAATTAATCTATAAAAACCTCATAATTTATTTAAATCATACTTAATTAAAGAAAAAAATTTGGGGGACAAAATTTCTCCCCCTCTTAAAAGAATTTCGTCCTTGAAATTCTTACCTGAGTTATTGAAGAGGTGTGTATACTTCTCTTTCATAGTCTCCAAGGGCTCCCACGTAGCCTCTTCTGCAGAATGGTTTCTCCACAAGACTTTGACTAGCTAAACTATCTTGTTCTTGAGGACCTTCTCCTTAGTGTCCAAAATCTCCACTAGAGTCTCCTCATAAGTCAAATCATCTCTCAACTAAACCTCAATGGTCTGAATGATGTGAGAGGGATCTGATCTATACCTTCTCAATATGGAAACATGAAATACATCATATATCTGTGACAATTCTGGTGACAGCGCCAATCTATAGGCTAGCCGTCTAATCCTCTGAAGAATCTCGTAAGGACCCATATATCTTAGGCTCAAATTACCCTTCTTGCCAAACCTCATGACTCCTTTACAAGGAGATGTCTTACGAAAAACTTTCTACCTACTTCATACTCCATTTCCTTCCAGTGTGCATCAGTATAGCTTTTCATTCTATCTTGAGTTGCTTTAAGCCTCTATTTAACTAAGTTGACCTTGTCAACTGTCATCTGGACTAACTCTAGTCCCACTAATCTACTTTCTCCTTCTTCATCCCAGCATATAGGAGTTCTACATCTCATCCCATATAGTGCGTCATAAGGAGCCATCTAAATGATCGAATGGTACGAATTATTGTAAGCAAATTTGACCAATGGCAAATGCTCATCCCATGCACCCTTGAAATCCATCACCCATGCTATGAGCATTCCCTCAAGGGTTCGAATGGTCCTCTCAGATTGGTCATCTATTTAAGGATGAAAAGTAGTGCTAAAATGTAACTTAGTCCTTAGAGCTTCTTATAGACTTTCCCAAAATCTTGAAGTGAACTGAGGATCTCTGTCGAAAACTATGGAATATGGAATCTGATGTAATCTCACTATCTTGTTTATATACTTCATTACTAGCACATGCAGAGAATCAATCTGCTTAATTGCTAGAAAATGGGCTAACTTTGGCAAATGATCAACAGTAACCCATATAGCATAATGCTTCCCACTAGTCTTGGGCAAACCCATCAGAAAATCCATAGTCACCCTTTGCCACTTCCATTCAGGAATGGACAATGACCTTAACTTGCCTGAAGGTACCTGGTGTTCAGCCTTGACTTGCTAACACACTAGAAACTTGCTGGCATATTGTACTACATCCTTCTTCATTCCTTCCAAACAGAAATGCTCTCTCAAATCTTTGTACATCCTGGTTCTACCTGGGTGCATGGCATAAGATGCATTGTGTGCCTTGTTGAGTATCTCATTCTTTAGTTCCTTGATATTCGGAATATAGAGTCTATTCTCACGACCATAAGTCCATCATCCCTCACTACCACTTTGGATTTCTTGCCATTTTTAATTTCTTCTTAGAGCTTGCTTAATTCTGCATCTTGTGCTTATAACTCCTTAACCTTTTCCCTGAGTAACGGTCTCACTCTGAAATTAGAAATGATGCAATTGAGCTCCTCCTGTTTCAAACTTATTTTCATCTTACCCATCTATGTCAACAATGGAAAATAAAATGTCTGAACATGGGCTATGGAGGATTTCCTACTCAAGGCATCTGCCACTACATTTTCCTTTCTTAGATGGTATTTAGTTAATAAGTCATAATCCTTTAGCAACTCCAACCATCTTTTCTGTCTCAAATTTAACTCTTTCTGGCTCAAAAAGTATTTGAGACTTTTATGATCTATGAATATCCTCGTCTGAGCTCCATATAGATATTGTCTCTAAATTTTCAAGGAAAAAATTATTGTTGCTAATTCTAAATCATGGGTTGGGTAATTCAACTCATAAGGTTTTAGTTGCTGTGAAGCATAAGCTATTACCTTGTCTCCTTGTATCAACACACAACCCAAACCCTTTTTTTAAGCATCATTGTAAACTTTATAACCCTCATCTCTAGTAGCCAAGGTCAAGATTGGAGCACTTGTCAATCTCTACTTAAGCTCCTCAAAGCTCTTTTGACATTCATTACTCCTGATAAACTTCTGATTCTTCCCCAATAACTTGGTCATTGGAGCAATATCATAGAAAATTCTTCAATAAAACTCCTATAATAACCTGCCAAACCTAGAAAACTCCTTACTTCTACCACTATCTTCAGTGCATGCCACTTCACCTCTGCTTCAATTTTACTTAGATCAACATGTACCCCATCCTTCGAGATCACATGCCTAAGGAAGATCACCTCATAAAGCCAAAATTCACATTTGCTAAATTTGGCATAAAGCTCCTTCTCCCTCAATGTCTGTAACACAATCCTAAGATATTCCTTATGTTCCTCTTCACTCTTGGAATAAATCAGAATGTCAACAATAATCACTATGACGAATTGATCCAGATACTCCCTAAAGACCCTATTCATAAGGTCCATGAATTCAGCTGGAGCATTGGTCAATCCAAATGGCATGAATAAGAACTCATAATGCCCATATTGTGTCCTAAAGGTTGTCTTGTTCACATCAGATTCCTTAATCCTGAGCTGGTGGCAGCCTGATATGAGATCAATTTTAGAAAAGACCCTTGCTCCCTACAACTGGTCAAACAAATCATTGATTCTTGGCAGAGGATACTTGTTTTTAATAGTCACCTTATTGAGTCTTTGATAGTCAATGGATATCCACTATATTCCATCTGTCTTTTTAATAAACAGAATCGGCGCTCCCTATACTGACAAACTTGGTCTTATATACCCATTCTCTAACAGTTCTTCCAACTATTCCTTAAGCTCCTTCAGCTCAGCTGGCGCCATTCTATATGGTGGTATGGAAATAGGTGTTGTACTTGGAATCAAGTTAATAACAAACTCAATTATGGAAATAGGTGTTGTACTTGGAATCAAGTTAATAACAAACTCAATTTCCCTCATCGATAGCAGACTAGGTAAATTTTCTAGAAACACGTCTAGAAAGTCCCTTAAAATTGAAACATCTTCTAACTTCCCTTCATTAACATTGATGTCCACAACGTGTGCCAAGAAGGCTTAACATCCTTTCCTCATCATCTTGTCAACTAACAAAGTTGAAACAATACTTGGTGATAATGTTCTCTTGTCTCCTCTGAATATCACCTTTTCACCCATGCCAAGATCAAATTCTACCTCTTTGAGTCTACAGTCTAACTTTGCATGATATTTCTCCATAGTATCTATTCCTAGTATTACATCTAGGCCTTTCAAATATAGGGGCATTAAGTTCACAACAAGTCTAGCATCATCAATAAAAAGTTCACAGTCTTTATATGCTTGACTTATCACCTTTCTCCCTAAGGGATTACTAACAATCAATGGACTATCCAATTGAAGCAGATTAACATAATATAAAATCACACTTGTAGAAATAAATGAATGTATGGAGCTAGAATCAATTAAGACATATACTTCAGAATTAAATAACCGATCCATACCTGTGATAACTTTAGGTGTAGTTGCAGCTTCCTCTCTAGTAATGGCAAACACCCTTGCTTGTGCCTGACCCCTTGGGGCCTTCTTGGAGGAATAACCATCCTTGTTTCTCTAGAACTGACCACCTTAGTGACTGGCCTAGTTCTCACTGTTTTAGCTCTCTTTGGGGATTACAACTACGACCCCTCTTGCCTCGTTATGTAGGGATAGTACCTGATGATGTGTCCCTTCTCCCCACTTCAGAAACATGCCCTTAGTAACTTGTAGCACTCTATAATGTGAAATTTCCCATAATGCTCACATTGGGGGTTGGTGTACCTGCTCCCCTCTATCCTTCTATTACCCCCTATAGTTAAGGCTTACACTGAAACTACCTTTGTTTGCTTACTCTTAGCATAGCCACTACTTCCCACCTTACTCTGTGTGTGGAAACTCTTCACGCTCCTCTCAGGCATTGGAGCACTCATTCCTTTCTTGGAAGACTGTTCCCAGTTCTTCCTCTTTCTATTCACTTCATTCTCTATATTCTTTACGTTTTTAGCCAGGAGTGCAGCATCTACCAACTACTAGTAGTCACAGAAATTGTGGATCAAGACTCTCTCCTTGATCCCCAAATGAAGACCTTCCTCAAACTTATGACATTTATCCTCCTCACTCGCAACAGTATTGGCCGTATACTGTGGGAGCTAGGTGAACTTCAAATTGTACTCTCTCACACTCATATCCCTCTGTGTGAGATTCAGAAACTCCCTAGGAATCTATTGTATATAAACCCTCGAGAGGTGCTTCTTCCTGAACACTTCCACAAAGACTCTTTATGACAATATCGAAGGCATAACCTAACTTTGGGGCACTAAGTCCCACCAACGAAGTGTATCCAACTATAGCAAGCTCACTGCATAATCTAGTTTTTTTTTTATCATAGCACTTCATCTAAATTAGGACTCTCTTAGTCCTCTTTAACCATGCCTCAGCCTCTTCTAGATTTGTAGTACCATTGAAATCAATAGCCCTATACTTGCGAAGCTTATCATATTTCCCACTCCTCACCACTGGAGCTTACACTGGAACTTATGACCCTTAGTCCATAGCATATGAGAAAGACTGAGCACCCTTAGCCCATGGCATATGAGAAAGCCTAAGCAAAGGATTGAAGGAATCGTAGATCCATGGTAGGTGTAGGAGGAGGAGGCGGTGGCATTTCATGTTGCACACTAGGAGCCTCAAAATCAGGAGTAGAATGTGTCCCCATATCTTGTGGGACGTAAGATTCATCCGTGCTCCCTTAGTGAGGGCAGGATTGAGCCATGGCTCCTTGAGTTCTCTTTCAAGGTGGCATAATCACTCCTTTAATTTAAAACCATTTAAAAACTTTTAGTTCATGTTTCATGTAAAACAACTTTAAACTATGTGAAACAATTCAAATTATATGGAACAATTTCAAATCCAGTGAAACAATTCAAAAACAATGCATATTATTCATTCAAAACAATTCTTGTTCATTTTGTATTGTAGAACTACCCATTTCATACCAAAGATACCCCTAAACCTAGTATCTCTAAAACCATATTATGTTAGATCCCATTTTTGGAGTCTAACTATTCAGAGTCATAATATGTGAGTACTGTCGGGTGAAGATCATATGAGGGGAAAGTGGAAGAAATTTAAGAAAATAAAGGAAAATTTTATAGGCAGCACTGCAGCGACGTAAATGTTCATCGTAGTGAATATTCAAGAAAATATCCAAGTGCCCTTTTCGCTGCGACGAACACTCAAGGTCCATCCCAAGTACCCTTTATTAAAGATCCCTAACTTTCTTTCCATTAATCTTTTCCATATAAACACCAAAGTCCATCAATTTTTATGAAAAGATAGAGAAATATGATAAGAATCTATTGGTTCAAAAATCAAGTCATTTGGAGGTCGTATGAGAAAATTATGGCTAAAAGAATCAAATATGCTCAGGTTTGAGAAAAACCTTCGAGTGATGTACCTATTTTAAGACAATAGGCATAACTTTCACTAAAGATGTCGGATGAAGGTCATTATAGAACTTTTTAGAAGAGGACGTCTAGATCTACAACTTCTATATAGATCCTAAAGAGAGATTCTTCCTCCAAAGGGCCAAAATCATAAATCAAAACCCTTTAAACAAAAAGAGTTCGCCGCAGCTAACTCCTGGATTTGCCGCGGTGAACTTTGAAAGTGAAGGAAAAGACCTCTCGGGAAAATTTCACTGCGACCAACTTTTGGCTTTGCTGCGGTGAAACTTGAAGGAAGACCCTTTTGGAAAAGTTCACCGTGGTGTACTTTTGGGTTTGCTATGGTGAACTCTGAAGATCAAACAAAAAACCTATCAAGGATAGTGCTACAGACTACCAACACCCCTTATCATGTAACGACCATAACTTTCTCATCTAAAGTCAAAAACTTACAAACTATATACCATTGGAAAGCTAAGAGGATAAGCTATAATTATATGAGGCAACTTTTCCTAATTCAGCCTAGATCAAGACCCGTTTTCCCCTAAATTTAGAACACACTTTTTACCTTATGAAAACGTGAAAAAAATGCATCATACAAACTTTGAGAATCATGAGTAAGAGACAAACGTTTTTCATTAACATCAAAAGATAAGAGTTTACCAAGCTTTAATGGGAATTTCAAGACATCATACATCATTTGCTTCATAATCCAAAAAAATACAAAATATGCTTGAACTAAAATACTTTAAATGTGACTAGAGCCTTATGCTTACAAAAGCTAGCTTAAAATACAAAAATATACATAATTGGAGTGATGCCTTGACTTTTAACTACTCGATATCTGGCTTATCACTTGAGTATGGTAAGGAGAATGGGGGTGGGCTTAAAAGCTCATGGGTAACAAGTTTATAATAGGAAACAAGCAAAACCATTGAAAAATGCTCAATGTCATAATAATTTTGCATCAAATCCATAAAACACTTATTTCCCAAATTCTCACATTATCAAGCAATTCATAGGCAACATAAGTCATGCATTCATCAAAATTATCAACATATTCAAAACACATAAGAACATCAGAAATGGTTTAGGTAGGTCTGTAAACAGAATGTACTAACACATTCCTACATAATGGTCTTATGTAGTCATAAAAGAAATGTGCTATCATAATTCCACATAATGGTTTTGCGCAGTCATAACACATGAGGGAGCCCATGAAGGAGCTCTGTGCCACTAGCGGGCATGTGGGGCACTTGACATAACAAAACGGACTACCAGAAACCCACATAATCATGCATTTCACATTTTGTAATCGTGTTGCCCAAAATGGCACATTTTCGAAACATGATTTCATATCTACAATATCTTTTCAAAACCATTTTCACATTCATTCCATAAATTATCAACACAATTCACATAATAAACATGTGGCAATTTCTCAATTCATTTAAGAATCAATAAATACAACATTTATAAAGTAGTTGAAAACCCACCTTGAATTCCTTCCTTAATACTTGCTCAAAGATTCCTCTCCTCTTGCTCCTCTTGGCTTTCTTGATTCCCTTCATCAATAGTAAAATTCCATTCAATTGGAATATCAATTGAGAACCGAAAGAAACTTATGCATAAAATTGATCCTAGAAAGCTCAAACCCATGCATTTCCTAAGCTTCTTAAACTAAAATCCTTCAAAAATCCAAAGGACTAAAATTTAACTTACCTTGAGTCTTCACCAACTAGAAAGATATTTAGCTCAAATGGAAGCTCTTCTCTTCCTCTTTCTTTTTCTCTTTTTGAACAACCTCAAAATCTCTCTTGAAGGCTAAGAAAAATTGAAACCTAGTTGATTTTCCTTTTTTTCTATCCTTACCCTCTTCTCTACAACACTCTCTTCTTTCTCTCCCTCAATTCATGTTTTCTTCTTCTCTCAAATGCAAGGCACCTTTGTTTCTTCCCTTAATACCCTTAATGAGTATAAAATGTCCATTTTACCCTTTCTTATATGCCTTATGGCTTTTAGTCTTAAGTGACTTGCTAAGAATGCCCTTGAACATTCTTACTACTTTAGTACAACTAAACCATATAATAAAATCGTACTAACATTCATACAATAATAAACTCCAAAAATTAATCTATCAAAACCTCATAATTTATTTAAATCATGCTTAATTAAAGAAAAAATTTTAGGGGTCAACAACCCAACTTAAGTAAACACAAATAAATTAGATTAACATTAAAGATAAGCAAAATCCTTAAGTTAAAATTAGAACATCATTAACAACTTAAAATCCACAACCATATAACTCATCTCAATCTTACACATTTAAATGAATTAAAAAGTAAATGAGGAGGAAATGAAACTCAGGTTGGATGATTCGGGAGAGTAGCAGCTTCGAGAGATCAGTTATTCCAGTAAGCTTCGACGTCAGAACCCTCTTCTTCTTTTCTCTCTCTTTTTTTTCTCTCTCCCTTTTGGGTTTCCAAATGTAGGCAAAATCTAGATTCCCCCTTTAAGGTTATATCATAATCCTTTTGTAGTCTTTACCAATTAAGGTAGCCTTAGTGTCTTTCCAGGTTCGAAATGTCCCTTAAAAACTTGAATCTAAAAGTGACTCCTCATCATTATGCGCACAGGCCATAATCATGGCCCTTAATGCATGATTGTGGCTTGGTTATCTGCTCTCTATCATGATCGTGGCAGATCCCCCACGATTGTGGCCTTATGCTTGAGTTTCTGTCACAATTGTGGCATATTTGTGACGATCGTGGCCTTATGTTGGTGCCTTTGTCACAATCGTGGTAGGTCCCCCATAATTTTAGCCTTGTGTTTTACTTAGGTTCTCATCCGAAACTCTTCTGAATGCCCTAAAACACTAACAAATTCATCATGGCACCTTATATATATATAATTGAAGCTCGAAAACATGTTCTCACCCAAAAAACACTTAAAACATAAATGTTTATGAACTAACATAATTCTTAAGCTAAACACACACAGATCAAT
>JAOQMP010000208.1:10238269-10258636 GCA_027563575.1 Erythroxylum pedicellare
GTTTTTGAAAAAGTTATTTTTCAAAGAAATTTGAAAGGGGATTGTATTCATGCAAAAGAATACACAATTCAACCCCCTCTTTCTTGTGCATTTTGTCTATTGAACGTAAAGTTTATATTAACGCGTGATTTACTTCACTTTAGACCTCTTTCTTCTTCTAAACTTCCTCCTACTATTAATATTGAACTCCTCAACTTTCAACTTCTTTTCCTCTAGACTTGGGGTTTAAGAGAGAGCCTTAGTTTTCGGAGACTCAACATGTAGTAAACTCACAGTGGTATGGCCAGATATTGCATAATTTCCACTTTTGGTCTTATACCAACTAATATCTTTATAGTTATTTTAAAATCTACCAGCACTATTTTATTTAGTTCAAAAACATTAGGCTCAACATAGGAAACTACTGTTAAATCTTAGATTAATTTTAAAACTAAATGAGTATTGCTAATATCAAGGGTAACAATTTTTTGAGTATCAAGGCTCATAAGTTATAAATACACTCCTATTAGGAATCTCCTACTTGTGCCTCTCCATTGTTTTCCTTATTTTTCTAAGTTTGACCTCCATTGGTATGACACTGTAATAGAGTCTTCAAACTAGATATCATCTTCACTGAGTCTCACCAAAGGAATTATGCTAGGTAAATCCTTTTTTAACTCAACAATAATAGAAAATCTAGTATAACCAATCATTTTCCTTTGATATGTTATTTCATCTTTTTATATAGGTTACCTATGTAGCATGTCAATAGGCTCAAGACTTTTGTGGACCAATATTTAAGTGATACGTAATAAATTAATCCATGTTAGGACATATTTATGCTTAATTTTATCCAAACTATTACTAGTTTCCAGAGTTATAAGAAGAGGGGGAATCTATTAAAATGAGATAGTCCTATTTTTAGTACTTTGTTTTCTCTAGTCTCAATTGTAAATCTAAACAGAAGATGGTTGTCTTTTAACAGGAGAACTTCACTAAGATCTTTTCCTTTGCAATGTCTTTCAACAGGAGAACTTCACTAAGATCTTTTCCTTTGCAATGCTTTACTTCTCGGTTATTAATTATAAGGAAAAGGAGGAGTTTCCTTAACAAGAAGTTAAAAAGTGTAAAGGACTAGCTTCTAGCTGCCTCTCTTAGATTTTCAAATGTTGGTTACCTAATGAAGTAGCCCTCTATTCCAAATAAAGGCTAATTTGGTCTTGGAGCTCTATCCTAAGACTTGCTTCCAATTAAGGAGAAGGTTGTGTAGAGTCAATTACTTCATAAGTTATAAGTTTACCTCACTTAATATGATTGGAATGACATGTTGAGCTAGATTATATGAATTTCTAAGTAGTAAAAGAAAGATGGCAAGCTACTTAAAGCAACCCTCATAATCATAACTTACAACCTATGGAAGGAGAGAAACAGAAGGATGTACTCAAGAAGGAGACAAACAAATACCAACTGGAAGAGAACATTATCAATGAAATCAAAGCTTTTGTAATAATAAAGGAAGCAACTCAAGACTTGTCAACAAGTATGAAGCTTAGGTGGAACTTGTAATTACTTTGTTCTTAACTATATAAAATGTAACTTAATGTTTTGCCTATTATAATGTAATCTTTTATTGATTTCCTAAAGGGAGACCTCATTGTAATGTTGTGAATATTTTAACTAAAGTCAATGAAAATTACTTCGATTTTCAAAAATAAAAAAAGGAAAAGGTTGAGGGTAGAAGATTATGAAAAAGGGATGGCTTGAGAATGAACAATTTTAGTAATGCTAAATAGGGATACCAGGGGGAGGGTTGAGGGGTTTGTTAAAGACCTAGAATTTGAAGGAATATAGCATTTAGAAGTCAAGTCACATGGTAGAGGTGGAGAAGGGTCAGTTATTGGAAGAGTCTGACTAGGTTCAGACATAAAAAAGGCCGTAAAGTTTAAATTAAAAAAAGATAGAGAAAAGAGTTGAGTTTAGAAAAATCACTCCTAAAATAATAAGGGAGATTTTCAAGAGAGAAATTTGTTATAAAGGTGCCCTTATAAGTTCAAGAAACACACAAGAATTCCAGCAATAGAGAAAGGGAGGAGAAGAATCAAGCTTTAGCACTAATATAGAAGAGTTTGGAGAAGGGAGTGTGAGCAAGGAAAGAAAAGTGGCAATAGGGAGCCATAAGGTAGGTTGGGGGAGTTGGAGGAGAGTTAATCTAGAGAGAAGGAAGAGCTTTTCTTTCTATACATAGTGTTAATTCCTTTCTATATGAAACTTATGAAACCTGTTAGGTTAAAGAATAACCAAATCAACCTTTGTTAAAAGGATAATTATCCTTAACATCTATCTTGATCTATAGTTAAAAATTATTTAATTACAACATTAAGGATAAATTTAATTACTACTAAAATATTAGGAACCTAATGTTTCACAAATAAAGATCAATTTAAAAAAGAAAATCCATTTAAATTACTTTGGACTTAGTTTGAAGATGAAGAAACTTTAAAATCATATTATTATTATTATTATTATTATTATTATTATTATTATTATTATTATTATATTTTAGTTACAATTATTAGTTTAATTTTGATTAGAAAGAAACCTTAAAGTCTTTTTCTATAAATAGGCAAAAGGACATCAGGGAGTTAGTATTCTTGGCTTTCCCTCTCAAAAAGTTTTAAGTTCTTTTCTTTATAGGCGGGCACATAAATAACTTGGGGATGATAGTTCAAGGAGGAAAGTTATACAGGATTTCAAAGAAAATATGTTTCGACTTTCTAATTTTTATTCATGTTTTTTAAATCATTCAATTAAAGATATCTGATCAGAAAATTATAATTTATTTTTTCCATGAGCCTCATGAGTTAATCATAGTTGATTTCCTAATAGAAACATACCAAATCAATAAAAATGGTATCAGAACACTAATACATAAAGATAAGTCCTCGCACAAAAGAATATGAATAAAAGATGTGATCCTTGATTTAATATGAATACATTATTTTATGTCTGTAAAAATATTTCAAACATTAAAGTGACAACCAGAAAAATATTTATTCATAAACTAATTTTCCTTGTTCCATATTGGTATTTTATGTTTTTGGCCTCAAAATATGAGAATGGTGGTTGTGTAGAACTAAATGACCGAAAATTATCTGCTCATTAATAGGACAATCCTTGATGCACTTCTTAGTCCTAGTTGTAAGGTCGAATTGTTTTAGATAAAAAATTTCTAATAACATCAAGAGTTTAACAAAACTTCATATGCTTTGAGTCTCAAGATTGAGCCATTTGCATTTAAGGTAAGAATTGGTTCTATGGAATTTTGTGTTAAGAATAAGGTTCTCCATATTTCACAATTAACTAAATTTCAAGAAATTGATATCAATTTGATTAAACAACACGTAATCTATCAAAACTATTCAAGGTCTGATCATAGTCTGAACATATAAATTAAATGGTAAAATTTTCATGTCAGCACTTAATATTTCATTATTTATGAGTTAACATTAACAAATCTTATTTATATGAAATTTAATAATCAATTCTACTGTAATGTATTTTCAGTAGGTTTGAATTTTTTGAGTTCAGATATAGGCTTATAAGTTTAATACTATGCCTCGCAATATGCATTGGAATATATAGTCTATATAACTTGTGAGTTCCTTTTTGATAGATATGTAAAGCTAAATGTTGGGGTGTTATTCGATATTTGACCTATAATGATCAAGTTAGTAAAGTTGGATAGCGAAAATGTAAAATTTAGTAAGAGAAAGTGAGTCTGAAAAAAGAAATTCATTCCTGAAAATAGTGATTTCCTTGATGGTGACTTGTAGATTCGTAGAACGATGTCACTTAATCTGTGTCTCATGTAATATTGAGACATCCTCAGCCTAATAGGTGATGCAGTAAGATAAATTGGATTCGTATCTATCATTTCCCCTTCAAGTTTTATTTGAAGGCCTATTTTAAGTTTGAAAGTTTTACTCCATAATTTGAATTCTAAGTTTAGGTTTCTAAGCATATAAACTATTGTCATGCTCCCACCATGTTTATTGCAAGGTTCAATTTTTCTTAATCAGGATAAAACTATTATCGTGACCCCATATATTTATTGTCTCATTCACTTATAGTCTACCAATGGGCCTCTTTTCTATGATTTCTCCATCCTATCATTTACGAGTTTTTCATAAAGACAAAGCTTAGATTCCATTTTACGAGGAAAATGGCATACAGATTATCTAGGCTTTCGAATGACATTCCTTAATTGTCAAGTCTATTTAATTCATGGTCAATTATCTATATTCAAGGATAAGGTTTTTATCATGTTTATTTCTCTACTCTTCAAGCTTTCTCTATCACAGAAGAAACACTTATTATATAAGGAAAATGCACCTAATATTAGTAAGTAATACACCAGTGAATAGAGTGTCAATCTCATGAGGAAGCTAGAATGAATTAGTACATCCTCCTACTAGCTAAATAATATAAATTAAGCAAATTATTGGTGAAGTTGAATAACCAAAAAAAATAATATCTAAATAAATGAATAAACCACTAGGAATAAAGCAAAGTAAATAATCAAATAGATAATTAATACATAAATAATGTCTAGATAAGGACTCCTTATGGCATCATATTTATGTTAATGATTCAATAAACTTAAAAGGTTTTTAACATATAGACTAGAATAAATTCCAAGATTATGATGTTTCACTCTCTCAAGTTATAGGCACCTATTCTAAAGTTGATTAACTTATATCTTTTTCTAATTTAAACTCCAAAGAATGTGTTAACTTCTATATAATTATATATAAAAAATTTCACCCCAACACTAGAGGATTTATGTAAATATATCTCTAGCAACTCACACTTAGATATCTAAGTCATCATCCACTCATATACAGGTTCGCTTGAATCATCTACATGAAAATTAATATTTGATCTAATCACCAACTGTAATTAGATTTGCTTTAAGAATATTTAAGGATATTTCATAGAAATAAAACCCACTTCAAAAATAAAAATGAATTAATTCTTAACAAATACAATAGCTAGGATTCTCTTTATCTAAATTTATAATGAAACTATCCACACATCATCTTTAGACTAACAAACATAAGTGATAAAACAAAAGACATCAAAATAAAAAGACTTTTATACAAAATGTCTACACTACAATTAGTTGTAATATGTCAAGATGATCTCTAATCATCTTCTCTATATAAAAAAATACAGATGTAGAGTTTGTCTCTTTAGGGTTTTTCTTAATGTTTTAAAAACCAAACTGAACCGATAGGTTTGACCAAAAATAATGTGAACTGGCTAGTTGTCTGGTTCGATTTTATTTTATAACCTACATATATAAAAACTATCCAGTTTATTCATGAACTAGTCGAAACTAGTTTGTTCTATATAATTTCATAAGCTAAGAAACCATTCTCACTTTACTCCTTATGCTTTCTTTTCTAGGAATCTCAGTTTTGTTTTCTAGGAATCTCAGTTCTCCATTTCTCCTCACTTCATTTTTTGGTAAATCACAGGAATTACAAAGCCAAAATCTTTGAGAGGTTTGGTTCTTCCATATATTTTTCACCTCTTTTTTTTCTTTCTAGATAAAGCTCTAGTTTGTTTTTTCATTTAAGAGATGTTCGTACATTTCCCCTACAACATGATAGGTATAACTCCATGAAACCTCTTCAAAGAACTTCACATCTATTTTTCACACTAAAATAGAAAATCAAAGTAGCCAATAGAATTCAGACTTGGATGAGTTTGAAAAAAAAATTATAGAATCTATCATACGTGCTTTTAAGTAAAGATATATGAGGAAGCAAAAAAGTTCCCATCTCAAACTGATGTTAAGGTGGTTAATGATCATGGAGGAGCACCAATTAATAAACAAGTTTTCTATTATTTTCTTAGCTTTCTTAAAATTTGCTTTTCTGCGTTCATTTTGGCTTTTGGCAAGTGGGAGCTCTAATGAGTTGTTTAATGTTTTTATATCTCATAAAATGTCCACCGATCTGGTTCTCTTATCTCTTTATATGGTTATCTGTGAAATTTTCTACATCTACTATGTTTATATTGCTGGAGGTTAAAATGAAAGAACTTGTTATTCTGCAAATTATGGTGAAACTTTATGTGGAAAAACATTTGAGATGGTTATTTGATTCTTCCTTTTAGTGCTATTAAATTAGCTATTAATATTGCGCTAAAATTAGCTTTTAATTTTGTCTAATCCAAAATGCTTAGAGTTAGCTGAAGGATCTTAATATGTCATATCTCTTTTCATGAAACAATTAACATTTTATTGTTCATTTTCTCTTTATTATTACAAGGTTAAACTAGACTGATATAAATGAAGATCGACCATAGGTTCTTATATACTTATTTTAAAAGTACACTCAATTTATGATCTATAAGCAGGTTAACATTATTTTCAAGTTTGATTCGAGAATTAGAACATAGGTTTGTTATACAACTACCAATTACGTTTGCCAATCATTAGGAATCAAGTGCTTTCATCTAAGAGTTAAATCCTAGCATGATATATATTTTATTTAAAACTTTCATTATTTGCCTCAACTTATTAAGTCTACATCCCTTTTAAGCAACTTAAAGGGGACGGATAGTAGATGATACTATTTCTTTTATCTTGTAAGGTCCTTTATTTGCATTCAAGTTAGAAATAATTAATTGGTATTGTATTGTGTGAAATTGCTACATGCATAGGTCTACATACCTTCAGTTTTCTATTTCCAACTTTTAGGTTATATTCTCTTATCTACATTAACAGGTTACCTTAGGTAGAATTTAGTATGAGATATGTATCATGCATTAGGTAAACATTTTAGCTTTCTCCCAATAATTATCTCATTGTTTGATGTTAGTGCCTCTTATTTGCTCAAGTGTTTGGTCTATATAAGACTAGCTTTGGATTTTCTGTATAACTATATATTTTTTGTTGTTGAGCGTGTGGGCTCTAGTACTGATTTGATTGTCCAAAGAGATGAATTTGTCTATGATTCAGACTAAAGAAGTCATATTATGGACCTTCTTCATGCACAAAGGGTCAATGGTGTTCATGACAAAGTAAGTTTGAGGAAAAGACAGTTTTTGCTCCCTATCTTTCCCTCCCTCTTCTCTAGAAGACTTTTGCGATTGAATTCATATAAAACGTTTTTGGCCCGTGATTATATTTGTATAGCTCCATGATGATTGAGACTTGATTGACTTTTTAGCAAACTTTGACATTAATTTTTATGGAGACAAATAAGGGTGTTGATTCACTTGAACATTGGCTTTATGTCAATGGCTTCCCAACTATAAGTATTCATGGTGATAGACCACAATAGGTGTTTTCTTGTGTTCCTTGATATTCAATTATCCATTTGAATGCACATTCAGGGCATTAGATTTGAGATAATTGTGATAAATAAAATATTTGATGGGTTTGTTATATAAAGAGAATCAGTAAACCTTCTATTAAAGAATTTTAGGCTAAATGTACTTCCTTTAAAGACCGACTAAAAAGGTTGAACCCTTATCCATTTGCCTTTGTTTTTATATACTGATCTTTATATTTCTTTTATACCTCATTTATCCCCTTGTTTATAACATGCTATTTTATGATTCAATTAATCACTATTTTTAATGGTGAAATTTTACATTATGTTATAAAGTTTCTTTTTTGTGCTTAACTTATTTATGTTTTTTTATTTCAATTAATATCTCAGGAAAGTAAGCAAGCATTGTGATTGTTTAAAAGTGGCAACATCCCAATCTTGGTGACGACTGACGTTGCAAGACATGGGATTTGCCACAACGAATAAATTAAGAATATCTACTGATGGTCAGTTTATATTTTATTTTGATCATTTATAAATTTACACGTGAGAAAATTTCCATACATTACTAATTTTAATTTATTTGAATGCAATAAAAGAAGTTGATGCAAATCATTTGGATAAAAGCATGTTTTACTAGTCTTTAGGTAGCGTTAGAAAATTTGAAACTTTTAATGATGATGAGCCACAACCTCTTTTAGAAATATAATTTGATTTTTATTGTTATTCTAATTTTTAAATTAGATTCAGATTTATTCTAAATTGTTATATTTGATTTATGATTTGTTCATTTTATAATAATAGACACAGATGTATTTTTATTTTAGTAAAATATTTTACTTTACTTATTGTTATAATTTTTACTTCTTATTTATTATATACTGGTTTTCTAATTGTTTAATACTGGTTTAAGCTTTAAACCTTAAGCCTTTCCTTTGGTCTGTTTGATGCCCATCCAAATTTTAAAACATAGGTTTTTCTACCTCCTGGTGGCAAACCTTTAAGTTTAAAATAAACTAAAAGTGGAATAAATACTCAAATTAGAATTTTTGCTGCCATTTTATATGTTTTGTTTATCACAGACATGGAATAGGAAATGGTCATACCTTATACCTTATGTCTTTCACTTTTTTTATATAGGGAAATAGGCTTTAAGAAGCCCATTCTTAAGCTAATTAACTTATTGTATCTTTTAAATATTGGTACATAGGTTGAGACACGGTGTGCTTCAGACCTTGTATCTTTTTTAGAACTTTTCTTTATCACATTGTCTCCCTTTAGCCAGTGCATCTGATTTTTTTTCATCTTCAAGTTATCAGAGAGGAACATAGGTTAGGTTAGTGCACTAAGGAATATATGTTGTATATCCATTTATATAAATAGCTCTCGCCTTTTATGTTTGTGTATCTTTTTTCCCTTTGATAAAAATATAAGAGTCTAAGCATCTAATTTCAATTACTCATTATTTAGTACAAGCATTTCATCTTTATATAGTAAGGCTTTCCTAGTTTATTTCTTTTAAGATAATATTTACATATAGTAGCTTGTTACGTGGGGATAGTTATAGCACTAGGTCCAAAAGTGAATTTAGCATTGAGTTTGGGTTAGCAAGGCATAGTATGATGGTTACAAATATTAAAAAGCTTGACACTAGTGGTGAATGGACAATTACTTATAAGTTTTCCCCTTGTTTTATTAAAACTTCAAGGCTAAAAAAATTGAGTTCAGGCTTAGGCTAAACCTAACTGACATATTAATAAAGTATAGCATCCATATGTCTATAATCTTTAAAGAACCCATGCCTACTAGAATGCATATTTTTATAGGTTGTTTTAGGTTGTTAATGGGGCAACTACATCCTTATTCTTGGTGTTTGATATCGGGTTTGTTAGTAGTTTATCATTTTGAAAACATACAACCAAGCATAGACTTGCTCATATTAATGCATTAGTTAGGTCTATAAGGAAGTTTTATGGGTGGTACAACCAAAAATTTTATAAGAATAAAAGTAAAAAAAGCCTTACAATGGAAAGAATGATTAGAAGAGGAAGTTTTTTTATTTTTGGAAGAAGGTTGTGAGTAAAGTTTCAAACAAGTGTAGAGAGAACCCAATCTCATATTTAATGATAAAGATAATTTTAGTGGCATGTTATCTGTTAGAGTACAAGTCATATTTGAGTAAAGCAAGTATCTCTCTTACATAGGACAGTATCAAAGATTTTATTATTGGAGGCTAGAGTTTTCCATAAAAAATCATAGGTTTTCTTAAATTTTTAACAATTGTAGATTTGTAATATTTATATATCATAATCTTTCATTATAGATATGGATCTAGCTTACATAGATTTAAGGGTAGAAAAACTTGCCTCTAAGGGTAGGTTTACTAATTTGATTAAGAAGGGTAAGTGTGATAAGGATTGGAGCAGAAGTCATGACAAATTTAAATCAACTAACG
The DNA here is from genome assembly GCA_027563575.1 of Erythroxylum pedicellare. Classification (NCBI taxonomy): domain Eukaryota; kingdom Viridiplantae; phylum Streptophyta; class Magnoliopsida; order Malpighiales; family Erythroxylaceae; genus Erythroxylum; species Erythroxylum pedicellare. Next base: position 10,248,050 of record JAOQMP010000208.1, read on the forward strand.
AGAGCTCTGAGCAAAATAAAAAGATAATAAACTTATTGGAGCTATAACTTATGACACCAAATGATTCAAATTAAGGCTAACATCATAAAGCTTAGATAGTATATGGTCACAATACTTTGATGTTAAAAAGGCAAAGCTCCTATATTAATAAAGTCTATTATCCACTATGGATTGTTAAGATTACTTATTTTGTGTTTAACTCCAATAATGTGGGATCATATGTCTTAAATTTGTTCTTGTAAATGATGAGAACCACCTCATAATATTGAGTAGAATACTATTTGTAATACCTCAGATAGTTATTTGGCTTAGGTATAGGAACTTATTTTTTATTGCTTTACTATTTTATTTGTTTTTAATTTAGATATGATGTTATTATCTTAAATACAACTGTTACAATGGTGATATATAACAAGCATACAAGTCTAAAGATTGATAAACTCAATCTCTTCACTAAATTAAGCCCAAAAAGTAAATGAGGTAAAGGCTATTGAAATCACCAACCAAAAAGGTAGGGATAAGATGTAATTTGACGATATCAAATGTTTTATATGGTTTAATCAATTATCCCCATGCTCATATCAAAGGCTTGAAAGAAGAGAATGAACATTTGGACAAGGTGTTACAATAATATGAGGCTTAACATACAAGGAAGAAGTTTAAGTTAGATGTTTGTCATGCTTTATATAAAAGTAAGACCTTTGAGACCTATAATTACCATAATTTTATTCATTTATGCATAGGGGATTTCAAGCTTATAAGAATTTGATAATTAGTAAACATAAAGACTTGTCCATTGATTTGTTGTCCATTATGGATATTCTGAATTCTTCAACCAATAAACATGATCTTGAGGTGGAGAAAGATGATTTTGCATACATATTAGAGGGAGAACAAATTTCAAGTAGCTAATAGGAATAATATGGGGAGTGATGGTCATGAAGTTATTTTTAGGCCAATATGGTGATGTCATAAATACTTGCATTTTTTAAGTTGTTAATAATTTATTTATGTGAGTTTGAAGACCTATGGTATGTATTTTTAAGTTGACATCATTTTAGTGAAGCTAACTATGTAAATATGTTGTATTGGTAGTGAAGATTGGTCTACTGTTTAGAGAGAAGATTACACTTAATAATAATTAACATATTGTCTATGGCAACATTTAACATGTTTTTCAGTAATTTTCCTAATGCTTAACTTGCCATTTTACAAGATATTGAATATGTCATTTGAACAATATTGGGTCTATATTTTATTGGTTTATTATTTTAAAGGCAATTTAATTTTTTTTAGTTGTTCTATTAGACATTTAGTCTATCATTTTGAGTCTATTGTTTGGTTACATAAGTAGTCTATTATTTTACAAGGCATTTATCTAATAGTTTTACATGACATTTAATTTGAAATTTTGCAAAGCGGATTATGTGGTGTTTAGGCATCATTTGCAATTAGACTTTCTTTCCATCACCCTATTAGGGAATCAATCTAGTTACACCACTTCCTTTATAAAGCCTATACTCAAGAGCTTATCTTTGTTCTCCTATACTGCATATTGTCATTCTTGTGCTAAAAAATATCACATTATACTAGGGATTTATCACATATTGTTTCATCTCTTTCATGTTTAAAGGCAACCACACAATTATCTCTTCTTGTTCTTTTAAAAATTTCACCATTTAAGTGTGTTACTCTTATTCCATTTATGCTCTTATTCGTAACATTATATTACAGTTCACATCTATAACTTGGACTTTCCAAATCTCTTCAATTGCTTTAAACTTGGTTGCACTCTTGATGACTTTTGGGTCTATCTCCTTAATATTCTTTAGTGAAGCCTTATAACGTTATCTCAAGATTTGATGGACCCCCAAGACTTCCCTATTCTCCTCCCTATAGAAAATTTTTTGAGTAGCTAGTTTAGTGAAAAGATGAACCTTATTGCACACAACAAAGCTCTACTAAAAATGGCATTATATATGACAAATTTGTATATAAAATGGAATTCCATTTTTTGGATGTTGCGTATGGTGTACTTCATATTATAACAAGAAGATTTGTTTTCCCTTTAGGGAAGACTTGTCTCCTCTAATTGTGATCAAAGAGACAGATGTTAGCCTAAGCTATCACGGTCTGATTATCATTACTTTAAAAGATTGTAAAAGAGAATATCAATAGATTTTCCATTATTCAATAAAATTAACTTTACTTTAAAGTTTGTGATGTATGATGACTGTTGTGTCTTCATTATGATTACATTAGCTTGATTGATCCTCTTTATATAATTATATTTTCATTATTGTTCATCATCTTTTAGTCTTAATATATAGTTTAACATTGGCATAATTGTCTTAAATTTACCTCTTTAATTTACACATGCTATAATCGCTATCTCCACTAACTATTATATTTAAGAACTATAGGGGTCTTCGATCCCCTATTCCTTGGTCTAAATTTCACAATCTACATCTAACTATAAGTTGGTCTTACTTATAAGTTAAAGAACTTTGTGTGTGAGCATTTTTGTTCCTTCTAATGAATTATTCCAAGTGGCTCTGTTCCAAAAGTTTTCCAACGGTACGTCTAAGGTTCTTACATTCCCCAATGTCATAATCATAGTCTCGATCGAAGCTATAGTAACTTTTTGTTGATCGCCTCCTTTATGGTATTAGTCAAGGTGGTTTTTCAAGATCTCATTCCTTTATAAAGATTAAGATATGATTTAGAGATATGTTTCATGCAAGCAACTTCACTTTAATTTTTCCTCTAAATCTACCCTATTTCTTCGAGTTTTTAGCAGTCATATTCTCTCTAATAGGTCTATTATATTTTTTGGGAAATTAATAAAAACATCATTAACCATAGCAAAGCTATTTCAAAATTGTAATGAACTCATAAACGAATTGTTACTATTAACTAGTTAAGCAAGAATAAATAACACATTCTATAAGTTACAAATTCCATCTGGTCTTCATTTCTGTAGACAACTTGTTATGAGCTGATTTTGCAATTGTTATGGATCTAATCCAATTAATTGTTTCCTCAGTTAGATGATGCTTGTTTACTTACTCCTCCTATAGATCTCTTATTTCTTTCTTTTCATTAAGAATAAGTTATTATTGTGAAAGTTGTCTCGTATAGTGGTCCATTTTGCTTTTGATTCTTAGCAGCCCTGATAATCCAACTTAAAGTTTCTAATCAATCATTTGAAGGATAATAATCATCCAATTTGTGCAAGATTATACTCCATACTACTTTGGAGTACCTGCATTGAAAGAATAAGTGATTCATATCCTCTTCTTCTTCTTTATGCAAAACATAAATGGGATTTTATAAGTTAAACCATATGCTCTTGGTTCTAATTCCATTCTTGATAACCTGTCAAGTAATCATTGATTCTTTAGGATTCAAGAAATTGTTCCATAAGAGATTAAACTAAGGTACCATCTCGCTTCCATCTTCAAAAGTTTTGTAACATAACTTATTGGTGAATACTCCATGATGAGTAAGTTCTATATATGATAAAACTTTCAATATTTGCAAATATATAGATCATATCTTGTAGTACTAAAGTTATCATTCCCACGAGGATTATAAACACTTAAATAATTTGAACCTAACTTTGTCTAAGGTATTAAGAAATTTATTTGAATTAAAATAAATTAAAACAATTAAATAAACGAAACAATTAAGCAAATAAATAAGTGAGCTCCCAATAAAGTTAGGGTTTGATCAAAGTTTAACACTTAGGAAATATTCTTTACTTATTTTGATTCCCTTAATCTTATAGCCTCAATTATGTTTGATCCTAGATTTTCTAATGTTTTTATTACTTTCTATCAAGATTTAATCAATTAACTCTAATTGAATTCAATAATTATAGGTTTGTAATCTCCTGATTCGTAAAACTATTCCTAGCTTATTCAATTAAATCTAAAACAATATATTAGATAATTAGTTTCATAACTAAAATCTCTCTTCGATTGATCTAATTTGATAATTATGGGGCTATTAAATTGCCAACTCTTATTGTATAACCTAACACTAATTACTTTGACTCACTTTCTCGATTTGTTCTCAAGCATATGCACAACAATCATCACAAACATTCAAAGATGTATTGAAATCAACAATAATTAAATTTCACAAAATAATTCCAAAATAATTCATAACTTGGATTTAGAAATCCATAGACATTTTAAACATCATAGAAATCCAATTACACATCAAGGATAATGAAAGAAATAAATGAAAAGAATCAAAACTTTGTTTGACTTCTTGATCTAGAATGTTGGAAATTCTCGAAGCTCTTCTTTGATCTACTTTTGAATTATGGTTGTTACCTCTTTTGGTGTTTTTCATGTTCTTATATAGTGCATTAAGGTAGGGTTATGTATAGGTTTTTCACACTTAATTTGATTCCAAAAATAGCCCTGAACTCTAAAAATATGAAAAATCTCGTGCTGGAAAACCTTCTGACACAATCATGACTTGGAGTCACGATCATGATTCATATGATTCAGCCTCTCTGTCACGACCATGCTCCCTTTTCATGAGCATGACACCTTTTCATGATCTTGACACAAAGCCATGCAATTCCATACATGCTTGTCACAATCATGCTCCTTGTGTACAGTCGTGACACCCTTCAAGCTTTTAACAACCCCTTCATTCTTTAAGTTCTTGATTTCCAGCACTTATAAACACATCAAACCTCTTATGAAATATAAAATAAAGATTGAATTAATTCTCTAAATGACACAAACACTTAAAACATAATCAAACACTAATAATAACACAATTTTAAGCCTATATAGATGATAATCATTTATACACGATAATCATCTAAGAAACACTTGAAAATGCACTAAAATTCCTAGAAAAACACAGTATGATCTGTACATATCACAACACTAGAATCTGGAATCCAGGTGACACTATCCTTACAATGCCAGTAAGTGATATAGGGAAGATAGGGAGCTAAATCCTCTGAGGTTTCCTGACCACATTCCATCTTTGTAAAGAGACTCTTGCATTAACATAAACTATATTCCTTATATGACTCTATCTCATTTCTTTGGATAAGAGGGCTGAATTTTAACTAGTTGTCATACCAAACCCGTATGTTTTCTCCATTCTCAAACATGTGCTTTAGGTTTCTCAAAATCAGTATGTAACTAAAGACCCAAGAATATTCCCTGGTTAGTGGCAATTGCCAGAAATTTAATAGGTCTACTATATTGCTTTTACATAGTATACAATGTGTACTATTCTCCATATCCACGATGTTGTGTGTGTTTTGGCTTTTGATTTAGGCATTCTATAAATGATTCTACCTCCTCTAGTTCAATGTATCTTTGTTTCCTTTCTTGAACTTCTTTAAAGGGATGGAATATGTGAATCTATAAAGATTTCCATATGACTAATGTCTCTTCAGCCCTTTCTCAAAAGCCATAGCTACGATAGATGTGTTGAGATTGAGCATTTATATAAATTCAAGATTGAATCATCTTTTTAAATTTCAAAAGGTCTCGATTAACTTTTCTATTACTTTAAATAGTGTTACCAAATCACAATATGTACATTGGTTATTAGCAAAGTGAGTCTCAAACTAATCTTTTAATTGTTTGAAACTTATTATTGAGTCTATAAGGAGCGTTTGGTATCAATTTCTCATTTGGCTTACCAACATAAATGAAAAGGTGTGATACTTAATTATGTATATTGCCTTATATAGATCCATTATTTTGTGAATTGGAAAGTATGATTGCAAGGATTTGTGTCCCTATTATAGGGCTTCAATATTGGTAGATTGAATTTTGACACCAATCGTTTCAATTGTATGTTTTTTTATAAAATGACAGTCCAATGTGATACATAGGTGCTTTTGGTCTTGTTTTTGTGACCACTAGATGACATAATGGTGTGGAAAGGTGGATTGGAACATTGTTCTGATTTGCAAGTCTGTCTTGAGTTACTAACTCATTATGGTAGGCTTCATCTAATACTAATTTAACTTGTTTTATACTCTTTAGTGTTCTAGATTTATCCTTATGAATCTATGCTGGTGTAGGTCTGGATTAGAGAATTGCAGTTATGATAATTAGTTGTTATTATATACTTTTGAGCATTATTAGATGCCTTGCATTATCGAGATTGGAGGGTTGTTTATGGGTATGTTAGTTCTATAGGGTTGTTTAGGGGTATATTAGTTCTATATTTTGTTAAAACAAAAAGATATGAGTGCGTCATCGTCAAATATATGCTTCTTAATGTCAATCATTAAAGCTCCACTATGAGCACCAAATGATATAGGTAATTTTAGTTAGCCTAAATTTTGCATGCCTAGCTTTAGGCTCAAGTATTTATGATTAGGCCTGATGAGAGGGGTTAGGACATAATTTATATATTTTATGGGCTTCTTTCAATAGAACTTCAAAATTACAAATCAAAGTTTTTTCTAGTATCCGGCATCTAATGACTAAGTTAATAAAGTCAAATAAAGAAAATATAATATTTAGGATGAGAAAGTATTAAAAGAGTGGTTTCATTCTTGAGGATAGTAATTACGTTTACTATCACTTGTTAATTATACGATGATTTCACTTTTCTTCATATTAGGTCATCCATTAGAATTTGGTTCACAAGGATTTTATTTATATCTATTATTCTTTTCAGAATTTTTTTCTTTTACTATATGAAAAAGGCTCTATCCTCATCATACATTAATTTTGACATTGTTAATAAATTTTGTCTATAAAATTTAATTTATGAATAAATGTTAACCTTTAATTTATAAATGTCAAATCTTATAGATTTGCATGAACTTTTGCATAAATCTTACATATTTGAACTTCTAACCTTTGCTGACCGTTTGTAAGTTGTCTCGTAGATTATCAAGAGTAGTGGGACGCGAGGCAGCAAAATTTGTCAGTCCCAGCGCACTACGGGGATATAGGCGCCGGTACGTGTCATTGTGCTTTTATAATATCAATTGGGTCCATTGAGCAATGCAGCTAAGTCACCTGAACCTATTCTTTTCGACCAAGTCTGACTCGGTTCAAGCCCAATTTCGTAAAATTGAGGTCCAATTATTGAACCCTTAATGTCCGTTGCATTTCTGTTCGTCTAATGTGAAAGTGAAGTACTAATTTGATGTTTGCTTTTCTATCGAGCACAGACATTTTGCAGTCGGAATATTCTATACGAAGTCAGAATGAATTTGTTCACAGTACAAATAGCATCTTTCCTACTAAGGTTGCAATTTAGCTTAAATTTAGGTATTTTTTAATTGGCCCGACTCAATTTTTTAAAGCAAATGATATTGTTTTATTCTAGACCTAATTCTTCTATCATTTTATTTTAAAAATTAAGTTTTAGGCTGATTTAAGCCTTGACAGCGGAAGTTTAAATTTAATTTTTTTTAAATGTATTTTATTTTTTATTTTTTTAAAAATTGACGTTATTTTATATTTCATTTTTTTTTAAAGTTGAGAGCCCGCATTAAGGATGTAAAATTGAATCGGACTGACCCGTTCGATCAGGCTTAATACGAATTGGACTAATTCTGATTCAGTTTTTGCTTTCAATCATTATGAATAAAAATTGGCCGGTTTCAGACATGAAGAACCGAATGTCTTTATCGCCCAACACCCTAAATCAAAACAGCACCAATACGACACACAAAGACGATCGGGAGTGAAAAAGCCGATAAAGGGACGCCATCTTTACAGGGTCAGACTCAAAAACTCCTTATCCAAGCTCGCATGCATTATACCTCCATACCTAACACAACATCCAGTAAATTTTTACAAGTCCTAAGTTTGGACTCTCTTTACCGCACATAGATGAGGCAGCTCCGAGGAAGGCTGCAAATTGTAAGAGAAATAAAAAAGTAGAGGAATTCTTGAGACAAAATATCACCACCGAGGGTAATATTCTAGAAATAGAGAGAGACTATAGAGATGAGAGACGATACAGTGATGAGAGGAAAGGACAAGAACCAGCGTTTATTAAGGAATAATTGAGATTAAAAAAATCATATATTTTAAACTTAAATAGCTTAAAGAGTATGACAATAAATAAATGGGATAGAAATAAATAGTAATAGAAGGATATTTATTATGATTGATTGGATAGTTTTTTATACTTAAATTTTAGGTAATAATCCATATATTCCATATATAGGAGGAATGGTTTTGATTCCTACCAACATTAATATTTTTTAATTTTTTAATTAAATATAATTAATTAAAATGTAATTAATTAAACTATAAAATATAATTAATTAATTAATTAAATTAATAAGATAAAATATAATTAATTAGTTAAAATAATTAATCAAGATAAATTTTAATTAATTAATTAAAATATTATTCATTAATTTCTTAAAATATAACATCATTTGTATTATCATAAAAATGTAAATTATATTAAATTATATTATTTGATTTTACTGTAACAATAGAATGGTGGATATTATGATTGTATCAATAAATTGCACAATATTTTGGATGATTAAATTATATTCTGAGGATATTATGTAACTAATAATATGTTGATACAAGAAAATACTAGAGTATTTTTTTTCTTCAAGGGCTATTGGAACCACAATATATATTTTGTCATTATAGATAGAGTGCATAAATTAAAAATAATCAATTAAAATATATTTAAATTTTGATATAAAACAAAATTTTAACAAATTTTTATGTCTCAGTATTTTTAATAGACAGACCATTGTCAATGGTAATGGTAATCATTCGTTCGTCTTAATTAACCGTCATAATTATATCTATTTTTATTTCTTACTATACTCATTTTTATTCTCATTTTTCTTAATTATAATGATTATATCTATTTTTATTTTTCACTATATTCATTTTTATTCCCATTTTTTTTACCCTTTGTGAACCAAGCGCTCCCTAAATTTTCTACAAAGTACAAATATTTTACTCTTGGACAGACCTTTCTCGTAGGTAAGCCACTGTAGTAACTTGATGTGTAAAATGGAAATAAAGGTTTTTCTGATGTTGTATGGAAATAAATAATTTATTAATAAAAAGATTATTAATAATCACCAGTAATTAGTTTAATGGTTGATTATATAATTAGTTTTTTAAATAAAAATATTAGGATTTAATAATCAAAATTAAAAATGTTGATGTATTTTTTATTTAAATAAATATTTTATTTTTATTTTTATTTTTATTTATTATAGACTAATTTTATAATAATTTAATACTAATTAAATATTTAAACTTTAAACATTTCTTTTAACCCATCTGTCCAATTTAAGTTTTAAAACATTTTCCTTCTCTGTCAGATATGTCACGCGGAAAGAAAGTACATGACAGGGTGGCTGGTTCCAAATAATGAATTTCTCGTGCAGTTGTTTTCAGGTTACCAGATGTGGGGCAGAAGGCTCGGTGCTACGGTGGGGAATTGGGGATCATTTACGTCCTAGTCTTCGTTTCCTTACGTAACACAACGAACTCGTAAGAGCCCATAGGAAGCACCAGGAAGACCAAGCTCACCAAAACATACTGATTCGACATACAGATTGCTATTAGATGCCCAGCAGACCATAGTTGCTTCTTCCATAAATTAACCTCTAAACCAGCCCCATCCATCGCCAATTTGAAGCATGATGGTCTCTCGGTTTGATGACAAAGAAGATTCAAGATTCGATTTTGGTTGGAGGATGGCAATTTTTGTCTAATAAATTTAAATTTAATTGTTTTTAATAAATTAATTTATACGTACTTAGACAAATTCAACATCTAATTATTTAAAATAAAATAATATTATTTTATTACAAAAATTAAACCTCAAATAAATCTAAGTCTGAACAATTCAAAAATTAATTTAATTTAAAAATAAATGATTTCATATTTTTAAATTTAAAAAATTTGAGGAAGCCATTACTATCCGGCCTCCTTTTGGCCCTGAGTAATAAATTATTACATTTTTTAATTTTAAAAAATTTGGCAAACCCATTACTATCCCACCTCCTTTTGGTCCTGAGTAATAATGGTAGGAAGAGTCGACCACTGTTTGATAGAGAAAACTGACATTTCTAATGGGTATATCTTCTGATAAGCTAAATGATTTAATAGAAGTGGTTCCCACAAATGTGGAATTGGGTTAAAATTTCTAATTAAGGTGGTCTTGAATCAATTTTTTAAAAAAATATAATTTTAAATAGTAATTAGAAAGTGACGGTTAAACAAAAACATGATTATTTCTTCGTAAATTTTTTTGTATGGACTGGAGCAAACCATTAGTTGTTCACCTTTTATTTTAATTTATGAAATTAACTATTTTTTATAACGAAAAAAAAGTACTACACGTTATATCACTTCATTAATATCCCTTTTAATGGAATTACATCTACAAACAATTTAATAGTAATAAATTTTAATTTTCAATAATTAAGATTACATTATAATTTTAATTCGATAATGACTTTTACGTATTTTATTTTTATTGCTAATTAGTAAGTTTAATTTATAAAATATATTAAAATATAATAATAAAGACAACTGATTCAATTAATATGCCATGATCCGTGTTAGTTTATGTTCT
>JAOQMP010000208.1:10302325-10337420 GCA_027563575.1 Erythroxylum pedicellare
ACTTGAGTTGTTCGTTTAATTATCTTTATTATCAAACAGTGTGTGAAAATCCTCTATCGAGGTTAGTACGAGGTGGTCGTACTATTGGGTGTGAAAATCTTTCACAGGAAGTGAGGTAGAGAGATAGTGTTAATGGTTGGGTGGTGTCGGCTTAGTAAAGCCTTGGGTAAAAATATTGTACTTCAGTGAAAGTTATTAAACTGGGTGAGGGCCCCGTATACGTAGGCAAGATGTGCCGAACTGTGTTACCAAATTTTTGATGTTTTTATTATTTTGGTTTTGCTTGATTTTATTTTGTTAGTGCCAAAGAATTTTGTGGAAATTTTGCGAAATAATTAACTCCTTTGGTTTTTCATTTGGTATTAGAGCAAGGTCACCGATTCAGAACTTGGTAGCAAGTTGGTGCAGATCCTAGTTTCACAAATATGGCAATAAGAGAAGGAGCATCAATTATCAGGCCACCATTGTTGTATGGATATAACTATCCTGTATGGAAATCACAGATGAAAGTCTTCATGCAAGCTCAGGGGACAAAAGCTTAGCATTCGATAGTACATAGTTGGATGCATCCGATGATCACTGATGATAAAGGAGAGGCAGTTTATAAAGATCTATCTGAATGGACAAAAGTTGAAGAATAAAGTGCACTCGAAAATTCACAAGCAATGCATGCGATATTCAGTTCTGTTGATGAGGGACGTTTCTCGATGATTTCAGCTTGTGAATCGATAAAAGAAATGTGGGGTGCTTTGCAAACTATTCATGAAGGGTCAAAATCTGTGATAGCGTCGAAACTACAAATGTTAGCTGTGTGGTTTGAAGAGCTAAAGATGGATAAGAATGAGACTATTGGAGATTTTCATGAAAAATTGCGAGATATAACAAATCAAGCTCATCAACTGGGAAAGAAATACTCCAACATCAAATTAGTCAAGAAAACGCTGAGATTACTACCTCTAAGATTTATTCCAAAAATTGTAGCAATAGAGGAGGCCCACAACATTAATAATCTGTCATTGGAAAAAATTAGTGGAATCCTTACAAACTTCGGGATGAATTTTTTAAAAGGTAAGCTAGAGAAGAAGAAAGGATTAGCATTACAAGCCAAGATTGGTAAAGTTATGAATGACTTAGAACATGAATCCGACGAGAAAGAGGAGATAGAGCTATTAACACGAGAGTTCAGTAAGTGGATGAAGAGAGTGAAAAAGGACAGACCCGAGTTTAGGCAAAAAGGCGGGAGCTCATTAAACAACAACTTCAATCAATAAGCCAAAACTCAAAAGGAAGAAAGAAAGGTAAAGAGAATTCAATGCCACAAGTGTCAAGGCTTCAGACATGTTCAAGCAGAGTGTGCTAATACTATGAAGAAGAGAAAAGGAAAATCCTATACGACCACTTGGAGTGATAACGAATCCAGAAGTGAAAAAGAAGTTGTGATAATGATATTGTTAGTTACTTTGTACAACAAAAGTCCAATTACTTGTTTAACAGTAATCGAGAAGGAAGTAACTGAAGACGCAAAAGTGAGTAAATCTAGAAATTTCAGGAAAAATGCAAATGATTCAACTCAAAGCTCAATCTCAGCTTATGACAGTGATGAAAGTGAATTAAGTGATAAAATGGAGAACATTTACGATGCTTACAAATTAATGTACGAAAAATGGGTGAAAATATGTAGAAAGAATGAAAGATTGAAGGAAGAGAATCTGTCCATAAAGAATACCATCCAAATGTTTGAAAGGAATTTGATATTGACATCAAATGAGCTTGGTGAAGCTAGAATGAAATTAGTAAGTACCAAAAAGGGATTGAGAATGTTAAATGGAGGTACCGAAAAGTTAGAAAAGTTGTTAGAAATTGGTAAAGTTAAAGGAGATCTACAAGGCATTGGCTGTAAGGGTGAGTGCTCTAAATTGAATGAGAAGAAAGATGACATATCCAAATCTATTTGAGAAGAAGAAAAATCGAGAAAGAATCGAAAATTTATACCCACATGTCATTTTTGTGGAGTCATTGGACATATAAGGCTAAAATGTTATCAGTTACTACAAATGATATTTCAAATGGGTCAAAACCAAAAATCTAGACACTCTCTATTAAATTTCCAGCAACATCCCATGGTATTGAAGCAAGCTTGGATTAGAAAGGGTCAAGTACAAGCACAAAAATTTAGTGAAGGAAAAACAAGCAAATGCCCAAATTTGCAGTTAGTTATTGCTGAGGAAGTAACTGTAGAAACTGATTTGCAGTTAGTTACTGCTGAGGAAGTAACCGCACGAACTGAAGAACTTTCAGTTACTTTGGAAGATGAACCAACCAAAACAATGGAAGCTGATTTGAACCGAGATTCTTCATCTCGAATCTGAAGAAATCATCCAACAGAAAATGTTATTGGATATGTGAGCAAAAAAAGAAAAAAAAAGAAAGAAAAAGAGTTTATTATCGAGAACTTGCAGGCCATTTGTGTTACACATCTTCATTCAAGCCAAAGAAAAAGATCAGGTTTGAATTTCTTCGATGGGCACAAGGACAGTGTGCTTTACATTTTTTAAGGTTTTTTTGTTGTTAAAAAAATGAAACTAAAATGAAAAGAAAAGAAAAGATTTGTTTTTTCATTCTTTAGTTTTTTTGTTGCTATTGTTGTCTCTTTTTTTTTAGTAGTTTGCATTGTGACTTCTTTTTAGCTCTACCGAAGACTCTTCAGCTCTTGCATTAGTATGGATCTCTCTCGGGTAACTCTCTCTTTTTCGGGCATATCTCTCAATATTTTGAATGGTCGTAAATTATCATATTGGCGTGCTTATGATTCTTCCGCTGCATCTATGGTTGATTATTATGATTATGCATTTTGATACTGTTTGGTCTCAAGGGGGAGACATCAAATTGTTTATGGTGAATGTACCATTTAGGGGGAGATTTCAAAGTATATGTGAGACTATTCTTCATGTTTTTTGACATCTTTTTGTCCCAAATGGGAGAAATTTGGATGGTTGGACAAACTTGATGTTCTTTGGAACTTGATATTTGATTAAGGGGTTCATCTCATGTGGATTGTGTATTTGATGGTTATATGTCCAATTATGTTATTTAGGGAGAGTTTCATGTTTGTGACAAAAATGCCAAAAAGGGGAAGATTGTTAAGATATATTATATATATATCTTTTATTTAGTTTTGGCATTTTAAATTGGACATATAAAATCTTAATTATGGTAGAATTAAAGTTGTGATTATTTGGTTGAAGTGGGATTTGTGCACATATCTTAATCATTATAAAAGTCCTTTTAAAATATGTATGTTGTCTAGATCTCCTATTTACTGTGGAATCCTTGAAGTCTATCAATACACGTGGACATCTCCTAGTTGTTGAGGAAGTCTATCAAAACACGTAAGTGGAGAAAAAGCAAGAGGTGTGTGCGTCAGTTTTTAGAGAGTGCAGTAGCTCACGTTTGTTTTCTGTGTTCTGGTCTTCATATTATGGTCGGGTAGCTTATGTGGTGATTAATATATTGTTTTTGGAGACGGTGGGGTAGCTTGTGTGGTGATTAATTTATTGTATTTGGAGATACATCAAAAAGTTAAAAGACCCCATATAGCACCGAAGATATTGATTCAGAGATATATGGAGCAACGAAATATGAAATGCCTGTAGAGCTTTTATGTACATGCCTCCCACATACTAGTTATCGCCAGATGAAGCTCTTAAGACATTTTGGACAGCAACACAATCTTGTTAGTTAAGCAAATTTAGAATCTGTGAGTAAGACGTCTTTGAAGATGGGCGTTAATTGAAGATTAGAAAAACACAGCTGAATATTTGCATGTGTTCTAGTGGCCCGTATGGTTTAATTGGAGTTGCACTTCCAGATCTATTTCAGTAGAGCGAAATTCATTGGGAAGTTGTTCTTTTCTATCTCAAGTGTATTTAGTTTTGGTTTTTAATTATTTTAATCACTTGAGTTATTTTGTTCATTTGTTAAAAGATTGATTGAGAAAATCCTCTGTCGAGGTTAGTACAAGACAGTTGTACTATTGGCTATGAAATTCTTTTGTGGGTAGTGAGGTTGAGAGATAGTGTCAAGGGTTGAGTGGTGTCGGCTCAGTTAAGCCTTGGGTAAATCTATTGTACTTTAATGAAAGTATTAAGCTGGGTGAGGGCCCCGTAGATGTAAGCAAGGTGTGTCGAACTGCGTTACCAAATTTTTGGTGTTTTTATTATCTCAGTTTTGCTTATTTTTATTTTGTTGGTGCCAAAAAAGTTTGCAGAAAGTTTGCGAAACAATTAACCACTTTTGGTTTTTCACACCCCTATCCCCCAAACACATAACTTGTTTACTATCAGGAAGAGAAGCCTTCACATGCATTTCAATGCAGATTTTAGCATAACGGATATGCTCCATGGTGGTTGTTTGTGAATCCATACTTAGTGGTTTTCTTAGGAAGCTAGCATTGCCACAGCTCCATGGGAAAGTTATGAAAGTTAACGCACAAAGGTATTGTTTTTATTTTCCCTCGATCCAGTTCAATTCTAGGTCACCAACATTGAATGAATAAGGGTTGTGCCTCCACATTCCGCGATCCCTGTTCAACAATATCTTTTATGCCACTCTTCTCTACAAATTTGAACAAGATGGTTCCATCTTCTCATATCAGAAGCCTCTCTATCCCCTTGTACTCCAACTTGCCTTAGCCCAAGCATTAACCATAGGGAATGCAGGTTGTTTATTCCAAAAGAGCCCAATAAGAGTGGACGACCAAGCTTTAACTCTTGCTTGCAACATCTCCTTGGGTGGGGTGACAACTCCCTCTTTCACCACATCAAGGTAATGTGTAAGTTCCCCTTTTTTTATAGTGAGAGAAGATTCGGTTCATCCATACCCCCAGGTTGTTCACCGTAGCCCCTTTGTGCTTCGTAGAGGTGTTGTTTAAGTCGAGCCACTTTTCCTTAGCCAGATTTGTAGAGTGACATTTTAGGTTATCCTTAAACAACACCGAGAACTCAACCTCCTCACCTAACAATTCTCTTATTTCAAAGGTGGATGTTACGGCCTGTAAAAGGCCCTCCATCAGGGACGAACCTAGTAAAACTTTGCAGAGTGGAAGGTTCAAGAAAGCAAGTTGGTGAAGCGCGGGAAAGAAGAAACCAAAAAAGGAAAGGTATAAGGGTAGGATGGTAAATGCAGTAGAGAAAAGCCAGAGAGAAATCATAGTAAAGAGAGATAGAAAGAATGTTGTAACTAATAAACAACCATCTTCTTCATCACCTAGGATTATCTTTTAAAAACAAAATACAACTACCACTCATCATCATCATACCCCGAAGTCTCGCAGTGAAGTGGAGTCTAGAGAGGTCTAATAGTACGTAGCCTTATCCCTATATAGTAGAGAGGCTGTTTTCGGTAGACCCATATGTAGATGTGACAGGATAATAATGAAAAAAATCAATTCTTACACCCCTACAAAGACTTATCTTCTCGTTATTAGTTACGCTAGGAATCTGCACTGAGCAACCCTGAGGATACGACAATCCTACGGTTTGATACGTCCATCATGGTAATCTTTCCTCCTACACCTACCAAAAAAACTTCCTATGCGGTAAAGGTGAGGCATGAGGACTCTAAATTAAGTCATTTACCCTTATTCTATCCTGCCAGACTTTTCTAATTCTAGTCACTGCCTCATTGAGGGCTAACTCTGACATATCTTTCTTTATCACTTCCCTCCAGGTCTTGTAAGGCCTCCCTTTTCTCCTCCTGTAGTCATTAAGGTTTATGTGCTCACAGCGTCGTACCGGAGCATCCAAGGGCATCCTGCACACATGCCCAAACCACCTAAGTCTTTTCTCCCTCAACTTGTCAGCAATACTAGCCACATGTACTCTGTCTCTCATTGCCCTATTTCGTACCTTATCTTTCTTGGTAATGTCACACATCCACCTAAGCATACGCATTTTTGCAACCAACAACTGTCGCATATACCTATGCTTTGTAGGCCAACACTCTGCACCATATAACATGGTTGGCAACTTCCTTTTGAGTTTTAAAGGGACCTTCTTATCACATAAAACACCTTATGCACTCCGCCATTTGACCCACCCAGTTCGAATTTGATGTATTATATCGTTATCGATACTACCATCTCTCTGAATGATAGAGCCGAAGTATTTAAAACTCAATTTGTGTGGTATGATGTCAGTACCTATGCTACCGCTGCCTCGTGTACCATCTGGCTACCTAAAAAGTTGTATTCTAAATACTTCGTCTTGGACCTGCTCATTCTGAAACCTTTCAATTCTAACGCTTCTCTCTAACATTCTAACTTAGCATTGACCCCCTCCTTGGTCTCATCCACTAAGACAATATCGTCAGCAAATAACATACACTAAGGTACCTCTCCTTGAATGTTTTTCGTAAGTTCATATAACATTAAAGTGAACAAAAAAGGGCTTAAGGCCGAGCCTTGGTGTAGTCCAACACCAATAGAGAACGCTTCCGTGTCACCTCCTATCATCCTTACGCTAGTCAATGCTCCTTCATACATATCCCTAATCACTCTGATATAAGTCCTATGAATGTCATTTGCCTCCAAACACCTCCATATGAGTTCTCTCAGAACCCTGTCATATGCCTTCTCCAAATCTACAAAAACTATATGCAAATCCCATCTTCATTCACTGTAACATCCCATCAGTCTCTGAAGTAGATGTATTGCTTTTGTCGTGGACCTACCAGGTATAAATTCGAATTAGTTGTCCGATATAGAGGTAGCTCGTCAGATTCTCCTTTCAGTTACCTTTTCCCATAGCTTCATGGTATGACTTAATAATTTGATGCCTCGATAGTTGTGACATTGTTGGATGTCTCCTTTGGCCTTGTATAAGGGGATTAACCTACTCAATCTCCATTCATCCAGCATCTTGGCTAACTCGAGGATCACATTAAAGAGCTAGACTAACCACTCAATACTGACAAGTCCTAATTGCTTCCATACCTCTATAGGGATCTCATTTGTTCCTACGGCCTGTCTACTCCCCATCCCCCTTAAAACCTTTGTAATTTCTCCCCTTGTGATCCTCCCCTATGAGCACCCTTTTAGAAATTGTCCCAACACGGGTGTTCTCCTAACTCTATGGTGACCAAAATATCCTCGTTACAAAGGCCATAAAAGTATCTCTGCCACCTCCTATTGATGGCTTGGGCCTCTGTGAATACTTATCCTGCTTCGTCACAGATACAACAGACTTGATTGAAATCCTCCGTCTCACAGGCCCTAGCTCTTACAATCTTGAAATTTCTTTGTGCTCCTTTGACCGTATCTAAATCCATGTACATATTCTCGTAGGCTTCTCCTTTAGCCACTGAGATAGTCTTCTTTGCCTTCTCTTTTGCTAGTTTATACCTTACTCTATTAGTGACCCACTCCTCCTCTATTGCACTTGCCAACAATGCTTTAAAAGCTCTCCTTTTCGCCTTTACCGTCCCCTAGACCTCGTCTGACTACCACTATTAATTTCAAACACCGCCAGCCATCGTCTTCTTTACCCTCACGAGAAGGCAACAGTTGACAATCTGACGTAAACCACCAAATATCTCTTTAGAATATTCAGGTGGTGGATCAAGGTTGTGGCAACTTTCCTTGTCTAAATCATAATGTTTGATAATTGCTACCCTCTTGTCGATCATAGTTGAATTAACCCCCCATAGGCTGAACTCGTGCTAGGGGTGGTTGGTTTTGGACCAAGAGGGATACTTTACAACTTCTGTAAGTTTTCCTTTCTCCTAACAGTATACCAAATTCCATTTAATTTGTTACCGCTATTGTCATCAATTTCTAAACATTTACCACAATAATGAAGGATAATGAATATTAGGCAAGTCTAATCAGATTGTTTTTTCCTGCAATCACAGCATAAATGAAACAAACAAATTATGATGAATAGCCACGAATTTAATTAAAGAAACCCATAGATCAACTATTTTCCCAATTACTTAGTATCAAAAACCTGATATCATCAATAGCAAAACTATAATTATTGTCAATTAAATCTTATGATCATGTCACTAAGACCAAGTATTTAGCAATCAAAAGTTCAACGTAGTGCATTATATAACAATTTTTTAGTTGAACCTAAAGAACCATGGTTATTAAAGTTGTTATGTTAAATCTCTAAAATAAGACAAACCCAACAAAGTTTTAGATGCCACAAGATGAGGACAAATATCTTAACTTCTTCTCATGAATGAAAGTGCATAAAAACAATACTATAGCAATTATAGAAAAATGTAGGCACCCGAGTTTGAAGATATAATCTGATATTAGTAAGAAATTTATTACTTGTAATGGTAAGTATAATGTATTTAAAACAACACATAACTAAACATTTATGAGAAACTTATAGATAAGAAATGACTGAAAATGATATATCAAAAACCAAAATTAAGGACTTGTGCTTTGTAGAAAATTAGAAATTTTTGTTATACTAGTGAGAATGGTTTGTATCTTTGGCCAATCAATTGGCAAAACCAAAAATCATACTGGTGAATCAAGAAACCAAGATCCAGAAGAAACATAATACAAGCCTTGCATGGCACATGCAGAGTGGTATGTAGGTTGGTAGTAGTGTGACGAGTATGACTGAGTCCAATAAAAGTAGTTTGTTAGGTTTCCTTTTTAGTATGCCATTACGAAGAGTGGTGTGTTAGTTGATCTTTCTTGTTGTTAATGGTGCACTATTTCCTGATTATTAGCAGTAGGTTTATTTTCTTGTTACAAGGCTATATAATAGATAAGTTTGATGAATAAAAGCTCATTGGCAATTACTTAAATCTATCTCCTCTCTTAATTCTCGAGTCTTTACCTCTTTTCTAGATTACTCATATCATTTGGTATCAAAGCCAACTTGGCTCTTAACCAGTCTCTTTTCTCTTCTCCCAATACCTCTGTTTTCTTTTATTTAAAATGGAAACACGAGCAAAAACCAACGCTAAATTTCACAAGAAAATCGAGGATACTTTGGCATGTCATGAGTCAAGCCTCGACCGAATCCACTTGAGTTATGATCAAGTTAGTGATACATTGCATTCAGTCTTGGTTGAGCTCCAAGCCTTATGGGTATCTCAAAATTCCCAAGTTATGCACACCTCCGAGATCAATCCATTCTCTCCAGGGGAATCTTCCAATATGGGAAGTGACTCCAATCACTACCACCTCAAGCTATCCTTTCCTAAATTCGATGGGGATGACCCACAGGGTTAGATATACAAGGTAGAACAATTTTTTGCCTTTAAACAGGTGTTGATTAATCAACAAGTGCGGCTAGCTTTATGTTATCTCAAAAGGGTGGCATTACAGTGGCATCGGTGGCTTACCAGATTTAAGGGACCTCTCTCTTATTTCCAACTTGCCCAGGCAACCCCGCTGAGATTTGGTCCTATGGACTACGATGATCCTTCGGAGGCTCTCACGAGGCTTTAACAAACTACTATGGTAGCCGCTTACCAAGAGACATTTAAAAGATTTTCCCATCAGGTAGAGGGCTTACGTGAAGCCTTCTTAGCCGAAAGCTTCATTGCCAGCTTAAAGGATGAAATACAACTTGATGTTAAAATCAAACATTTGAGGTCTCTGGTAGAAACCATTGGGGTGGCACGTTTGATCGAAGAGTAGAACCAACTACAACATCAACCTGCACCAATGTTTAAGCCAAACTTAACCACTAAAACGACATGTGTAAGCATCAATACTGCACCAATCGTATTGAATTCCAATAGTTCGTGTGACATCTCCCACCCCAAACATTCGGCGAATCACCAGTCAAGAATCCAAGGAGCGATGCGAGAAGGGTCTCTATTATTATTGTGATGAAAAGTTTGTTCCTGAACATTGCTGCACTAGACCCCAACTTTTTATGATTTTAAAAGCACCTGAAGATGAGATACCAAAATTGCTAGATGAGCCCGTGATTGAGGGGATACTTGAAATCTCACTCCATGCGATTGCTAGAACAGAACATCCTCAAAAATTACGAGTTGTCGGCAAATTAAGAACTCAAGATATTACTGCCCTAATTGATGGCAGAAGCACCCATAATTTCATTGACCAAGAGTTAGTATGTAAGCTCGACTTGCATGTAATTCAAAACGAGAAAATTTAAGTTATGGTGGCCAACAAAGAGAAGACCGAGTGTGTCGGGATTTGTCGCGCTCTCACCATCGTTATTCAGGGATGTGCGATTACTGTTGATTACTACATCTTCCTAAGAGCAGCTTGTCCTCTCATTCTTGGTGTCCAATGGTTGGTGATGCTTGGTCTAATTGAAACTGACTACGAACGTCTCGTAATGACCTTTATAAGGGACAGAGTGATATATACCTTTAAAGGAAAGAGTTAACCAAGTTTAGGAGTCTTATCTAATAAGGAAACTACCCAAGTCCTATATATACATGGAACAACTCTTCTTATCCAATTAATCTCCACCGAATGTTACTCAAATGTCTCTTACCATCCACCAGATTTGGCTTCACTCTTATCCACTTATTCCCACATTGTTAAAACTCCAACAACCCTTCCACCTCAAAGACCACATAACCACTGAGTTCCCCTTCTCCCAAACACTCCACCAATATTTGTTCGACCGTATAGGTATCCACGCTACTAGAAATCATAAATGAAGAAAATGGTGAGTGAACTTCTTCAGATAGGGTTAATATAGCATAGTAACAAGCCTTTCTCCTCCCTTGTTCTCTTAGTTCGAAAGGCTAGTGGAGAATGGCGATTTTGTGTTAATTTCAAAGCACTTAGTGATGTCACAGTTAAAGACAAAGACTTGATACCTGTAATCGACAAACTGCTGCATGAGCTCCATGATGTGAAGTACTTTTCTAAATTGGATCTCTGTGCTTGTTATCATCAAATTCGAGTTCATGAAGATGACATACCCAAAACAATTTTTCAAAAGCACGAAGGACATTACAAATTTATGGTAATGTTGTTCGGCCTCACTAATACTCAAGCCACGTTTCGGAGTCTTATGAATGATCTATTCAGACCTATTTTGAGGAAATTTATCTTAGTGTTTTTTGCAATATCCTTGTCTATTCCAAGAGGTGGGAGGAGCATCTCGGCCATTTACAAGTGGTTCTCTCCATTCTTGCCACCAATAACTTGTTTGCTAAAGAAACCAAGTGTCTCTTCGGCGTCACTACAATTAAAAATCTTAGCCACATAATTTCGATTGAAGGCATCGCAATGTGTCCTTCGAAGGTCCAGGTGGTGGTGGAATGGCCAATTCCAACAACCATCCATGATCTACGAGATTTATTAGGTCTAGCGAGCTATTATAGAAAACTCATTCACCATTTTGGTAGCATTTCTGCGCCACTAACCCAGTTGCTCTCCAAGACGGGTTCAAATAGACGGACGAGGCAGATATGGCGTTCCAACAACTGAAGACTACACTGGCCATCACCCCCG
This sequence comes from Erythroxylum pedicellare, assembly GCA_027563575.1. Lineage (NCBI taxonomy): Eukaryota > Viridiplantae > Streptophyta > Magnoliopsida > Malpighiales > Erythroxylaceae > Erythroxylum > Erythroxylum pedicellare. The sequence continues at coordinate 10,313,799 of JAOQMP010000208.1, forward strand.
TGCTCGGTATGCCTAAATTCTCCTTGCCTTTTATCATCGAATATGACACATCTGGTGTTAGACTCAAGGTTGTCCTCTCCCAACAAGGCCAACCTATAGCATACTTCAGTGAAGCTTTAAAGGGGTTAGTATTGTCTCTCTCTACCTAAGAAAAAGAGATGCTTGCACTTGTTCAATCCGTTTGCAAATGGCAACCCTATCTTTTAGGTTGTTCTTTCACCGTCCGAACTGATCAAAGGAGTCTTAAGTACCTGTTGGAACAACGAATCACAACCCTAGCTCAAGCTCTCTAGTTACCCAAGCTTCTAGGCTATGATTACAAGATTGAATACAAAGTTGGAATTGAAAACTAGGTTGCAGATTTCTTATCGCGTAGTCTTGAATTCCAATTTCTATTTGTGTCTCCACCCCAAGCAAATTGGTGGGCACGGCTCCAAACTGAATGTGCCTTAGACCCATTTTACTAAGATCTTGGCTCAGTTCCCCATATGGTGCAATAAGATGATGTATGGTTTAATAAAGGCAAGGTTTTCCTTAATCCAACATCTACATCAATCCCAATTTTGATTTCTGAATGTCATTCGTTGCCCATTGGTGGCCATTTTGGCTTTCATAAGACTTTCACAAGACTCGGTTTTGATTTTTGTTGGTCTAAGATGCGGCAAACCATTAAGGAGTCCATTCGTCGGTGTGCAACATGTGAAAAATATAAATTTGACAACTTGACACCTACTAGTTTGCTTCAGCCCATACCAACCCGCCTTTGGACTGATTTTTCTATGGATTTTACTGAGAGACTTCCATATTCAAGAGGACATTTCGTTATAATGATCATTGTTGACTGTCTATCAAAATATGCCCAATTTGTAGTCATGACCCATCCGTATACAGCCCATACCGTTGCCAAAACCTTCATCTCACAAATAATCCGCCTCCATAGTATGCCCACTTCAATCGTAAGTGACAATGATCGCTTCTTTATGAGTTTTTTTAAAACTCTTTTTCAGCTTTAGGGGATAAAATTGTGCATAAATTCCTACCATCCCTAGTCCGATGGGCAAACCAAGGTTATCAATCGTATACTAGAATAGTACTTACGGTGTTTTGTTGGGGAGCAGCTGCGAACATGGGTGGAATGGTTACCATAGGCTGAATATAGCTATAATACCACTATTCATTCTTCAACCAAAATAACACCCTTTGAAGCGGTTTATGGAGTATCACCACCCGCATTGTTGACTTATGTTCTAAGGAATACTTAGGTAACACTAGATTCTTACCTTAGGGATTATACCATAATCCTCCGTGATCCTTACTCCAATTTGCTCCGTGCTTAGGACCGTAGGAAGAGTTATGCCAATCAATATCGGAGGGATGTAGTCTTTGAAGTTGGAGACTATGTCTACTTAAAGTTACAACCTTATAGGTAGACCTTTGTAGCCTTCTGAGCTTCACTTAAGCTTGCTTTATGCTTTTATGGTCCATTTGTTGTGGTTGCGCAAAGTGGACCGGTTGCTTATCAGCTGGCGTTGCCCCTAGGTCCCGAATCCAGGATGTTTTTCATTTAAGTCAATTGTGCATCCTTTTAGGTCCTATTTCTATTACTTTTCTAAGTTTACCTTCGATTGTTGAAGACTCCACTATCTTAGCATAACCAGAAATAGTGTTAGACCGTCGAGTCATCCAAAAGGGTCAGTACCATCCTAAAATTGAGGTATTAATCAAGTGGAAGGGTGCCCTACTCGTGGTCTTTTTATGTGTGTAAGTTTTAATTGATTAACTTCAATAATCTGAAAGCACACGGATTGTTCACATAGTACCTAAAGTGTCGATCCCGAGAGGAGGGATAATATAATCCTAAAATCTAAGGCCAAAACAAATTGCAGAAATTCAAATGTAACGAAACTAAAACAAGAATGTAATTCAATCAAGAAAATCAATCCAAGAATCAATCACGAAAATATTAACAAATTAGCAATTGCAACGCACACTCAAGAATTGACCTAAGGAGCTACTAATTGAGATAAAGGGAATTTTACTAATCTTTAACCCTAACCTAATTGATTATGAATTACTGGATTATTGGTTCTAGATGATCATAGGGTTGATTACTCTCTCTCGAGTTATAACTATTAACCTTAATCTATAAACCCTAATTAGATTATAGAAGTTGCAATTTCTTAATTAAAAACCTATCCAAAACCTAATTAAATCTGAAGTTGTCTAATAAACTATCAGAAACTATTACAAGATCTCTTTTCACACAATTTACCTATTTGATTTAATTCTTGTTCTATTAAATTGCCTAACTCTTGTTAGCCCAATTTAATTATTTTTCACTCGATTCACCCTCTCAGTTTATCATTGAATTATGCAATTGCAAAAATTATATCACAATAAATCCAGTAAAACACAAACAATCAAATTTCATTAAATCAAATATAAAACCCTAAAGGTGAGTTTTGAAACATCAACATCCAAAAATCATATCATCAACTATTATTCCAATTATATAGAATAATAAAATTAAAAATAATAGGAAATTCGAATTTTAATGGATGATGGGAGGCAGCGACGTCGTGAAACTCTTGATCTGGGAAATATGTCGAGTTGGCTTCTACTCCACTTCTCTCTTCCTTCTTCTCTTTCTCTATCTCTCAACAATTCTCTCTAGGGTTTCTCTAAAAAGTGACTGATGCAAAAGCTCTATCCTCTTCTTTGTCTTATTCTTTAAATACCTTTTGTGTTATGAGCAATCCTAGCATTTTTTGGGGTCCAAAAGATCCGAAAAATCTGTTAAAATTGATGTTTTTTAGTGTCTGCTCAATGCAGGCCATAATCGTGGGCCAAATTCGAGCCTTCTATCATGATCGTGGCAAGCAGGCCACGATTGTGGGCCATGTCTTGGGCTTTTGTCACGAGCATGGCATATGGGTCACAATCGTGGGCTGACTTTATTACTTCTGTCACGATCATAGTCTGTTGTGCCATAATCGTAGGTTGTTGTCTAAGCCCTAGTGTCTCCGAAATTTCTCCATTCTTCGATGTTGGCCCTGAAACACTAACAAACACATCATGGTACCTCAAAAATATAATAATTAAGCTCAAAGACTTATACTAACCCATAAAACACTTAAAACATAAATAATTAACAAACTAACACAATTCTAACCTAAACACATACTAAACGATTGGATTAACCATTAAATAAATATCAAACTAAGACCTAAAATACGATGTAATTTACACTTATCAACATCCCTACACTTAAACGTTTGCTTATCCTCAAGTGTTAATGGGCATTTTGTATTGATTTTTGAGACATAATTTGCTAAACTCTTGTCCATTTAATGTTTAAATTGCACTAATAAAGAGTTATTTGTTTTAATTTTAGGCACACATTAAATTTGGAACCTTTAAAAGCCTAAAGCAAGAAAAGCTCTAAAAGGAAGCAAGGCCAAAATGTTAACGTTTTGTCCAAGAAGAATAAGGGTTTTTGCGTGAATGATAGGTTAAAAAGGAGTGAGAAAAGAGACAGCTGGATGGACATTCAATACATTAAAAAAAAACAAAAGAAGATATCTGCAGCAAAATGGAGAGGGCATGAAAGGCTGGCGGCGTAAAGAAGGGTTTGGAGCTAAAGGAGCGTGGACCAGAAACTAAAATGAAAATTGTCACATCAAGCTGGAAGAACATTGAAGAGAGCGAGAAAAAAAGAATATATAATTAGCAGAGAGAGCAAAAGGGAAGGCTAGCAGCGAAGAGATAAGAACAAAGAAGATTGTTGTGCGTGAATAAGGTGGACCAACAATGCTTATTAGTCACATCAATGAATAAGGAAGAAAGGAGAGTAGCGTCACAATGGAAACAAAAGCAAGAGAGGAATGAAGTCAATCGTGCGGGAATAGGAGTGACCCGCAACCATTTATTCGTCACATAAGCCTTCATTAACTCACGGACGCAACCCTCCACCCATTCACAGCAACGCAAGCCTCCAACAACACACATATTCTTCATTCACGCAAGCATGGAAAGAGGACAGCAAATTGAACGTTGGCCAAAGCTTTCCAATCCCAGCAGCTATGATTTTGATGGGATTGAATTTGTTTTTATTCCTTATTTGTCTTAATTTTTTGTGGATTTAACCAATGCTATTATATATTATAACCATGATTTGTATTGCATTGATGAATATATGTGAGTAAGTTTTTTTCGATTAAGGTTAGGATTGATATTAGATTAGGACAACTTTTGTGGTATTGGTTTTTTCTTGATTGAATGCATATTTAGTCTTAATTTAGCTTGATCACCAAGATTAAAGCCTTAGATGACTAAATGCCACATCTAATAGGATTTAATATGTCGGAAAATTAATCAAGCAACATACTTGAGACTAAAGTGTAGACCAACCTTAGGATCTTGTGTGAGGATACTTAGGATTAACGAACTTGATTTTAGGCTTCTTGTATTGAATGCCTTTTAATTCCAAATTATCTATGAACCAAGTAGGTAACTCGAATTTAAAAGAGAAGGGAATTCCTATGAACATTGGGTTCGACTTGCTAAAGTGAAGTAAATCCTAAATCAATCCACCATTACAAGTTTTACTGTCTAATCCAATTGAAATCTGATACCTTAGCCAATTTATGTCATTTGATTAAGTCTAGTCATTTTTAATTCACACTTTGCGTCTTGCATATTTCCTTTATTAGCTTATTTTATTTATTTTCAAATCAATCAATTCTTGATCATCTAAGTAATTTTGCATTGTTTAATGTAATTGTCTTGCGTGTTGGAATCTCTTGGGTACGATATCCAGTTCTTACCATTTTATATTACTTGTCGACGGGATACGCTTGTCTCTAGTTGGTCTAAACATAATTTAATTTATATTACTTTGTTTAGACCGCAACTAGAGGCAAGCGTACCCCGTCGACAAGTAATATAAAACGGTAAGAATCGGATATCATACCTAAAGGATTCCAACACGCAAGATAATTACATTAAACAATGCAGTAATGAGACAATGGCTTCAACTTCTTGAAATAAATTTAATTTAAAACACAATCATTCAAGCCATATCAAATCATTAACAAATAAAATCCGTGACTAAGGGCTTTAAGCTAAATATATATATTAATCTAGATCGAAGTGTTAATTTATTTACCCTTTTCAATTGCACACTCACATTAATAATTATTTGGTCATTCAAACTTTGTAACTACTCCTAAGTATGTTTTCATAAAAAGTCAAGCTACTACAAGTTTGGTAGGTTTTTATTAGAAAACACTTTTTTTGAAACAAGGACTTAGTCTTTTACTCAGAAGCAAACATTAGTGATAAATGTTAATCCGGTTACTTAACTAAGTCATTTTTTTATTAAGCTGCTTGGTTAAAACGTCATTATAGCCTTTTGATAGGGAGGCATACATTTGTTATGCGTGTCAATATAGTTACTTAGCTACATCACATTCTTAAGTGGCTACTAGCTCTATTCATAACCCGAAGGTCAATGAAATAGTAATTTATTTAACATTAGCAAACACATTTTTTATTTTTTTATTGCCTACCTTGTTGCTTTAGCTACTTGTTTCTATAAAAAAATACTAGCAATGTTACTTAAGTCAAAAGATCTCAAATTATGAATAAATGTGACAATTTAGAGGGCTACAACTTGACACTAAATCCTAATTAAGTTGCATATTTAACCAAAGAATCCCAAATCACTAATTTTTGTGAGCTAATGATTCCCCACAACTAAATGGACTATGTTCAATTTTAAATAAATTTCAATCCATCTAAGCCATTGACACATTCACACAATTCACAAAATGCAATCTAACAACTATCATATAATATGCAAAACTCACATTCAAATCAAAACATATAACCCTCCCCACATTTAAACAACACATTATCCTCATTGTGAGAAGGGGACAGACAAACAAAATACGGAAAGAAGAGACATAAAATTAAAGTAAAACAAAAGGTAAGTAAATACTAAAGGTAAAAAGAAAAGGGTTAGAACAAGGCCTCATGGTGATGGAGGTGGGGAAGGTGTTGAACGTGGCAGTTGGATTCCTTGAGCCTCGAAATAACGATGGATATGACGTATGTCCTGGATTTAATGTTGTTGAGTTCGTGCCATCTCCTTCATTCTTCTAGAGTTCTTCGCAATTGTATCTATGATTAGCTTGGTGTTCGCGGAGATTGTATTAAGCACTTTCTTCCAGCCTAGTTCTTCTATTTCTTCTTTCTCCTTAGACTCTTCACTAGTCGAGTCCTCTTCTACCTGCTGAGATGGCATTGTACTCAAACTCACTTAACTAGCCATGATCTTCACATGCGTCTTTTGGTTGATATCCCGAAGTTCCATGTTATGGGACTTAAGGATTTCAACATGCCATGGATGATGATGATTTAGGAAGTCTGGGAGATGGACAGTTAAACCACTACAATCCAAGCCATAATACTCAACAATGGCGGAAACTAAGTACCCCATACCCAAATTATTGCTCCTCTTACGCAGAGTTGCAACAATAACGTTCAGCACATGTATGGAGGTGCACACTAGAATGCTTTGATCCATACACCACAAGATGAAGAGTTCCTTTGTTGAACACTTGTTGGTTTACGATTTATCAAAAACCAGTTGACATATGAATTTATGCAATAACAAGTACTTATGGGTCCTTATGATATTGTTGTAAGCATTTTTGGCATCGAATTGCTCTGATCGAGTGAGCTCATTCCAATAGCGAGAAGCATAAAAATCATCATGCTGATCGATAATGGAAGATTTGAGAAACCCACACATATCGCACATGATTTTGATGTTCAACTCATAAGTTCATCCTCGCAACTTAAACCACATTTCCTTAAGGTTCCTAGGTTCGTAGAAAAGGGAAGTAAAGAATTCTAGAGTGAGCACCTGGTAGACAGGAAATTGGAAGTGTATGAATTTTACCCACTGAATTCTTTATGCTAAGTTCTCTACCCTATCGCGTAGTTCTAGCCTATCAAGCTTATCGAAATCAAAATATTTAGGGACTACAATTTGTTTAGCATTGAGGGATTGGAAATGAATACCTTCCTCCTCTGTGTCAATCAAGAAGGTGCTTTGAAGTCCACTGCCCTATTCCTTCTCCCTCGTCTCGAGACTTGGGTTCGCTCCGATGATTGATAGCACTTTGCTGACTACTTAATGCGCAGCATACTGGCTTATGAGTAGGTAAAAGTTGTAAGAGACTAGAAATTTGAAATTTGGGTAAAGAGGTGAGAGTGTTTGTTCTAAACTTAGAGAGATAAAGTAAAAATGAAAGTGAGTGAAAAAATGAAGTTAGAAATGAATATATAAGTGGATAGAGGGTAAAATGGTAAATTTTCACTTCAAAAATCACGTGTCCGCTTTTTATCATGGCTTGCAATTTTTTCACCAATTTTTAATATTACTTATTCTTTTGTTCTTCTCCACTTCCCCGAAATCACTTCTTAACTATTTATGGCCCTTTCACCTCTCTTTGTTTCCCGATTTTATTTAGAAACGAACTAACCTAACTACGAAATTCAACTATCTAGAAATAAAAGGAAATAACATCAATTTAATAATCTATAGGTTGCCTCTCATGTGGTGCTTCTTTTAATATTAGTAGCTTGACGCTCTTCTTGTGCTCACGATAGTTCGAATGAATTATGTAATGGTAATGCAGTCATCAATCTTACAATTTGCACATGAGCTACCATGCCTTAGATTCCACTCCCCCTCTGATTATCCTTCTTTCACCTTCTTCTTCGCGATCATTTCTTTCTAAATGAATTCCTAGGATCCTCAATATCTTCCCATTGTCCTCGAGGCTCAATTTCCTTGATATTAGTTGGAGGTAAAGGAGAACTGTTGTCTTTATTTGACACTTTGAAGGTTATTTGATGCTGGTCACCCTCAAAGTTAGTTCACCCCCATCAACATCAATTATGGAGCAGGCAGTAGCCAATAATGGTCGTCCAAGGACTATAGGAATTTCCACATCTTCTTTAATATCCAATATATATAGAAGTTTGTGGGAAAGGTAAATTTATCAATTTGTACTTACACATCCTTAATAATCTCCTTCGGCCGATGAACTATTCTATTCACCATCTTCACTAGCATTTTTGTGGGTTTTAACTCTTCTAATCCTGATTTTTTACTAAAAGTATAGGGCATCATATTGATACTTGCTCCTAAATCTTCGAATGCTCTGTCTATTTCGACTTCATTGATATTACAAGGAATGTAAAAATCCCCTAGGTCCTCTTTCTTCTATGCTATATTAGAGTTTTCTTCTACTATGCACTCCTTAACCTTCTTCTTGTTTGATTTCTTTAGTGTGAGCTTCGTTTGTAGATGTTCTGTTACATCTTTAACCTGTAATTCAACCTCTCTAGAATTCCTCATTGCCCTACTTGCAATTGACTTCTGTTGAGCTAGAATAGGGTGTGAAAATTTCGATCGACGTTCCTTAATTTGCTCAATTACGAGTTCACTAGGAATGAATTCCATAATTACTTGTCCTTCTCCCTTAGCTCCGTCTTCCTTCGCATGTTCGAGTTTCTTTTTATGGGTTTGAGTAATGGCTATAATCTATTCCTTTAGGTTAGACTCGGTATTGCTTGGAAAGGTTCCTGCATTCCGAGTATAAATTGTCTCCGCTAGTTAACCTACTTAGACCTCCAAATTATGTATTGAAGAAGCGTGGTTCTTAGTGACTTACTCTAATTTGCTTTCAAGCCTCCTATGTGCATCCTCCATGACTCCAATTTTATATAAAATCTTATCCAACTTGGAGTCTATTAAGCTTTGTTTGTCTTGTTAGAAGCCTGATTGTCCTTGACATCTAAACTGTCCTCCAGTATTGTTTTTCCATGAAAAGTTAGGGTAATTCTTCCACCCAGGGTTGTAAATGTTGGAGTAGGTATTGTTTCCCGCTCCTCGTCGATATTGAGCTCCCATATAATTCACTTACTCTAAATCACTTTCCTTCATCAAGAAACAGTTCACCATATCATGGTCCATTTATCCACAGAGTTCACACTTAAGATGCATAGCTTTCACTGAAGTTGAGGACAAAGCCTTCATATTGTTGAGCGGTTGAGTTAGGTTGTTAATTTTAGCTTGCATGTATGTCATTTGATCGATAGCCACAATTCCTCTTTGTTCTCAGAAATTAGAAGTTTGTTTACTTCGCTCGTTCATCCACAGGTAGTTATTACTCACCACCTCCCCTATCAACTCTTCTGTTTCATCTACCATCTTTCTCATTAGTGATCCTCCTAAAGTTACGTCAATTGTGCCTCTCATATCTGAGGTTACTTCGTTATAGAATGTTTGTAATAAGAATTCCTTGGGTAAGTTCTAGTGTGAGCATTTTTGTTGCAAATCCTTATATAATTCCCACGCTTCGTAGATTGATTCCTCGTCATTTTGCTGGAAGATGGTAATCTTCTTAATGATCTTTGTGGTCTTGGTCAAGGGAAAATATTTATCTCAAAAGGCACGAATTAGCTGATCCCAAGTTGTGACATTGGATGGGTTGAAGGAATGATACCAAGCCTTTGCTCTATCTCTAAGGATAAAAGGGAAAAGCCTAATTCTGACTGCATCTTCCAACATTTGATGGTACCGAAAGATATCACAGATTTCAATGAAGTTCACTATATGTGCGTTAGGATCTTCATTCGTTAATCAATAGAACTGCACGTTCTGTTGAAGCATATTTAGGAGGGCTATTTTGATTTCAAAAGATGTTGCTTATACAGGTGGCCTAGCTACTCCTTGGTTAGCCGCATTGAACCTTGGTCTCATGAAGTTCATAAGGGTCCGTTGTTGACATCCTTGGTTTGCTCTATGGTCCAAATCTTGCTGAAATTCCTCAGCCTTTGTTGCTTTTGCAATTTCCTCTTCTTCTTCATGCCAAGCTTCTTAATAGATCGTTCTAATCAAGTGATGTCTAAATTTAAAGTTTCAGCTGCATGACTCGATCTTCTCGTGACTCTTATGTTCATGCAAGAGCATGATTTCAGAAATGGAAAGAAAGAACAAAAACAAAAATTAGAAACCAACTAAACACCTTAAACTATAGAATTAAACTAATCGTCTCCCTAGCAACGATGCCAAAAACTTGATTATGATTTTTCGATGTATGTAAGTTTTAATTGATTAAGTTCGATAATTCGCAAGCGTACAGGTCGTTTACATAATACCTAAGGTGTTGATCTCATGAGGAGAGATAATCTAATCCTAAAATCTAAGGCTAAAACAAATGGCAGAAATTCAAATGTAACAAACCTAAAACAATAATGCAATTCAATCAAGCAAATCAATCTAAGAATCAATCACGAAAATATTAACAAATTAGCAATTGCAATGCACACTCAAAAATCGATCTAAGGAACTACCAATTGAGAGAAAGGGAATTTTACTAATCTTTAATACTAACCTAATTGATTATGAATTACTGGATTATTGGTTCTAGACGATCCTAGGGTTGATTACTCTCTCTCGAGTTGTAACCATTAACCCTAATTTATAAACCCTAATTAGATTATAAAAGTTGCAATTTCTTAATTAACAACCTATCCAAAACCCTAATTAGATCTGAAGTTGTCTAATAAACTTTTGGAAACTATTGCAAGATCTCTCTTCGCACAATTTACCAATTTGATTTAATTCTCATTTTATTAAATTGTCTAACTCTAGTTAGCCTAATTTATTTATTTTTCACTTGATTCGCCCTCTCAGTTTATCACTAAATTATGTAATTGCATAAATTAAATCACAATAAATCTAGTATAACACAAACAATCAAATTTCATTAAATCAAAGATAAAACCCCGAAGATGAGTTTAGAAACAATATCAACATCCAAAAATCTTGTCATCAACTATTATTCCAATGATATACAATAATAAAATTGAAAATAACAGGAAATACAAATTTGAATGGACGACGAGAGGCAGCGATGTCGGGAAGCTCCTAATTCAGGAAGTACGCCAAGTCGTCTTCTTCTCCACTTTTTGCTTCCTTCTTCTCTTTCTCTATCTCTTGACAATTCTCTCTTGGTTTTCTCTGAAAAGTGGTTGATACAAAAGCTCTCTCCTCTTCTTTGTCTTATTTTTTCAATACCTTTTGAGTTCTATACAGCCCTAGGATTTTTCCGGGGTCCGAAAGGTCTGAAAATCTCTCGAAACTTGACATTTTTGAGTGTCTCCACGTCTGCCTGACGCATGCCATGATCGTGAGCCATGTCCTGGGCTTCTGTCACGATCTGACTCCATTGCTTCTATCACGATCGTGGTTTGTTGTGCCACAATCATGGGTCGTTGTTTTGACCCTAATGTCTCCAAAACTTTTCCGTTCTTTGATGTTAACCCTGAAACACTAACAAACACATCAAGGTACCTCAAAAACATAATAATTAAGCTCAAAGACTTGTACTAACTCATAAAACACTTAAAACATAAATAATTAACAAACTAACACAATTCTAACCTAAACACATACTAAATGATTAGATTAACCATTAAATACATATCAAACTAAGCCCTAACATACGATATAATTCACACTTATCATGCCCCTATTGAAGTTGCAATGAGATAGAATGCTTAACATTTTGCTCATTCGTATATCCTCACTTTACGCTTACGGATAAGGGTTCTCAAAAGGGGAGGAATTGATACAAGCATTACATGGCACATGCAGAGTGGTACGTGGTTAGTAATAATGTATGGTGAGTATGACTAGGTCCAATAAAAGTAGTTTGTTATGTTTCCTTCTTATTAGATCATCACGTAGAGTGGTGTGTTAGTTAATCTTTCTTGTTATTAGTGGTGCACTATTTCTAGATTATTAGCAGTAGATTGTGTTATTTTCTTGTTACAACGTTATATAATAGCTATGTTTGACAAATAAAAGCTCATTGGAAATTACTTAAATCTATCTCCTCTCTTAATTCTCAAGTCTTTACCCTCTTTTTCAAATTACTCACATCAAAACGAAAATCAAAGAGGTATAGTTTTTTAGTAATTAAAAAAAGCTTTCATCTCCAAGTTCATCATAGCTAGTAAAGCATCCTCCTATGCTTTTCGACAAGTGAAAAGGAGAGGCATGGTCATAATAGAAAAAAGGAAAAAGTTTTGAGAATAATTTGCAAATTATGGATGGCTAATAAAGTAGGGAATTCAGTTTTTGACAGAGTCTCGTCGAGTGCTGCCATTTTTGTCTGTGGTAGAGAGAATGAGGGCTAACACTACTTTGAATGGAAGTTGTGTTTTATTTTAAAAAGATAAATAGAATTTTGCAAGTGTTGAAGAAGATGTTGTATGGTAAAAAGAAATTGATTAATTTTGATTAGTTATTAAATCAAAATTAAATTATTTTAAATTAGATAAATATGTTACCCATGTATTAATCAAAAATTGTTAAATTCATTTTTACACCAATGATGTATCAAATAATAGATATAAACTTAATTTTTCACTAATTTAAATTTATTTTTAGTATTTTACATAATTAGATTTTCCTTTATTATTACATAGTTAAACTTAAATTTTAAGATTAAATTTATACCTTTTACCTTTTACCGTTTCTTAGGTTTTAAAATGAGCAGGTCTAAGACGGAGCATTTAGCATGCAACTTTTTTGGAAATCAGATTGTGTATGAGGTAGCGGTAGCAATTGGTACCAACGTCATACCATAGAGGACGAGTTTTCAGTATCTCGGGTCTGTCATTCAGAGTGATGGTAATATCGATGCCGATATGTATTAGATCAAGCTGAGCTAAATGGAAGAGTGCATCAGGGGTTCTATGTGACAGGAAGATTCCTTTAAACTCAAGGGAAATTTTTATAAAACGATGATTTGTTCAACCATGTTATATGGGGCATAGTGTTGGCCTGCCAAGCGTAGGCATATAAGACAATTGTTGGTAGCAGAAATGCGTATGCTGTGGTGGATGTGTGACATTACAAGGAGAGATAAGGTCTGGAACCAGGTGGTGAGAGATAGACTACAGGTAGCCAGTTTTGTCGACAAGTTAAGAGAGACTAGGCTTAAGTGGTATGGGTATGTGCGTAGGAGGCCCTCCGACGCTCCGATACGAAGCTGTGAGAGAATAACACTTAGTAAATATAAGAGGAGAAGAGGGAGACCTTAAAAGAACTAGCGGGAAGTGATCAAGGACAGAGTTGGCCCTAAATGAGGTAGTAGCTAGAAATAGAAAAGTTTGGTGTAATCGAATAAGGGTAAAGGATTAACCGTCCAATTACCCAGAATCAGTACAATAGGTATTAGGAGATGCTGGGTTACGATGCGCAGATTGCACGACAGGTGCGGGGGACAATAGGAGGTCATCCCAGCAGTCTCTGAGGAGGGTCCCCTTACTTACTGAGAGACAAGTAGGGATGGACTTTGTAGCCTATGAGGTTGTCGCAAATTTGACTTCCTTCAGGTATTCCCCATTACTTGTATTTTCATTTATTTTCTGTCTTTTATGAATTGTTTCTGTAACATGCATCATTCGTATATTGTCTTATTTGTATGTGAGTCTATCGGAAACAACCTCTCTACTATATAAGGGTAAGGCTGCATACTATTGGACCTCTCCAGATCCCGTTTCATTGCGAGATTTCAGACTAGGTGCTGATGATGATGATGATGACCTTTTACCTTTTCTTGAAATATAATAATCCGGTTACATGATACTTTGAATCTCATGCATCATATTTACCTCTTAGGAAGTCTCACCTAATTGCTTAGTCTCTATATATCTAGTTGTTAATCGGGAACGAGCCGTTGTGTCCTACGACTTGACTTTTCAGCTCAAGTTTATACAAACAATTTTTGCACTTAAGGAGTTCATCGCCTTCGTCATCAGTCAAGAGTGTAGCTTTAACAGATTCTCATCTACCAATTACCACTTATCGAATGTGTTTTTGTCATTATTATTATTTTAGTATTATGTATTTATTTACTTTAATTTTAATAGTATTATTTGTTTATTCTTTATTTTAGTTTTCTCTCTACTGATGGGTCATATAAACACAACATCTTTACTAGTTAGGAGCCTCCTTGGATACATTTTTTTCCATTTTTTTCCTTCTTCTTCTTCATTTTCTATCCACATGTCACATTTACATGTAAGTTTACCAAATATAGTCTCTCTATTATATAAAAATAATACTGCGTTAATAGCAAGATTTCAACCAAGTAATAAACCGGTTACATAAACTAGGTTAAGAGGCACGTGATTTTCACGAGCGAGGAAACTTATTGCCTCTCTCTTGTATATAAACCTAACATTCTCGATCTTTCCCGCCAGTCCGTTGTAATGGGACTCCAAAGTGATGCAGAGAAAGCCCAAAGCATCATCAGGAGCAGGCTTTGTAACTCCAGTTTCGTCTTCAAGCCTCTCTCTGATTCCCCAGATAGTAACTACAGGTACATCTTTTGATTCTCGAGCAAAAAAATTTCACCATTCTACGTGAATCGAGGGAACTAGCCTTTTTCTACTGATTTCTCTATTTTCTTGTTTGGGCTTTTTCTTTGTTTCCAGCAAGTTGAAATTTATAATTTCAAGTTCAATAACTGAAGGATGCAACAATTCGATTCTGCTCCTTGGACCACGTGGTTCTGGGAAACTTGCTGTCTGTTTTATTCTCTCTACTTTTGGTTCTTTTGTTTTTGTTTTTCGTTCCCCAGAGATTATTAATCAAATACCAGATATTTCTTCATATGTACTGAATCTCAGGTTTTGGAGATTGTGATCTATGATTTGTTGCAAGAACATTCTGATCTTATATCAGTGGTAAGTACTACATTAAAAATGTTTTGTGGGGAAAACCACCTCTGCCCTTGAAAGTTAAGAAGTCCTTCCCTTTGTTGGGATGTGTGTGAAATGAAATATCATGAAACCAGTTTTTTAAGACAATGCAATATGAACCAGTTAATGTAAAAATTGGTGTTCAATATGCTAAAATGAATAGATGATCAGGTCCTGGAAAAGTAGTGGTGACATAGTGTGGGAAGGCAAAACAAAGATAAGTAGAATAGAATAGGCTACAATTGATGTAGATTGTAGCTGGAACTTGAAAATAGGGCTTAGGGTTTGTAGAAAAACCTCTAAAAGCATAAAATTATTTGATTGATAAAAGACAGACCTAAAAATCAAGCATAGGCAGCCTATTTGTACTAGTAT
Source organism: Erythroxylum pedicellare (assembly GCA_027563575.1). Taxonomy (NCBI): domain Eukaryota; kingdom Viridiplantae; phylum Streptophyta; class Magnoliopsida; order Malpighiales; family Erythroxylaceae; genus Erythroxylum; species Erythroxylum pedicellare. The sequence goes on from JAOQMP010000208.1 coordinate 10,329,033, forward strand.
AGAACCTAATCCAACTCCTAATAGGAAAGGGAAATACTAATTAAAAAGTAATATGCTAATCCTATGATAACTAGGAATTCAAATAACTTAAGAAATACTAAATAGTAAGAAATCCAATATTAAATAGGAAGACTAAACTAACTGCTCCTGCATCAAGTAGAGCCTTGTCATGGATAGGGCATTTGTGCCAATTCCTATTGCAAGCTACAGAAGCATATTTATGTTGTTGAGATGATCCATACTTCTCTATTGGTTGCAATCGTGTTCCTCATTTCACTAAAATGGTCTTTGTTTTACAGATCAAACTGAATGGCCTCTTGCATAATGATGACAATTGTGCCTTCAAGGTTGTGTGTCATATATTATAATATCTCTACCTATCAAATCGACTGGCCTATATCTCTGAATTAAGCTATTTGATGATTCTATCTCTGCTTATAACTTTGTTTAATGCCTATTCAACATTCAGGAGATTGCTAGACAGCTATGCTTGGAGCATCACTTGGTATTCTCTAAAATGGTAACGAAGAATATTTGATAAATTTCAAACAATGTCTTTATGTTGAAACATTTCCCTCTTTATAATAATCGTCTATTAATTCTTGCAGGCATCTTTTGATGACAATTCTCAGTTTATGATAGCAATGCTTCGGTGAGTGCATATATCCTTTCCAGAAAAAGCTTACTTATCCTGAATCAAAAAATTCCAGTTTTAAATGATTCATTCTTGCTTTTTGTCAGGGAATGTGGACTAGCTCACAAAACAATAATTTTTGTACTTGATGAGTTTGAATCATTTGCTCAGGTAAGATTGCATTTCTGTCTTACACCATTTCTTAATCACTCTTTAAAGGTAAGATTACCTTTTCATCTTACATCATTTCTTAATCCCTCTTTAATATCTAGTTTATCTTTATCGTCAAGTAAAATTGTTCATGCCTTCCATTTTACATACGATGTTTAACATCTAAGTTCTCCTTCTTGTTGCTCAAATTTGAAAGGGTGGTTTTACATGATAGGTTTGTTATGTTTAGCATATGTGCTCTAATTGATGGGTTTTTAGATTGAATTGAAGAAAATCAAAGGGAAAAGTAATTCTTACTTCATCTTTATGTGAATAGTACAAGAAATATATATGAAAGTATAATCTTGATCACCTCTTTAAATCAAGGAGAATTTATTTATTCTGTAAGTAATAAAATTCCATTAATTTAGTCACCAATTTCTAGCTTTAGACCTATTAATTATCTCTAGAATATTGACACTCAAGTGGTGCATAGATATTGATCAGTCCTAACTTAGAAAGAACTCAAAATTTTGCCTTTATAACTTTTTGGTGAAGACATCAGTAACTTGTTATGTTGTACGTACAAATAGTTTACAAATGAGTCCACTTCAAGTTTCTCTTTTATAAAAGACATGTCAATTTCATATGTTTTGTATGATCATTCTGAACTAGATTGTTGGCGATACTGATAGCTGCTTTATTATCAAATAAAAGATTCATTAGTTGCTCCACTAGTCTCTTAAGCTCTTCCACTAATTTTTAAGCGAGATTATTTCACAAAGTTTTTGAGCCATTGCCCTGTATTCCACCTTTGCACTACTCCTCGCCACCACTTCTTTTTTTCTCCTCCAGGTTATTAGATTTCCTACAAAAAGGTGCAATAACCAAAAGTAGACCTTTTATTCGCTAACCTACTCAGTCTACATTAGTGTATATGTCAACTCTTTGTTGATCACTTTTCTTGAAGAACAATCATTTCCCTGTAATTTCGTTTAATTATCCTAAGATTTTGTACATTGCTTCCAAGTGTTCTTCATAGGGAGTATGCATAAATTGTGCACTGACAGTAAAGGAAATATTTGTTCTAATGTGGGATAAATAGATTAGCTTTCTTACCAGCCATTGATATCTACTTTTATCTACTGGAACCCTTTCCTTAACCTTCACCAAGCTTTGAGTTAAATTCCATAGGAGTTTCTATTGGTTTACATCCATTCATTCCAGTTGCTTTTAGAAGATCCAACATATACTTCTGCTGAGTAATTGTTATTCCCTTTTTAGATCTAGCAATTTACATCTCAAGGAAGTACCTAAGAGACTCTAGGTCTTTGATTTCAAACTCATTTGAGATATTCTTTTTCAAATTTTTCATTTTCTCTAAAGTATCACTATTGAGGATCATGTCATTTATATATATTACTAGAATTGCAATGATCTCTTCTACAAAAATTTTTATGAATATAGAATGGTCAGATTGCCCTTGTAAGAAACTTTGAGAGTTTACAAATCTAAAAAGTCTGTCAAATCAGGCTCTTGGTGATTGTTTAAGCCAATATGAAGATTCTTTTAGCTTGCATATCCTTTTTCCAAAAGTTTTTACTAAATCCTGAGGGAACCTTTATGTACACCTCTTTTTCTAAATCTCCATTTAGGAAAGCATTTTTGATATCTAGTTGATATAGAAGCCAACCCAGATTAGTTGCATTAGAAAGTGACACTCGCATAGTATTCGACTTAGCAACATGTGAAAATGTTTTTGAATAGTCAATGCCATAGGCTTGAGTAGAACCTTTGGCAACTAGGCGAGACTTATATCTTTCAAGTGATCCATCAAAATTGTACTTCATAGTGAGCACCCATTTACATCCAACCAGTATTTTTCCTCTTAGAAGATCAACTTTCTACCATGTTCTATTCTTCTTTAAAGCTCTTGTCTTCTCCAGGACCACATCCCTCCACTCAGGAATAGTTAGAGCCTCCTTTATATTCTTAGGAATGGAAATACTATATGAATTAGAAGTAAATGCTCAAAATGATGGAGACAGACTTTGATAGGATAAGAATTTATGCAGTGGATATTTACTACAAGTTCAAGAACCTTTCCTAAGAGCAATAGGTAAATTTAAGGTATCATCTGACTTTTGAATATATATTGGTTTAGGAGACAGTGACTCAATATGTGTAGGTTCAAACTGGGATTTGCCTTATTGATCTCCAATTTTTGGATTTGTCTTCAGGTTAGATTCTTGACTAGTTGCATGTTTGTTCTTTTCTATTGTTCTAGATATTTTTTTCAAAAGAACTTTCCCTTTAAAATGATGTCCATCTAACCTTGCAAACATTTCATTCTTTTCCTAAGATTGAATTTGTAAAGGCATCGAAGATGGATCCTCATTTCCATTATTTGAGATATTATCATTTTTTGAATCAAAATTATAGAAAATATTCACATCATTGTCAATGTTGACCATAATCTCATTTCCCTTGTGGTTTCTATTCTTGTGAATATCAAAAAATGAATCTTCTTTAGATGTTTTCCCTTGAAGATGAGGTGAGGGGAAAAAAAAAGTTTGTCTTCAAAAAAAGGTGACATCCATATAGCCATTTTATCTTTTTGGACATTATAGCAAAGCACTTCCACCCCTTTTGAGTAGGACAACTAACAAAACACACTTCATGCTCTAGGATCAAGTTTTTCTCGATTGTATTCATGAATATGAAAAAAAGCAATACACTCAAACACACTAAGTGGAAGATCATGTGATGTCTAAAAGGAAGGACAACATTTATTTAAAAAGTTTAGAGGGGTTTGAAATCTTAAAACTTTTGAAGGCTTCCTATTTGATCAAATATGTAGCTGCGAGGATAGTCTCGCTCCATAAGTACTTAGGAGCATTAGTTGAAAATATTAAAGATCTTGCAATTCTAACTGATGTTTATTTTTCTTCTCTGCAATTCCATTTTTTATGGGATGTCAGTTTATGAGATTTGATGAACAATACCATTTTCATCCCAAAAAAATTCTTAAAATCTTGTTGAAATATTCTTTTCCATTATCAAATTTAAAAACTTGAATACTAGTTTGAACCGTGTTTGAATCATTTTATAAAAGTCTTGAAACATGCTCTCAACATCTGATTTCTTATCAAGTAAAAAGACCTAAGTAATTTTAATATGATCATCAATAAAGTTATGAACCATTCTTTTTCAATTAATGTTTTATTTTTGAAGGTATCCAAATATCACTATAAATCATAATGAACAAAACCTTGTAAGGTTGTGCTCAGAAAGATGTTTGAAAATTTGACAAATTTCACATTAAAATGAAGATGGATCTTTATTTATAAAAAACTTTGGAAGCAAATGTCTCATATAGTGGGAACTTGGATGTCCTCATCTATGCCATAACATAATTTTACTCTCAATAAATGTTGAAATAGAATTGAGACAAATTCTTTAGGAGTGCCTGTTTGAGGCATATCCATCTTCAAAGAATTAGAGACCTCTAAATTGTTTAGCATTGCTAATCATCTTCCCTGTGTTCAAATCTTGAAATTGACAATCTGATAAAGAAAAATTAGCTTGACAATTTTGATCAAGAGTTCTTTTTTATTGATTGACAATAAGTTATAGGACAATTTAGAAACATAAGAAACATTATAGACTATAAGATCATGGGAAATAACAAGTGATCCTTCCCAGCTACTGCTGCCAAGGAATAGTTTGTTATTTTTACTCTTTGATTTCATGCACAAGGACTATAGGAAGAAAATAATTTAGACAATCCAATTATATGATCTGTTTCCCTAGAATTAATTATTCAAGAATTATTTGAATTGACATTGAATTAAGAGGCAACTAAATAATTACCTTTTAAAGCCAAAGAACAAAAAGGATTTGAATTCGAGAAATTTTAGGTATAATTATCTTCAAATTGTTTTTCTTCCAATTTTTTGGCTTTCCATGGATTTTTGAACAAGTTTTCTGTGTGTCCGACTCACATTCACAGTGATCTCACCAAAACTTTTTGTTGTTTTTCCATTCTCCCTTAGCCTTTGTTCCTCTAGATAAAAGTGCAGAACCTTTAGCCTCTGATTCACTGTTGCCTATCATCTCTTTCTGCCTCATCTCCTCTCTCTTTACTTCCAAGAAGTCCTCTCTTATTGAAGGAAGTGGCTTTCTTCCCAAAATTTAGCCTTTGACTTTATCCAGTTCTTAATTTAATCATGCAAGAACAACATGAATCTTATCATTTCCTTACCTTTTTTTATATCGAACACTATCATTCAAATAATCCCAATCATCCTAACATAGGTCTAATTCTTGCTACAAGGTTAAAAGTTTGTTATAAAACAAAGTAACAGTGTCGTCTCCTTTCTTGGCCTTTTATAGCTTCATTTTTAGTTTGAAAATGTGAGAAGAATTCTCAGTATCCAAAACATCTCTCAAACCGCTTCCTATACCCCTTTTGTTGTTGGCAAAAATATTTGGTGGTTTCCAATTAGAGGTTTCATTGAATTATTCGATCCAGTTGTGGTCAAAGAATTTTTGGACCTCCATATTGCCATATTTGGATCAGTTGAAGTCAGGCTTGTTATCTCTTCAATCAAATGGACAAGTTTTCATCTGCCATCAATGGCCAATTTTATGGTTTGCACCCATTCCAAGTAATTATGATCATTCAACTTGTGGTTCGTCAAAGGCAAATTCAACCTGATAAGATCACCGTTGTGTTATGTGTTTTCTATCATAGTACCGGGATTAGTCATACTCGAACTGTTGAAATCATTGCCGAAGGATGAGGAGTTTCTCCCCTACTATTCATTGCGAAACGATAGTCCATTTAGGAATAATTTGGGGGAAAATTTTATGGAAAAGTCGTAACTATGATACCATGAAGAAAATCATAGAGAAAAGTAATTTTTACTTCATCTTTCTATGAATAGTATAGGAAATATATAGGAAAGTACATCCCTAATCACCTCCTTAAATCAAGGAGAATCCATTTTTTCTCTAAGTAATACAATCTCATTAATTCAACCCCTAATATTTAGCCTTAAAGCAGCTAATTATCTTTAGAATATCAACATGAAATTTAGGGGCACATTACAATTCCTCATTTCGTTCTTTTCAGGGAAAGCAAAGGTTGCTGTATAGCTTGCTAGATGCGATGCAATCAGTAACATCACAAGCTGTTGTCATTGGTGTGAGTTGTCGACTGGTATGCTTATTTCTAAATGCTTTCAATCTTCTCTTGCTTAGTTTTCCTCTGCCCTCTCTGGATTTTTTTCTCTTTTGCTATTCTTCCTATTATTATACAAAGAGATTTTTATTTCTTTTAATGTTAGCTTATATGTTCAATATATGAAAACTTTAGAATTTTACAGTTTATAAACGTGTACCAATAACTAAATTTGGCACTCAAGCCATTTACTGGATTGGACTAGACAAAAAAGTTACGTTCTAGTATGTGATACTTTCAAACTTTGCCTGCAGGATGCTGATCAACTTTTGGAAAAAAGAGTAAGATCTCGTTTTTCACATAGAAAGCTATTGTTTCTTCCTCCATCTATGGAGGATGTACAGAGGTAAATTTCCTCTTATATGAAGAGTGATATAAGAGTTTTGCCAAGAGTCAAAGTTTGATCTTCAGAATTCTGGTTTTGCAGACTGTTAGAGCATGTCTTGTTTTTGCCCGAAAATACAAGTCTTCCTCATGATTTTGCTTCTCAATTCAATGGAAAGCTACGAGTATCCTTTATCCAACTGTTTAAATTTGATATTTTAAAACGCAGATTGCATCCTCTATTACCATTTCAAAGCATCTTTCAACTAATATTTCTCCAGAATTAGAGGTCCTTGAAATTTGCTAGAAAGTTTTAGCTGATGAGAGATTCAAGGAGATCGTTGCTTCTTGTCTGAATGTGCAATCTACCATCAACAACTTACTACGGTTTTTGTAAGTTCATTGTCTATATCTCGATGCATCAAATCTTGTGTAAAGTTATACCTGTTAACATTATCACAGTTGATACTAGTCTGAATTTGCAATTGGATGCTAGATTTGTCGCTGTCTCTTACATGGAACCAAAATCAGGATTCCTGTCACTAGAGAACTTTAAAAATGCACTCTTAAGCATCCAAAGGCAGCCAAAGCAGGAAGGCATAAGAGGTATGATGAATATGGCTTGAATCATTTTGTTGTATGGTTACTCTCGTGATCTTCATTCTCTAGGGTGGTCGTTTACGGGCACAATAAGTACAAGTTTTATCAGTATAAAAGACTTGCACAGATTTGCGTTTTAACAAAATTTCTCCTAAGAGATTTTGTCTACTATTTCCTTGGAATACTGTTAGTTAGATCCCTTTTATTTGTTACATTGTAGGTGTTACATATTGAGCATTAATGTCATTGATTCTAGTCTTCATCACAGGCACTATAATCCCTTGATCATAGGGATTACATTCCCTAGATTAATCTTACAAATATGTATATATAGCCTTACTACTGTACAGTGAAAACATCTACAAATTCAAACCTCTGTCTATTTTATAATACCTAACTATCCATGTCAAGTAAGTGCTCATTTTTCATCCGTAGAATTTATCGCAGATTCAAGACAACAATAGAATAATTTTTGGGTTATTTATTTATTTATTTGCATTTAAGATCACGGACTCAAAACTATTTTCGTAGTTTGACATTTTAATGCATATTTGCTTTAGAAAACTTGACATCATAAATGATTCTGTTCGTGCAACTTGACTGTTTGAAAAGAAGGCATGCGTATTAGCTCTTAATTAGGATTCATTATGGATGCCAAAATTGTTGTGTGTGTGTGTGTTAACCTATCATGGAATACAATACTGATGTCACCTTGAACATGGTCAAGCAGATTGCTCCATATTAGAACTGTACATCCTTGTGTGTATGAAGAGATTGGAAGTTAAAGAGCAGAACTCATATAACTTTGCTTCTGTTATGAAAGGTCACCTTCAGATGTTTCTTTTATTTCTTTTTCCATCACTAAGCTTACTTTCCCTGATCACTAACATATTCTCCATTGTTGCAGAGTACAAAAGCATACATGATTCATTCCATACATCTGATTACTATGCACGAAATGTATGCCTAAGGGTGTGTAAGCTCTTCAATTCACCTCTCTAAATCTAGACTATAGGTTTATAATAGTAATGGATTAAAATGGGCTTTCCTACCTGTTTTATCTCCGGATGAAGATTAACTACCCCAAGTTGTGCAGGCATTTGAACGACTTCTACAGCGTGAATTAATTTGTTTCACTGACAGCAGAGGTCACGGTCAATCAGTTGAATTTCGTCAAGCGAAGCTTTTGATCTCATTTGGTGAGCTACAAGAGGGACTGAAATCATATCGTTCATGTCCTGTAAGTTAATCCTGAAATCACATGTTTTTTAAGGCACAACTCTAATGTGATCTCAGCCTGACAATGTTGAATATGGTAAAGGAAAAGCGGAATATGGTAAAGGAAAAGAAGATATTAAGTTAAATGAAACAGTTACCCTTCATATGGGAATTGTTTGAATTAATTTTGTAAGAAATCACCTTCCTGTCATAGTCA
>JAOQMP010000208.1:10353526-10363699 GCA_027563575.1 Erythroxylum pedicellare
TAATTTTACGTATATTTAATTCATATGTTAAATTCTATATATGCAATGTAATTGTAAATATTTTTGTTTCATGTTTCACTTCTAGTTGGTTCTTCGACACGGACTCTCGTCCTAAATTGTAATTGTCAAAGGGTAATGGATATTTATTATTCTTTTTATTTGAATTTTTTATATAATTATTATTTATTATATTATGAAATTGTTATATTTTAAATACTTTGTATTGTTCTTAATTTTATATTTGTATAATAATTAAATGATCTTTTTTCATATTAATTGTGGTTATTGTTTATATGGGATATATCGAAAAATTAATGTTAATAAAAATAAATAAATCATTGTTATTTGAAATTTCCATTATTATGACTTTTGGAGACATGGTTAATGTAAAATTATAAAGTATACAGTACGATATACTAATGAACTATTTTGCAATTTTAAAAATTCATTGACTATTTTATAAATTTAAAAAATACTCGAAACGGTAACTGGTATCGACCGGTATCGATATAATATTGTACAAGAACCAGATCTAATACCAGTACCGATATGGTATTTATAACATTGGCAAGTATAATTCATTTTATTGGACTCTTTATGCTATATATTACATTGACCTAATATTACAAAATATAGGAGATGTTAGATATTTTCCTATTATTGATGAGACTGTATAAAAAAAATAGTGACCAAGTTCATTTACAAAATACAATCGTGCATGAGTCCTGAATTTAATTAAAAAGAATTTTACAAATAGTAAGAATTTGTGTCATCCTTTTATTACAATATTTACAATTAATTTCTTATTACTTTAGTGTTTTATTATAATAAAGAAGGAATTAAGACAAATATTTACAAATGATAAGTATGTTACATCTCAGCATGTTAGGTCTAATGTTGGATTAAAGGTTTCTAGAATTACACTTGAAGATAATGAATTTTTATTTCAATGTTAATTTGTCATCCGAATTTGTGAACCTTTAGTGAGACTATTTTATTAGCTAATAGTGATGAGAAAGTAATGATAGGTTTTTTTTAATGATATTATGGAAAAGGCAAAGAAAGCAAATAATACCAATATGAAAAGTAAGCTTTCTTTATACATACCTTATCTTGTAGTTATTAATGAGAAATAAAAAAGATAACTTTACTTTCTGTTATTTGCAGCTAAGATATTTTTAAATTTCAGTGTCTATTTCAGACTAAGTTTTAAAAAAAAGAACTAAAGTTAATAAAGAAATGTTATTAACTATTATAGAGATGATGTAAGATATCTTAAACTCACAAATGAAGATTTATAAAGATGCTTTCGGTGATTTTGGGATGCGAATTGTTATTCGTTAAAGAGATAAACTTAATTTAAGTATTTTTTTTAATTGTTGTTACTTATTGTTGTTTGTAATACTATTTTTGTTATCTGATAATTACTCGATGAGACCAATTTAAAAGTGATGTTCTAAAATTATAAAGGTTTACGAATTTTAGATAAACAACGTTATAAATATCATACAAAGGTTTGGTTTAGATATTCAAAATTATTAGAGAACATAAGATGAAAAGTTGAGGACCATTTGAGAGAAAGAACGTATGGGCTTAATATTAGCTACTTGGGAGCCCACAAAATGGGCTGGAGAACATAAACGTGGTGCACTCTGAGCCGGAAGTGAACAGCCTCTTCTTCTTACCTATAGAGTAAAGATCGACGGAAAAAATTCGGGTTCGGGCGGCTCAAGGTTATGTGCTGCAAATGGATGGCTTCCTCTCTGAGTCTGCTTTGCACAATCTCCATTTCCACTTTTAACTTTTTCATTATCTCATATAAAATCTGCTCTTGAATCCGCCATCACCACCACGACCACCAAAAACCCTTCGACGGCGCCGCCACGTCCCCAATGTCACCTCTTCTAAACCCACATGTCTGATCGATCCTCGTCAACAACTTTCGTTCTTGAGAGCTTCTCTCTTGGCTCGCTCCAAATGCAACAGCACGCAACAGCACTGCATCTGGTAGCCTCTCTATTCAATGACCCCCTGCGTGAAAGCCTCACAAGTATTATCCACAAGAAGAAGCTCCTCCCTTTTTATTCTCAAGGTTCCTTCTTTCTTTCTCTTCTCTTCTAGTACTACTTGTCTTTCTTCTCCTAGTATCAGCACCAACGCCACCGACTCAACAAGTATTGAGAACCAATATAAAGACCTTATTTTTAGCACTGTTCAAGTTAAGGAATGGGCTTTTTGTAATAGTAAGTGGGTGTCTTTCGAGTTTGCTCCTGTAATTGAGGACCCTGACTTGCTTGTTCGAGTTCTTAACTTACTTCGTGAGAGACCCAGAATAGCCTTAAGGTTTTTTAGGTGGGTTCAGATGCAGCCTGGGTATGAGAGATCAGTGTTGGCTTTTTGCGTGATTCTTGAGATTTTGGTTGAGAATAATTTGATGGGATCAGCTTACTGGGTAATGGAGAGAGTGATTAGTTTGGGAATGCATGGGATTCTGGATGTTTTGATTGATGGGTATCTGAGTTCTGGGATTTCCATCAAGCTTCTTGATCTCTTGCTATGGATTTATACCAAGAAGTCGATGATTGAGCAATGCTTGTTGGTTTTCAATAAGATGGTAGCACATGGGTCGTTGCCTGATGTGAAGAATTGCAATAGAATCCTTAGGATGCTGAGGGATAAAGATTGGTTTGATAAAGCTAGAGAAGTTTATAGAATAATGGGTGAATACGGTATTAAGCCTACTATTATTACGTATAATACCATGTTGGACTCTTTTTTCAAGGAAGGGGAAGTGCAACAGGCGATGGACCTTCTTCTTGAAATGCAAAAGAGAAGGTGTTCTCCGAATGAGGTGACATACAATGTGTTAATTAATGGGTTGTCAAAGAGGGGAGATTTAGAGCGAGCTAAGGGATTGATTGGGGAGATGTTGGAAATGGGATTGGGAGTTTCTGTGAACACATACAATCCGCTGATTTGTGGTTATTGCTCACAAGGGTTGCTTGTTGATGCTTTAAACCTTGAAAAGGAGATGGTTAATAGAGGAATATCCCCTACTGTGGCGACTCATAACATCATTATGCATGGTTTTTGTAAATGTGGAAGAATGAGTGAAGCAAGGCACCATTTTGAGCAAATGATGACTACTGTTCGACCAGACATTGTTTCTTATAATACTCTAATTTATGGGTATTGTAGGTTAGGGAACTTAGGGGAGGCTTTTCTATTGTTTGATGAATTAGGGTACCGCAGTCTCATTCCTACTGTCGTTACCTATAATACCCTCATTGATGGGGTTTGTCGATTGGGTGACATGGAGGTTGCTCAAAAGCTTAAAGTAGATATGAGCAACCATGGGATCCATCCTGATGTGTATACTTATACAACTCTGGTAAATGGATGCTGCAAAATTGGAAATATGTCACTGGCTAAGGATTTCTTTGATGAGATGTTGCAGGTGGGTATAGCACCAGATCGATATGCATACACAACTCGAATAGTAGGCGAACTGAAGCTTGGTGACGCTGCCAAGGCATTTAGTTTGCAAGAAGAAATGTTTTTTAAAGGTTACCCACCAGATTTAGTAACCTATAATGTTTTTGTTCATGGGCTGTGTAAAATGGACAGTTTGGAAGAAGCAGCTGAGTTGGTTCAGAAGATGGTAAATGATGGTCATATTCCTGACCATATAACATATACCAGCATTATACATGCTCATTTAGAAAAAGGTCGTCTCAGGAAAGGCAGAGAGTTGTTTTCTGAGATGCTCATCAAGGGTCAGTCACCAACTGTAATAACTTACACTGTTTTAATACATGCACATGCATTGAAAGGGAGGCTAGAACTTGCATTTATGTATTTCTCAGGGATGCAAGAGAACAATGTTATGCCAAATGTTGTCACCTATAATGTTCTCATTAATGGTTTTTGCAAAGCAAGGATAATGGATCAGGCTTACAGGTTTTTCTTTGAGATGGAAGAAAGAGGAATATTTCCTAATAAGTATAGCTATACTATACTGATAAATGAAAATTGCAATATGAGGAATTGGAAGGAGGCTTTTAGATTGTATAAACACATGTTAGAAAGAAACATTCTGCCTGATGCATGTACACATGGTGCGCTATTGAAGCAGCTAGATGAGAACTGTAAAGTTAAAGCTGTTCAGTCCCTTGAAAGTTTAATCCACAGCAGTGACTAGATTTTTCCTAGATTGACTAAGATTAATCAGTGTGGAATTCGCATGTGATGGCAAAAGAAGGGCCTGCAGAGTTTTCAAGAGATTCATGCCAATACCAAAGTTGCTCCAATGGCCTCTATGTTCCCTGTGATCCTTGGGAAAGTAAGGTATCTTCTTGCTTAGTTATTGCAGTCTATCATATATTCTTTTGCTTTTACTAATATATTCCATGTAACAGATAGAATAGAGGGTGGACCTGCTAATAAGTCATTCTGGATCATGAAAAAATTTGGAGTTCTTCACTGGTATGACCTTCCACTCAGTATATTACGTCTTCATATCAGAGATCTATTTCTGCCACAATCTTGGCTAGAGAAATATAAGATTATTTTGAAACTATATGAATTTTTTAAATAAAAAATCTCTGACCAGATACAAGAAATTCATTCATTCTTTTCTTTTTAAGAAGTTTGAGAGGAAAAAGAGTACTGATTGTTACTTATCATTATTGTAATGATTAGTGTATCTAATCAGGTAATCAGTTTAGTATGAGATGTCTGTTCTAATTTTTTTGTACACGATAAAATTATGAATATTTGGCATCGGTCACCCCCTACATGCTTTAAATTCTCTCTCTTGGCATAAAAGATTTGTTGTCCTCTCAGGCTCACGGCGAGCAGACCTTCATAAGAGTCGAACTCTTTCTTTTGTATGTACTCTTATGGATATGGATAATCATGTTAGAGTCCTTCTATCCTTACTGATTTTCTACTTAGTTTTCTTGCTTTTTGAAATGCCTCAAGTCTCAAACCATTACTAGCCATCTATTAAAATAGTCCATCAATATTTTTCAATTGCTTGATTTTATCACTATACTTTTAAGAAAGTAAGTGCAAATGAAAGTACGTTATGTTAGGAGGATTAACATAGAAAAGATGACAAGTATATGAGGACTATAAAGTTAATGTTTTTCTTTGAACTTATAATTTAATTGATGGAATGACAATATATTTTCTAGATTGAAGTGTAAAATTAGCATAGGGACGAGGACTGAAATAGAAAAACATGATAATTAGGAAGATTGATAGATATTATTTTCATTAATAATATCTTGTTTACATGAGCTCTCAACCACACCATAACACATTGTTTTGTGCGGCCGTTCATTGTTTGGGTATAAATGGTTTAGGAGAGGTTTGAGTGATAGAATTTGGAATTAGTTTGTTAATGATGAAGAAATCAATTGAAGGGTTCGTACTTCTAGGCTAAGAATATGTGGCTCTGTGGTGGACAGAAATACTTCCTTTTAGATTGTTCCTTTTTCGGTTGAAGGTATTACTTTGGTAATTTTCCTTTCAAATTAGCAGATGTAGAGCTGAATAATGATCAATACTGTCTCCTTCCCCTCCACCAAGGGCCTAATTCCCTCCTAAGAACCAAGCAAAATAAAAGAGAAGTCGAGTTCATTTCCTTCGTTGTAAACATTCTGGGGAACTGGCATACTGAGAATGCCAAGGTTCCTATTCTAAACTTGAAAAGTGCTTGGACCGACTAAAAATTAGTTTCTATTTCCTTTTAAATGAGGTATAACATCAGATGATGTTGTCATCCTAGGATAAGATATGGTTCATTAAGAGGTATAAACCAGGCCCCCTGTAGATGAACGCAAAGCATCTATCCCCAACCTCCTCCTTTCTATGAATTCATGTCTGTTACAGAATGAAACGTTCATTTATCCTGTTGATTTTGTAAACTCCTACTCCAAGAATAATTATTACCAGCCAAAATTGTACTTTTTTTCTAACCTTTTTTTGTCTGAATTTCTTTGGCTTTCGGAAGACTGTATTGATTTTATTCAATTGTTGTACATGGTTGGTTAATGCTTGACTTAAAAAGAACATGTTGGTTTTCGTATCTTTTTTGGGTCCTTGCACTTGATTCAGATTCCATGCCTACGTTGTTAACTTTCCAACAAGGCTCATGACTGTTCTCTTTAATTCTCTGCAAGCCAAGTTCAGATGTTCCTCCTCTTCTTCACTTTTCCTTTTTGTCCACTTGTTTTTTGCAAGTTGCAGTAATTAATAAATAAATAAGATGGATTTAGTCTGACAGTCACCCCGTGTTCTTCCAGCGAGCCTTGGAGGTGTTCTTCAAATCCTAAGCAGCTTCTTGTTAATGCCGCCATAGCCCATAGAGAGAGTTGTCTGCACAATGACACTGATGCTCCCTTAATTTTGGACGTTTTGAAAAAGCAGGGGTATGTGATGTGTCTTTTATTCTTTTTCATTAAAAAAAAAGTTAGCAATCACTTGCTACCAAAAAGAATCAAAGCCAAGCAGCTCTGTTTGTACTCAAAACTGGTTCCTCCCAATTCCAAGGGATGAGGGAGGCTAGAATCCTTTACAAATTGTATAAATCAAAATAAGCATCAGTATCTGTTTTGCCGAATTAATCGTTTCGAGTAAAAACGAAAATGGGAAGTTTTCTAACCAAAGACGGCGTTAAAAGCAAAACGGAAGTAAAAGCAAAAGCCAAGAACTGTTTTATACTACTAAGTAGAAACCCTCTCTCTATTTTAGGGTATCGGTCAAAATTAGTGGCCAGACCTTTTGGCGAGTTAGCAAAATTAGACAAACGAAAACAAAATCAAAGTTTTGTTGAATGTTATTAATTAAAGCTCGTAACTTTGCTTTTGTTGAATGTAACTTTTCTGGCTCATCTGACTGCTGTACTTTAAATCAATCTTCATGTTCAAAAACTGATATGTAGATGGATCAATATAACTCGGTTAATTTTAGAAACTACTCAAAACCTTCTTCTAGTTTGCTTTACAACAAAACTGGAGCTAAATGGAATTGAAGATAAGAAGCTCAGTTTTTTTCTACTGTTTGTTTAACCGGCAAGCTGGCTTCAGGTTTCTAATAAATGCTTGCAGAAAACTAGGCGACTTCCTTCCTTGGGGGCTATGTTACTATGTAGCAACTACAAATCAAACCTAAGAACAAAAATGTTACGTTTCCGACAGGAAAAGTTGGGGAATAGGAAGAAGCCTTCTTGTCTGCTTCCACAAGCCTTCTGTCAACACCAAGAATTATTGATTTAAAATTTGTTCCCCCCAAAAACACCTGATTTAGTCTTCCTTTGATTACTCAGTATTTTTCCATAATAAAGCTCCCTAGTTTTGTCCTTTTTATAACTTCTAAAGACTCTCACCCTTGGACAGATCCGCCGTTTTATCTCTATAAATCTGTTTAACCACCTATTTCTCTGTTTCAAACTTTCCACCTATTCACAAAAATCAAAAAGCAGCACAACATTGAAACGAAAATGGTTGCTTTCTCTCATACCATCACCTTGCCTATCAGATGTCAGTTCAGCATTGGTTTTAACCATGATCCCATCAAGAATAGCACCGCCAATATTAGGTTCGTTAAAGTTGATGCCCTGGGCCAAACTGCAAGCTTACAGACCTCTTCAGAGACAATTTTAGCTGAAAATGGAAGCATCCCAATAGAGCATGTACGTCAAAACATTCCAACAAAGAAGCAGTTCGTTGATCCTTATCGTCATGGTCTCATAATAGAGGGTGGGGTTGGCTACAGACAGACCGTTGTTATAAGGTCTTACGAAGTTGGAGCTGATAAAACTGCCACACTTGAAAGCATCCTGAATCTTCTTCAGGTGACAAATTCTCAACTTGATTTTATTATCAAAATTCAATACACGCAATGTCGTGAAATAATATTAGTTTGTGTTCTTATAAATATTCCCAAGTAATGTAGGAAACAACACTGAACCATATGTGAATGTCGAGACTTCTGGGCAATGGACTTGGAGCCACACATAGAATGGTTAGGAACAATCTCATATGGGTTGTCTCAAGAATGCATGTTCAAGTTCATCATTATCCAAAATGGTAAGTCTTGCTCCCAATTGTCATTTCCACACAATCTAATTCAATGATTACAGCAATTATCAAAGACAAAGAGGGATGCTTCTTTTATTGTTTGCTTACATGTTTTTTCATCTTAAATTACCACCTTGGACTAGCAAGAGAATTGATTCAAACCTAGAGAGCTACCTAAGAACCCACTAGGAGTACTAACTTCAGTAACTTTTTTTAAAAAAATATTTTATTATCTACTTACATTGTGTTGTGCACTGTATCATCATCTATCCTAGAAACAGCTTCGGAGGCATATTGGAGTTCAAATGCTTTTAATATTGTCATATGAAAATAGAAAAATTAGTGACAGTCAGTTGCGATGTCTAAGAAACGTAAGAGCCACTAAAAACCTAAAACCGAAGTGGACCCAACAATTTATCTAAGGAAGCTGTTTGCAGGGGTGAGATAGTTGAAATGGATATATGGGCTAGAGCCTCTGGTAAAAATGGGATGAGGTGAGATTGGTTGGTCCAAAGCCAAGCAACTGGCCATGTCTTTGCATGTGCAACCAGGTTGGTTCTATTCTTTAACAGTCCCATGTCTTCTATACTATTTACATAAAGAAATCCTCAATAGAAGTTTAATAATGGTACTACCACCACAAACGTCAAACAGTGCTTGGGTGATGATGAATCAAACTATAAGGTGTCTCTCAAAAATAAACTTTGCAGGAACAATTTAGATGAAATTTTAATGACTTGTCACTGAGGTTTAACAAAATTTTGACTTGTGGGTAATCAATACTTTGATTATTTTTTCCATCTCGACACAAGCTGCCTTTATAGATCATGTTATACTCTGGGCTCTTGTAGTTGTCTGATAAGAAACTGATACCTGGACAAGTCTTTTTGATAGTGCACTTGCAACCACAATATTCTCACATAGATTTTCACATTCAAAGAGTTACAAAATCAAATCCTTTTATTTTCTAATCTGAGGATAAACTTTGCCAACATGTAAGATATTCAATTAAGTCAGTTGAATGTCACAATTTGGTTCTAGTTTTTTCATTTGTTGTCAGCCTGTGTTGGATTTTTTTGCCTTTTTTAGTGCTCTTTGCTTGCAAAAGATTTATTATCTTATGTAAGATAATGTCTTTGCATTTTCTGTGATGTTCTTGCTTATGTATGCATTGTTTACTCTCCCACTAGTTGATGGGAAAGCCTGGAGATATTATTTACAGGTACTAATTTTAAGAAAGTTTACTTTGTCAAAGATCTGGTAGTTGCAAGTTAATGCCCAATATTCACCATCACAGTTTTCAGTTTAGAATATTAGCCAACATTTCAGCCAAAACCAATCTTGTTTAGATGTTAAATGAAGAATGTAACATCTTTGTTTAACCTTGGCATATATGTACTCAGTTTTCTTGATTTTTTCTTTCCAGAACATGGCCTATTATAAGATATCAAACGTCGATGGTCGGGTTACCAATCCTGAACAACAAATTGCTAGTGACGTACTAAGATTCAGTTCAGAGCTTAGTGAACTTGTGCAGGAAGACTTGACAACAGTTACCGATTGCCTCCTTTACACTTGGCGTTTGTGTTCTTATACTAGCCCAAAATATTTCTTTTGGATACTGGTATGTGATCTTAATTTCAATATTTTTTTTATCCTTCATTATTATGGAATCCTTTTCATATGCTATTGGTCTTTAGGGCTATGTACTGGGAGAAGGAGCCATAATTAAAAACTTCTCTCTTGCTTTTGGGAAGCTAATGTCCAAAGAATAGCAATTGGAAGGTGAATATCGGCAGCTTCATTCACGTTTGAGGACCAATTCGGAAAGGGTAGCATTTTATGGTGGAGAACGTAGGGAAGAGTTTCATATTCAGCAAAAGTTTAGGGATCTTGTTAGGCACATGAGAGTAGTTAATCACAAAATAACGAGACGAATATTACGAGGGAACATATTGCAAATCTTCTTGTATTACAATAAAGTGCATAATTTATTATGTATTTAACTATTTATTTAACTTGAATATTTATTTTGAGATTATAATATTATTTAAATTTTTTATATGTTTTAATATTTATTTTTTAT
>JAOQMP010000208.1:10363799-10384690 GCA_027563575.1 Erythroxylum pedicellare
ACGGTACCATCATCTATCCTGGAAACAGCTAGCTTCGGAGGCATATATTGGAGTTCAAATGCTTTTAATATTGTCATATGAAAATAGAAAAATTAGTGACAGTCAGTTGCGATGTCTAAGGAAAGTAAGAGTCACTAAAAACCTGAAACCGAAGTGAACCCAACAATTTATTTAAGGAAGCTGCTTGCAGGGGTGAGATAGTAGAAATGGATACATGGGTTGGAGCCTCTGGCAAAAATGGGATGAGGCGAGATTGGTTGGTCCGAAGCCAAGCAACTGGCCATGTCTTTGCACGTGCAACCAGGTTGGTTCTATTCTTTAACAGTCCCATATCTTCTATACTATTTACATAAAGAAATCCTCAGTGTTTAATAATGGTACTGCCACCACAAACATCAAACAGCACTTGGGTGATGATGAATCAGACCACAAGGCGTCTCTCAAAAATGCCAGAAGAGGTCAGGGTTGAGATCTCACCATGGTTCATAAACAAACAAGCAATCAAAGAAGAAGTTCCCGAGAAGATCACTAAAGTTGGCGACAAGGCAAAATATACGAACACTAACCTCAAGGTATGACAACCGAATTGCTAGTCGGTTACATGTACTAGTTAGTTGACAAAGAATTCCTAATTCCATCTTTTGACTTTCAGCCCAAAAGGAGCGATTTGGACATGAACCACCATGTCAACAATGTCAAGTACATAAGATGGATGTTGGAGGTAATAACAAAAGGCCCTACAATTCATCCAGTCCATTAAAAACATGAAACATGTTACAGTTCTGTGCCGTTATCTCTTAAGCAGACAATCCCAGACCAGTTTTTGGAAGATCATCAATTGTCGAGCATTGTACTAGAATACAGAAGGGAATGTGATAGTTCAGATATAGTTCAATCACTCTGTGAACCTGATGAAAATGGAATCCTTGGAAGGGGTTTAATTGGAGGGAACGAAATGAGTCTACTCAACAGATTTTCCTCGGCCGATGAGACCATACAGGTAAATGAATTTCTGGGATCTCTACCACTCAAATACACACATTTACTTCAAACCAGAGGAGCAGACAAAAATGAAGAAATTGTTAGAGGAAAGACTGAGTGGAAGAGAAAACAATCTGCTATGTCATTTCGTTCCAAGTAAATGAAAAGCAAAGCTGCTATGAATTTCATTGTCATAAAATTCACGTTACAACAGGACAAACTCTGCCATAAAACTAAATACGTATCTGATGATTATTCGACATTCCAGTCTTGAATCTGTGGACAATGAAATGAAGATCCTCATAATAGTCCCATTGAAATTCAATGAGGTACTATACTGACAAGGTGCCACATCCCAGAAGAATAAAAAAAGTGAAAAAAACAAAAACACAAACATGGTTAGTTTTGATCGAAATAATTGTTTGTTTGTATAGTCATGTTGGTGCTTGTGGAATCAGCTTCTTGGTTTTATCAAGATAGATTCATTCAAAGCAGCCAAGTGTCTGCCTGTTTGTGCAAAATTATTGTTTTAATATAATCGTGAATTCTGACAAAAACAATAAGAAAAATCACTTTTGATGTGAAAATATAAGGGATTTTAAAGTAAGTTGCGCCTCGTTAACTATCTACATAGAGATGGAACAGAAACTCCCCTGAACGTTAGGCAATGGGAGTGTAGAACCCTCTACGCGGATTGAAATGTGAATATGCTCATAAGCTCATGCTTGTAAATGATTGAAAATACAAAAGCCTGTGGCACATATTTTAGTTATTGATTTAAAAATATACCTTATACATAAAAATAATCAGTCGGCTATGAGAGGACGGAAAAAAATTCTAATAGGTGCAAGGGGAGTTTCTAGTTAGTAAAGAAGAAAAGAGAAACAGGGATGTAATTTTAATCAAAGACAAAACAAATTGTAAACTCAGTGCTGCTATTGGTAAAAGAGCCACCTTGAAATAGTAGTTGGTAGTAGGGAAATTTTCAACAATTAGTGAGGTCGGAATGATGAAGAAAATTTTTCTTACTCATGATCCACTAAAACAAGCATTTACAATTCTGTCGCTGATTGGGTATTTACAGCACTGACCGATAACCCCTATAAGATTTTAAGGAATCAAAGAATGGTGCACCAAGGCTAGCAACAAAATCACTGTCTTTTTCTTTCTAAACTTCGATGTATTTGCCGTGACCAAACAATCAGAAACATAAGTGTAGCAACTCCAACAGACGTCCAGATGATGACCAACCATACAGGCATTGGATTAGGATAGAGACCTGGCAAAATACCCATACAAATAGGTCTTATTCTTAGATTCAAAACTCTTAAGTAAAGAATGGATTTAACATAAACATCCTAGAAAATATACAGCATACCATGTCCAAACTTGATACAGATGAGAAGTTCAACAATACAAATTGCCAGGGAAAGCCAGCAAAAAGCCCCTACTTTTTTCACCGGTTTCCTGAAAACAATATGACGGTATTTTAGCAAGAACAAGCATATATAACGGGAAGTACTGCAATATGAAATTACTTGTAATTTATATTTGGAGGGATCGATAGAGCACCTGTCTTGGAGGTATGAATTGTACTCGCGAATTGTTGGTATCGCAATCAACCACCACAAAATCAACCTATAAACTACCACAGGATTTCTAGGAGGAACCCAAAGACAAAACTTGAGAAAGAAAGTGTTCAGTTCTACTGTCAGGAAGACGATGCAAAGACTCAGAACTTGGATGAATCGCCAGGGACCAAGCATGGGGTGCCACTCATCTTTATCCCAGTGAGCTGGTGTAAACTGTCCAAGCGTTCGTTTCACCTGAGAAGTAATCTCCAAGTCAATAGATTGCAACTATTGAAATCAAAATTAAGAATATTAGCAAAAAGAAGACAGTAACAGGGACCAAACAATAGTCCAAAATCTAAAACTCTTAACTTCAATATACCAGCTTACAGTCACTATAAATGCATTCATTAACTAATCAGCAAATAATGAGAAGGCATGTCTGGATATAATCCAGGAAAGAACTCTCGGGTATTATTATTCTACAATAATGCTACAGGTCAAGGGATAGCCAAAACATATTTTAGATTACTAAAGTACCAGCAATAAGATGTATATTAATCCATCTAAACTCTGCTTTTACTCTGAGGAAAACAGAGTCAACAATACCACATAATAGCATAAAGTACCTTGCCTATGATACTTGGCTGGCGACTTATACCAACCCACTCATATGTTTTCCCGTCGAAGTATCTAACAGTATGCATTCCTGCCCATATGCCTGCAGAATAATCAACCACAAGTATGAAACTACTGATTTAAGAAAATTATGACTCAGTAAAGTAGAGGGCATGATTGTAGACATGACAAATGCAGCTTGAAGCTCACATAAAGTATCCTTCTCTAGATCTCAATATTTTACCAACTGTATAACACAGTTGCATTTAGAAATCACCAGTATTAAATGAATAAGAAACCACCCACATTCATCAACGGTAAATGCTGTGGTCTTCAGATAAAACTTTTAAAATCTACAAACAAATTGCTGACTAATGCAAAAGAAAATCTAGGAATATTAAAATCCGTCATCCCTAAAAATATGATGATATTAAACATGTGCACAAAATAAATTCACCATCTAAGTAATTTATAGCTCAAAATGCCCAACTTTAACAACATCAGGAACCAAAGAAGCAAGTAAATCCTCTCTAGTGCTGCATGCTCCACCATTTTTCTAATGACCACTAGATAGTTGTTGATTTGCTAATCAAACAGAGTGTCCATACTATTTCAGACTCTCCAAGAAAACCCAAGAACAATGTTATAGGTCTTATGAGAGAGTCAATCCCAAAAGTTAGCTTAAAGGATGGGAGAGCCCATAAGCCTATAAACCCCACATCAGCCCCCCTTATTACTGATGTGGGGCAATTAGACCGTAACATTCCACCACGTTTCACAGCCCAGGCACCCACGGGCTGGCTGTGCGCTAGACCTTTTTAAGCCCCGGGACACTGCCATAACGGCATCACCACCCACGCATCCGTGTGCTGATTGTGCACTAGACCTTTTCTAGCCCCAGGCAAACATTACAATACCAGTGTCACTACCCGTGGCATGAATTTCAATTAGCAGAAAATCAGCCACATTTCAGTCAATTAGGCTTAGTTTCAAATTTCGAATTTAAATATCAGTTTGAATTTTAAATTCAGCAGAGAATAAGCTGATTCCTTCCTGATTTCATTCCTTAAAATCCTATGTATTTATACCTATATAAAGGCCACCCTATTAAGCAATAAGGCATGCATACCAAACACTTTCTTTACAATCTATCAAGGACGACTTCCATTATTCTGTCCCAATAGGGTCTCATAGAAAGGGAAGGAATTTCAACAAGGATAAGGAGCATGACTATCAGTCGTCCCGTGACTAGATCCTTAGCCCGAACCCATATTTATTTGGTACCAAAGCCAGGTGTCATGGGACACTTAGGAGCTTTGAATGCCAAGATTGATGTTTCCATGAAGTTCATGGAGCAGCTGCTGGCAGAGGTGGAGAATCGCCAACAAACCAGCGATAATCTGATCAGGAATAGCAACAAGCCACGTTAGTGCAATTTGAAGAACTTTTGACCATGATGAGGGGGCAAGACAGAGAGCCACGCCATAACTTAAGCAGTGACGTAGGGAGCAGCAGTTGCACCGTGACCCAACAGAGGGAAGGAAAGGGAGATGGACTAGCTGGCTCCAATATAGTACCCAAGTTGGAATTTCCCACATATGATGGTACTAATGATCCCTTGATATGGATTCATAGGTGTGAACAATTTTTTGGGAACCAAAGGTCAGTGGAGGAGGAGCAGGTAGGGTTGGCAGCCTTCCATCTTATAGGGCAAGCCCAACTGTGGTATTTCCAAGTGGAGCAAGCAGAGTCGGATATGACTTGGGAGGCTTTCAAGGGATATTGCCATATGAGGTTTGGACCACCAATGATCCCCAGTCCACTTAAGAAAGACGGCCAATTTGAAGCAAATGGGAACCATGGAGGGTTGTTAGAATGAATTTTAGTCCCTCTTGGCACGAACCACGAGACTCCAAACAAAACAACAATTAACCTATTCACTACTAGGTTGCAGGAAGAAATTCAAATAGATATGGAGATGCAGCAGCCAAATACTCTAGGGGCTGCTATGAACATGGCCCGTGCCTTTAATAGGAAACAAAAAAGCAACCAAACAGCAGCCATTAGGCAGCCCACTTGGAGATCGACATTAGGGGGTCCCATAGCAAATGGCAGCCGAGAAAAGGGAGCTTAGGTAGTAGTTTCAATTGTTGGGAGCACACTCAACCCTTTCTTCAAGAGATTGACAAGAGGGAAGATGGCGGAACGAAGAGCGAAGATGGCGGAACGAAGAGGCTTTGCTTCAATTGGGATGCGCCTTTTTCAAGGGAGCACAACTGCAAGAGACTTTTTGGGCTAGAGGTGGATGATTTAGATGAAGTGGAAGAGGAAGAAATAGGAAAGGTCGAGGATCCAGAAATATCACTAAACGCTATCAAAGGAATCAGGAATTCTCAGACGATGCAGCTGAAGGTGTTAGTGGAAGGGAGGCCAATGTGGGTATTGGTGGATTCAAGAAGCACCCACAACTTTATTAGTGCTACAGCTGCTAAGGAAGTCAACATCCCTATAATTCAGAAGTCCAATCTCCAAGTATCAATGGAGAATGGTGAGAAAGTGCCCAACTCTGGAGTATGTGAGGAGGAATTATTAAAGTTTAATAAAGACTCTTTCTCTACTGATGTTTATATTATTCCTTTAGAAGGCTTTGATGTGGTCTCGGGGGTTAAATGGTTGTGGACCCTAGGGCCATTTGTGTGGGATTTTGCTTCTCTAACCATTAGTTTTGACCTTGTAGGAAGGACATCGAGTTAAGTGGCAGGGACACAAGTTAGAGAAAGGAGTAAAAGTGCACCACATTCAAGGAACTCCAACACACTCACTGGAATTAGAAAGGGTACTAGCAAAATTTGCAGATCTTTTTGGAGAACCTTTAGGATTACCTCCTACATGGGGTTGTGATCATAAAATAACATTGGTCCCAAGCTCAGGACTCGTTGTGGTAAGGCCATATAGATATCCCCACCTACAGAAGGATGAGATTGAGAAACAGTGCAAGGAAATGTTAAACCAAGGTATCATTAGGCTGAGCCGATCACCTTTCTCCTCTCCTGTGTCGCTTGTAAAGAAGCACGATGGCTCTTGGCGCTTTTGCATTAACTATCGGGAGCTAAACGCCAAAACGGTAAAAGATAAGTTCCCCATCCCTGTACTTGATGAGCTATTAGATGAATTGCATGGGGCTAAATATTTTTCTAAGTTAGATTTGAAATCATGTTATCACCAGAATGGATCTTGCAGATGTGGAGAAAACAACATTTAGAACTCATCATGGCCATTTTGAGTTTTTGGTCATGCCATTTGACTTAACTAATGCCCCCTCAACATTTTAGGCTCTAATGAATGAGATTTTCCAACCACACTTGGGTAAGTTCGTGCTAGTATTCTTTGATGATATATTGATCTACAGTACAACTTGGATTGAACATTTGCAACATTTGCGCACTGTGTTAGACTTATTACGTACTCACTAGCTTCTTGTGAAGAAAACCAAGTGTGCTTTTGGGGAGACTCAAGTAGCATACTTAGGTCACATGGTCTATGGTTCAGCCGCCACATTGCAAAAAGACACTTTACACTCCCAGCCTATGAAAGGGAATTGATCGAGTTAGCCAAGGCCATGCAACATTGGCGACCCTACTTATGGGACCATCCGTTCATCATCAAAACTGGCCATTTTAGCTTGAGATAACTTCTAGAGCAGAGGTTATCCACTTCCCCTCAACAACATTGGGCATGTAAACTAATGGACTTAAATTTTAAAGTGGATTACAGGGTTGGCATTCTGAACCAAACAACAGATGCACTATAACATAGGGAGGATGATTCGGCAACCTTGTCGGCTAGTTCCCAACCTCAGCTCCAATTATTTGATGCTATCTGAGAAGAAGTTGATGGATCCGGGGAGTTGTTGCAGTTGCGGCAGCAAGCAAAAATAGGAGCAATAGGGGCAGTCCAGAAAGGCCTAACACTGTACAAGGGGAGAGTTTTTCTACAGCCCCACTCTCGCCTAATTGCTGCCATTATTTCAGATATCTATAATTCCACCCATGAAGGCTACCAGAAGACACTACAGCGAGTGAAGAAAGATTTCTTTTGGCACGGCACGAGGGCGGACATTAAAGAATTTGTTCACACTTGCAGCGTTTGTCAACAAAATAAATGGGAAAATCTTCACCCATTAAGTTTAATGCAACCCCTAGACAGTCCCACACAAATTTGGGCAAATATCTCAATGGATTTCATAGAGGGATTGCCTAAAGTTGGGGGTAAGTCTATCCTCTTTGTTGTAGTTGATCGTTTCTCTAAGATGGCTCACTTCTCGCCTATGGCACACTCCTATACTGCAATTACTGTTGCTCATGTTTTCTTTGAAAGTATTTTTCAATTGCATGGACTACCAAAATCTATCGTTAGTGATCAAGATAAAGTTTTCACCAGTACTTTCTGGAGGGAGTTGTTTTGACTTTGTGGGACCAAGTTAGCATATTCACCGGCCTATAATCCTCAAACAAATGGGCAGATGGAGGTGGTAAATAGAACAATTGACATGTATCTACAATGCTTTGTTGGGGACCAACCAAGGCATTGAGTAGAATGGATTACTTGGGCCGAATATTGCTACAATACCTCTTGCCATTCAGCAACACAAATCACACCCTTTCGAGTGGTGTCACAACCCAAGGAGTATAGAGGGGAACCACCAACAGCTCCATACTCTTTACTGCCACTACTAGAGGGCAAACTTAGCCCAATTCCACAAGCCATCTTGTGGGCACGACTCAACCGTTGCCTGTGGGAGTTATTGGTTCATTGGCAAGGCTTGCCTCAAGAGGAGGCTTCGTGGGAACCACTTTCTAATTTCCAGCAAGCCTATACCACTTTCGAGCTTGAGGACAAGCTCTTTGTCAGGGGGTCAATAATGACGTGCAAGATGCCTTTGTAGGCAAACTATATGCAAGAAAGAGAAGTGGTCAATGTCAACAACAGATTCAGTTAGCAAGAAATCAGCCACATAATTTCAGTCAGCAGAAAATCAGCAACATAATTTCAGTTAGCAGAAAATCAGCCACATATTTCAGTCAGTTAGGCTTAATTTCAAATTTTGAATTTAAATATCAGTTTGAATTTTAAATGGAATAGAGAATAAGCTGATTCTTTCCTGATCTTATTCCTTAAAATCCTATGTATTTATGCCTATATAAAGGCCACCCTATTAAGCAATAAGGCATGCAGAAAATTATCAAACACTTTCTTGAAAGTCTGTCAAGGACGACTTCCATTATTATGTCACAATAGGGTCTCATAGAAAGGGGAGGAATTTAAATGAGGATAAGGAGCACAACTACCCAGTGAGTCGTCCCGTGACTAGATCCTTAGCCTAAACCCATATTAGGTTACTACAGCCTCACAGCAGTAAATGAGGCAGCATAACATATATTAATGGCCAAAGGGAACTTACCAAACCAATTGCAGATCACAATGTCAAGAAGAATGCTGTCCCACCAGCATTCATTGAAGTTTGGTAGCATATGGCGGAATGTGAGCTGAAAATCCAGTGTTAGTTATTTGTAAGATGAACAAAACCAACTTAATACCTTTTCCAAATAAAAATGAGAACTTAGGATGGAAGGACCATCTAACTAACCTCCATCAACTCAAATCCAATAGATAACACCCAAAGAAGTGGTTGATTGCGGATCAAGATTGCCTTGCCCCACCACCCAAAGATGTGAGCCAAAACAAATTCATCAAAAAGTGTATCCTGATTGACAATCAAGTAATCAGTATAAAGAGGAAAAGGAAATCTAATAATAAACACCAGTATCCAGAACAAAAAGTGGAAGTTAGATCGGATGAAATATTGTAAGGAATAGAATGTGAAAGAAGAATTCATACATAAACATTCTTAAACCTGCTCGTAGGATTTTCAGGTGTATGAATTCGACAATCAGAACCATATGATTTTTCAGGTAGTTCTGCATTAAGACATGTTGACAGTACAAAGTGAAGTTTAGTGGTAATGTCATCATACAAGAGAATGAGATGAGTGGGAAATTCCAAGTACTATAACCACAAGGTAGTTACAGTTGCACTGCTAATCCAAAAGCATTACCCATTCCAAGATCAGGGTGGAGAAACTTCATGAACTGCCGTGCATCATCACGTTTCTAGAAATTTCAAAGTTGAGGCAACAATGAGCAACAATACAAGCACGGTGAAATGGAAAAAGAAACAAATTGTATCTGTGCAAACATAGGCACAGCTACACAATAATGCCCTAATGGTCACTGCACAAGCAATTTTTAAAAAAAACACAACATATTTCGAATATGCCAGTAATGGGAGCATTAGATAGCAAAAACTATGCATAAATCCTGACAACTAAAAAGGAAGTTGCATGTAATAACAAAAGACAGAAAGCTCATAAGTTTCTAAAAGGTAAACTTTGCTTTATGAGCAGGAAAACGAACCTGGAAAAGTAAAAATGTGAGAGCAACAAGATAAACAACTGCGAGCCCATGAACCAAACGCCAAATTGCCGGATGTGGCCGTATAAGGACCCTGTGAAAAAATAGTGTGGAAACATGCTACATAGTTAACTTCACTTAGATGAAGAACCAAAATTCACAGCAATGTAAGGGATAGAAAGCACATGCATCATGAAAAAATTGACTTAAAAGTTTTCATCACAATCAGCGAGTATAACCTAGTTATATCATCTTTGAAAATTGCAGTGTCAAGGTGCAACAAAATACATGTTAAATATATTGTTCAAATGCATGCTCGATGTATGCTTAAACATTCAGCACAGGCAATACAAACTTAAATATGAGAAAAGAAAATCTGACATAATTTGCTTATCAACTTACGTTGAAGGGGCCTGGAGCAAGCAATAAGCAAGAAAAACTGCAATCATCGCCCATACTCCCCTAAATACACAAGGTAGTTAGGGTATTTGATTTGTAAAAAGATAACCCCAAAACAGCCACCATATTAACAAACACAAACTAACCTTTTCACAGACGTGACAGCATCTCCAGATGCACTGCCTTCAGGATCAAGGGCTCCACTGGCCCAACTAAGACACAGAAAAGAAGTAACAACTTAGATTCTCTTTGTTTCAAACATAGACAAAAACAGATTCAAGCTCCTGAAGCCAAGGAATTAACAAGAGACAGTTATGTATGACCTTGTAAGATCTACAAATTATGGCACTCCACGGCTGATAATACTGATAGAAACTCATTTAGAAATCACATAATGGGAAAGAACCAAAGCATTTTTTGAAGCTGAAGCAAATTAGGCTGACAATTCCATGAACGATGTCATCAAAACAGAACCATTTGCCACCATTACAATCCAAATATGCATATAATTTTCAAGATAAAGAAAAAGAGAACTTTAAAATTGAAAATGATTGTGAAAAATTTAGGTTCAAAAAGTGTGATTGAAAAGGAAAGAAAAAAACCTAAAAAGTCTAGAAAAGTTTAGGTCAAATATTTAGTGTTAAATAGCCAGTGCATTAAATGTTAGTTAAAATCAAAATACTATAACAAAGGATGGTGAAGAAATTAATATTGCAACGTGCACTCACATTAGAAAGCATGCACCAATAAGTAACAACGAGATAGTCCTTGGCTTGTATGCCCAAGCAGTCCATGGATCCACATCACCGACATTTGATATTGTCATGCTGCCATTTTGTTGAGCAAGATTATCCTTTTTTCTACTTCTGTTGTGATCATTAGCATCCATACTCACACACTTCACACATACAAGTTCCTCACTGCACAGTGAAACAATGATAGGAATCATATAAATGCTAAAGGTGAAAAAAAATGTAAACATTCCCCACCTTATCATTTCTTGTCCAAATAGTAAGTTATACTAGCATACATGTAAAGCAGTTTAATATTAATTAGGAAAGAGAAGGCCCATCTCTAAGTTGCAAGGACAATCTGAAACAGTAAAGTTTGAACTGTTTAGACAATTGTTTTCTAAAACAAGTTCCTTAAGGTGTTATCAGACTGTACATTGCTCAAGCATTGGAAAGCAGAAATCTGAAATTATGGAATACATATTATTCCAAGAATTAAACATATATCACAGAGACGATGCTAAAGAAAATAAAGCAATCACCACATAAATTCAGTTGTGAATTAGACCAGTTGCATGTCGTACACATCACTAATCACAGCCCCATTTTGAGTTCTCAATTAATTTCTTTTTCTTGAAACATTGTGACAGTATAACATGGACAACAACACATGGCCTAGACAATGGTTCTTTAAAGCACAGAAGAAAGCACAACACAGGGTCCAAGAACTGGGAAATGTTCCATGAAACTCTAACCACCAGTCCCCACCGAATGGCCTACCACTGATGCAGATATGGAACAACACCCCACGCGATCCAATAACCAAGTTCATGTAAAGTCTCACCAAGAAGACTCGAATCATGGGGTTTTAGTTCTTTTTCTAATAGAAAAGGCAACATGAACATGGAAACTTGCAGGTGAGAACAAGCGCTAACATAAACAACTAAAATCAATTCCTAAGGACATAACATTATAAGTCCACAAGACACTGAAGAAATTCTCACACTTTAAAGGTTATTGCAAAAACAACCAAAGACCTTGGATGGTTCTATCCTCTAGACACCCATCTTCATATAAGCTACATAAAGGAATGCATAGTGATAAGACCCAAAAACTAAACATTTGCATTGGACTGAATGCCTCAAATTCCTATGCAAATAAAACAAAATATGACCGCAAATAAGCTTCTGAGAAGCTCCTATGGTCTCCCGCAGCTTTACTGTCAAAAGCTTAGCATGCATTTTGTTGCTACTATTAAAGCTAAACTTATTTTAAGGAAAAAAAAAAGGTTAAAAAAAGGCAATTATCTCAGCCTTTCACTAGCAAAAACGATATTTTTTAATTTTAAAAAAAGAAATGTCGCTCCACCAGCACAGTAATATATTAGTTAGTAACTTCTGTAGCTTTCTGCATAAATAATATGCCAATTTCTGCATTGGACTGCCAATCAGTAAAATCTTTTAACTTTCCACTTCAGATGAATTAAAAAATATAAAAAATAGAAACGATAGAGATTCATTAAGTGTAAAGCTAAGGCTGATAAGATTTGAAATTGCTACCAAATTAACCACCATAGTATGCATTCAGTAAGGATAGGAACTTCCCTCTTGATCAGGCACAGCAATAAAAGAACCGATTTATACCTTCCAAAACAACAAATGATTGAACGACAGAAGCCACCTTATCTCTTAGTTACAGTTACTAACCAAAACTACATCTACAAGCAGATCACAGAACCCACATAAAAAAAATAAGAAAAAGAAATTTATCATTCGCAAAAATATAATTCACCCATTGTTTAATATTACAGGGAAAAAAAAAAAAGGAAAGCTTGATTTGATCATCCAACCGACCAAAAAGTAATCACTAGCGGACGTGAAGATTTCTTCATTATAAACGAAAAGGAAAAAGTTTTGGAGCAAGATATTATTGAAGATGAAAGATGAGGGGAAAAAAAAGATATTGAACTTGTAAAATAACTAAAAGAGAAACAAACGTAATCGCTAATAATCCACAGATGAAAAGGAAATTGATCGTTTAAAAAATGAATTCGCAAAATTGAATCACTGCATGCAACAGGGATAAGTCATTAATATTCAAACGCAAACATAAAGAAGGTAACGGAAAAGGAAGGATTAAAATCACAACAATGCCATCGAACCAAACGCTTTATTCACAAGTTATAAACCCAAAAAATATATATATAATTAAGAATTTAAAAGAAGAGAAGAAAAACTAAAACGACATGAGCACGTAGAGTGGAGGTATATAACAGATTCCGATAGAAAACGTATCACCGAACTTTTGCTATAAAAAAAAAGCGCTTATCACAAAAGAGAAGAAGAAAGAAAATTCCTTTGTAAAAGAGGGAGAGCAAGAGATAGAAAAAGATTGCTTTACAAAACGGTTGCCATAGAAAATGGAAAATAAATGAAGAGAGAGAAGGGGGTTAAAAGAAGACCATACGATTTGGAGAGGGGGAGGAACGAGAAGATCGAGGCCGTCTGATAAAGTATAAGTATTGTATCTCGATAAAGATCGAGTGTGCGTTGAAGCCACAGAGGCGACGAAGAAGAAGAAGAAGAAGAAAAGGTGATGTTTCAGATATTATCTTTACATAAATACATACCTGAAACAGAGAGTTGCAGAAGAAAGTTAGAGAGAGAGAGAAGTGGAAGTGAAGAAGAAGAGAAAGGGAGAGAGGGGATTTTATACGGAGATGATAAGAGAGAGGGAGTGTGCGTGGAGGCGTACGATGGTCAAAGGGAGGTTTGAAGATGTTTTGAGGATTTTCTTTTATATATATATATATATATATAATATTTTAACTAGTATTCCTAAATTGCCCTTTGAGGTTGAGGATGGATGACGATGGGGCGAGCGAAGCATAACTCCTTTTTCTTTTTTATCTTTTGGGTAAATTTTGTTTTGATGATTTACAACAGATAGGAAAAAGTTTGGTTTGGATAACTAAACAAGTCTTTCCGCCAACCTTAGCATCAAATTATACAAAATTATTGAGTTTTGGCTTTCCAAATTTATGTGCCATCTCATTTTGTTATTTTATCAAAATCTCTGTACGCTAAATATTTGGTAAAGTAATATATAGAGCTGCATTTTAAGAACTATGAGAAGACGGGAGCTTTTATAAATAAATTCGTAAATTAATTTTTATATACTAAAATATAGGTACTTAGTGGACTAATCACAAATCATTCGATTCTTCAAAAAGGTTTGGCAAATCATCAACAGAACTAGAAATGAACAGCTCATCACAATAAAGAAACAACAATTCACACGTCTAATCTAGTCAATAGTCAAAGATAAGGTTAGGACTTTGATTAGCTAATTTTAATTATGGGGCCATGGATTTAGTTTGACTCATCTAGTCATGGCCACCAAGTAGCAACAAAGTGCGAATCCTTTAATTTTCAAAAACAAAATCTACTTTCTTCAAAAGCGACCAAAATCCTAATATCACCCGTAAAGCATGAAGGCCCCTTGCAGTTCTACGTTACATTTAAAGAATTACAAAGGAAGGAATAAGTTCCCTTGTCTTTATTTAAGAAATCACTAAAAATGATATAGAACTGTATCATCAAAGACTTTTTTGATTTGGCATTGTACAAAATATGTAGAGCCATGTTTTATGAAGAATGTTAAAGTTTATGTCTGTGTTTCACATGGTTATGAAATGGGATGTACTTGTAAGGGTAACATAACATGGCATCCCATAAACAAAGTTTGTTAATTTTGATCTCTACTTGTATTTTGTATAAGGGATAGCAAAGTTACAAATTTGAATAATTTTTCAATTTAATTGTAATATTTATTCCTTTAAATAGTTAATTAATATGAACAGGCAATGACAAATATAATCTGAACACTGTACAAGACAAATGAAATCAAATGTAAACATTTGTAAGGCCATATTTAGACATTCACCAACCACGTAAAACGATCAAACGTGAGCTCGTTGCAAGTATTTTATAGCACATTCATTCGCAGCATTACATCATTCTTTTCAATCAGCTATACTAATTTAATTTTAAAATTATTAGTTGAAAGTTTAAATATAATTAATACAACCCAAATGAAAGAAGTTTTTTTTTTTAAATGGTGATAATGAGTACTGAATCTACTTTTAAATTATTGTCTCTCAAACGTGTTTGAGTTGATAACAACTATAAGAATAAATAATTTACATTATGTATAAATAAGTTTTCACTAAAACATGTTTAAGCTCAAATGTAGTTGATTCTAAAACTTGGAATGGAAGTCGATAACTTTACACTCAAAATAACACGTAAGAATAAATAATTTACATTATGTATAAATAAGTTTTCACTCAAAACATGTTTAAGCTCAAATGTAGTTTATTCTAAAACTTGGAATGGAAGTCGATAACTTTACACTCAAAATAACACGTGCAAAGAAGCTTGCTCAGCTCAGTTGAGAAAACCGTGAACATTCAAGTACGAAGTATAGATATGGCCCTGCAATAATTGAGTAGAAAAAGAAAACAATAAATTGGTTGTAAATTAAAGTTGTCCTTGGGAGCCAGGTGGAAGTGGGTCAAAGATGCTCTTTCGCACGCACTTGCTAAGTCTGCATTTGGATACCAAAGCCGAAGACCCAAGAGGATTAAAAGGACAACTCGAGAGAGGATGTTGCAGTACGGGAGAGATGCAATTAGACTACTCTGGTCCTAAAGTAATTTTCGTAAGGAGGGAGAGGGACCACACCATTCAGTTTTCTTGCTTATATACAAAAGTAAATCATTTCTTTCTTTTTTTAATCAAAATAAAATACTGGCTTCTCGGGATGTCGCTCAATAAATGTTATGTAATTATGACAGAAGAAGAAAAAGAAAAGAAAAAACAGAATAGGGGACTACGAATGATCCAGCTAGAGGAATGAGTTTTTAGTTATGTGTGGAGGCTCCACCACACACTCTCTTCTGTCGCTTATCTCAAACTTCCTAGTACTTCCCTTACACTCATCTTATGTTCCATAAATAATTTATTAACACATTTTTTATTTGAATTTTAAACATCAAAATTACACTGCAAAGGATAATTTCTTTTTCTTGAGTGAATCAGAAAAATGGCTGGGTTTTCACGGTATCTATGTTCTTGTTATTCTGAAAATTCACATCAAAAGTAGCCAAGTAAATCATATCATAAAGTAGCCTGAAAATTTATAAAATAATTTAAATCAAAACGGCAGAATGTATAAGTATGTCTATGGCCCAAAGTGTAATTTAAACATAGATAAGTTATTGCTTTGAGAGAATTAAAATTCTGTAAATAAAATAGTATACTACTTTGCTGCTTAACCGTGCCTTGGCATACACTAAAAGGGGTGCATTTTAATTTACCGCAAAACTCATCTTATGCTTTGTTATTGTTCTCAGATCAGATCTGTAAGTATTTTATCTGGTATTTGGTGCTCCCATAACTGAATCAAAGAGTACAAGAGGACAAATTTTGATTTCTTATTTTTGCCACGACTGAAGACATTATCGTAACATGATCTAATGGTAAGATGTGGATAAGTTATATTTAAAGTCCATTGGGTAACATTTTTTAGAAATTTCTCAGATCTGAATCTGTTCAAAACATTTATATATTTGGATTCAACCATCTTTTTGTGAGCATTCATCAAAGAATCGTAAACCAAATCAATGAAACATAGGATAGTCAGTAGTCAATGGTTTCATGCTTTAAATATGAGCCAACGTTTTAGTAAATTTAGAATCAAAAATTATTATATATTTCAATTTGGGGGGACCCTATCCTCTCAATGACGGTGTTGCCTAGCTAAAAAGCTACTTTTAAACCTTCTTTAAACTTAGCACATAAGGACCCGCCATAGTTTGTTATTGTAAAGCAAACTTTAAGAGAATAACTAAAGTTGAGATTACCAAATAACAAGCACACAACTTTGTGGTATAAAAAAACGTGAGGTATCTTTGACTTAAAATTGTGGCTTCATAATTACACGGAGCAATTTTATCAAGAGCACCCTCACACAATTTTGTGGTTCTAAAGCAGTGTTTGTTCCAGTATAATCCCTCAACTTTTTCTTTGACAAAATAAAAAAACAGATTCGCCATACGCAGTGTTAGGCCATAGAAAGCTGAGCCAACTTCCAAATGCCAATCCCACACTGAGGACGTATTTATATATTATCTAACGTAGCCAGCTCTCGCACATGCCCCTAGGTCAAAACTTTCTTAAGAACATGTTCCCATCGCTCTTTGACACAACCTTTTTAGCTCGATCGTAAATAACTTCATTTCTTTTATATTACTGGAAAGTAGGAATTTTTATTAAAAATTTATAAAAACCACATCGAATGCCTCTTCTTCTATGAAATGAAGAGAAGGCAATACAAACACTTTTAGTTTTTAACTAATGAATAAAATAATTTTAAATTTTAATTCTCTTTAAAAACTAATTAATCTTCTCTTCAATAAGGTAACATTAAATATGTGTTAATCACTTTTTTTTCACGTGAAATAGAAACTAAACCATGAAACCAAGCTCAACATGATTAGAATTGGACATAACAAAAGGATTCTTAGAAACTCTTCATAGCCAATTGACTAGCTCTGGTCAATTCTACATCGCTATCGTTGGACCGACAACCACGACAATCATACCGCATGATGGAAAAAACACTTAGCCACATGGATATGGTTGGGGTTCAATTTCCTCTTTTTCTTTATAATAAAATTAAGAGCAAAGTACAATCTGAGGATGTTACAAATTTCAAACAATTATACTGATTCTTTGTAGCAATATATATACAGTATTCTTTCTGTTTTCAGATATAATAAGAATAAGATAAGAATTTTCTTTTTTGCATTCTTGTAAGGATTCCTAACACAAAGGACAAGAGCTTGCCCAAGCTGTTTCTTAGAGTTATATGGGTTAGATTCTACCCTTCAGATCCTCTGTCCCAAACAACCCAATACCCTCTGTACTCTTTGCATCCAAGCCATTGATTGAACATGCATCAATGACTTGGATGCAAGGGGTACTGGGTTGTTTGGGACAGAAGATCTGGTCCCTAAATTCTACCCCTTTCAAAATTATATACCTAATCAAACTCGTCCTATCCACTTTGACAGTAATATCAATGTCGCATTTCGAGAAAGGTCTATTCTTAATCTGTATTTTTATAATTTTTTTTGTTAAATAAAAAATCCTTAAAAACACTAATAACGTAATTTATTATCCACAAAGATTTCATTCTTAAGGCTATGACTTAAGATACTTGTTCTTTAATTAACAAGAGGAGAGAAAGTTAAGATAGTAAAAAGTGACAAAAAATACTGATTTTTATTTTAATTATATTATAATGTACATTGAATTATCTATTTGATAGAATATAAACATATGTTTTTTTTCCCCTTTGTTGTACATTAATCAAAGAGTTCTTGTAAAATAATGTTGGACGTTATTGTAACGTTAGCATTTCAATGCCTAAATTAGTTCTTGATTGTGGAAATTTGAGGCAAAAAAGGTCAAAATTGGAAGATTGAAGATTAAATGAATCTTATTATCTTATTTGTTAGTTTATGCGCTTGCAGCCAACCAACTGGATGCATATTCTGAATTAATGAAAATGTTTTATTTATCCTTATGTATAAATTTAATTAATATTTTATGTTTTAATAATAAAAATAAAATCCTTGGAATAATTACTTTGTAATTGAAATTATGATGAGATCATAATTATGAGATTCAATTTACAATTATGTGTTATTCCTAAATGTTCCTAATTATAGTTTCATCAAGATTGGATATTGTAATAACGATAAAACTAGCACACATTATGTTTCTTTCTTATGAATAAAGTAATTAATCTCATAAATTAAACTATAGATATACTTAAATTAGTGTGTGGGTGATTATTAGAGAATAAGTCATTGAACTTACCTGATTACGAGAATTCCGAATAGAATATTATTTATGTGTCTATAGATTATCTCATAATGATGGTTGTATAATTGATCCTCATACTTGAGATTACCAAGGTATGTAGTATGAGAATTACTGTATTTTGATGCTACTTATAAATCGTCATTGGATAATTCAGTCGATAATAATGGAACACAATATGAACCATATATAGATAGTTGAGTAAGTCAATATAAGATTCGTCATTCTAAAGTAATTAGAGATAATATTCTACTATTCTTGATTAGTAATGATTTATGGAATTCTCTAACCAGAGTGAATTGATATTTAAAAGGGCATTTTTAAATTTCAATTATAAATCAATTACTAATTAGTAAGAACGAATATGATTGGATGATAAGAGTAAACACTGTATCCATACTCTGTTCAATTAAAATATTGAATGAAAAAAGGTTTAAATTATATATTTTAACCATGCATGGACATGTTAAGTCAATCACTTTGACATTCCTAATATTTAGGTAATCATGACAATGTTGCTAGACATCAATCATGATTTATGATTATAAATTATTTAATTGAAGAATTAAAGATAAATTAAAATAAATTTTAATTTATCAAATTCTAATTGTGAATTAGAATTGTAATTTATAATCATTGCCAATTTATTAGGAACCTAATGGATCACACATTAAAGAGCAATTTATGAAAGAAAAATTAATTTAATTAAGTTGGACTTAATTATAAAGTTTGAGAAACTTTGGGATCAAATATAAGATATTTGATTTTATTAAAATTAAATTAATTAGAATTAGAATTAGAATTTGATTTTAATTATAATTAAAGAGATTTAATTTTAATAAAAGACTATTATGATTTTTTAACTTAAAGGGAATAACTTTTTAGAAGCTAGCACTTTTTTTGTCTTCTTCCTCTCAAAACAGTTTGAGAATTGCTCTGTGGATACCATCAGAAGCTGGGCACTTGGATAGCTCGTGATTGATCAATCGGATAAAGTTTTAAAGATTTTTTAACAGAAAGCGAACAAGGTATAATTTCTAAATCGATTTTTGTTTTATTCAAGTTTATTAATTATCGGAATCCGCTTGGAATCCGTAAAAAAATTATTTTCCACCACCCCCGTGATTCTATCACGGTTGGATTCTAATAGTAGTATTAGAGTCTCCTTTAATTGTTAACCTTGAATTAGAGGCTTGATTATTGTTGATTTGATTTATTATGCTTCGGTTTTTGTCTTTTTTGAAGCTATTTCATGACTGTTCTTGTTTTGTTTATTCTAGAAATTGGTTGCTCGACTACTGCTTATGGTTTTGAGTTCTGTCGAAACTAAATCTACACCTCTATGTTTATTTCTGGAAATTGTTTCCACAATTGTATGTGATTTCTGAAAAATTATTTTTTGAATCCCTATGGTTATACTTGTTATGCCATGTTTCCGGAAGGTTTAATTGTGAAAATTGCTCTCTCTGCATCTGTCGCCCCTATTATCTGATGTTCTGAAAACCTAATTCGAAAACCTATTAATCGCTTATGTCTGGGTTCAATGTTTTGTTTGTCGCCTGCATCCGCCCATTACTGTCTGTTTTATGCTTTTTAGATTAGTTTTATGTCTGTTCACGCATGTAAAGATCTAAACTTGTTGTGTTATTGCTTGTTTTTAGATCTGGAATATTTTGTGTGTTCTGTGTTGCGTGAAAGCGAACAAGATGGGTGATTATCGCCCATCTGTTGGCATCTGGTGAACCAATGGTGTCGCGTTGATAACCATGACGTAAGGCATCGTTCGACCCATGGAAATGCTGGTGAGAGATCCATCAGCACCAGTACATCGTTGGTTGAGGTTGCGACGCTATTGATTGGCATCGAGAAGGGCGATAAATGTGAGAAGACGATGAGCGTTAATCTTCCATTGTACGCGACACCACAGGCGACATTGTGGATGGCGTCGCTTGGGCAGTCTAAAGGAGCCAGCGGTGAGAAGCATAAATGTGGGTTGATGGAGTGACGTGGGTGCGGTTTAGAAAAACGTGGGAGGGAGGGAGGTGGAGAAGAGACGGACGAACGCTTATGGAGACCCACCGTTTTCGAGAAGTGTTTGTCGTAGACGTTGACTGGCTCGTGCACTGCATGCACTAGTCAAACTTTCATTTTGGCCGTGGGGTGCAGGCA
>JAOQMP010000208.1:10406298-10417999 GCA_027563575.1 Erythroxylum pedicellare
TTAACATGAATTGGAATCAATATTAATCTAATTAACATTAATTCCTAATTCCAGAAATTAATTCATAATTAATTTACCTTAAAATAATTATTTGATTTCTAAAATTAAGCAACTTCAATTTATTAAAATTAAGTAACTTCAATTTTGTCATACATGCCAATTTTCTGGTTTTACTCGAAAATCTATTGCTTTACTAAAATTAATTCAAAATTAATTTCTATAATTTCCCAAAATTTCTAGAACACCAAATCATTATTCCAGACATCTATAGTTTGTTTCATGATGATCAAAATAATTTAGGAATCACCCAAAAATTATACTGATCATCGAAACACCAATAAGACTTCAAAATCGATAAATATGACTTTTAAAATTTTCTGGAAATGAAAATTCTAGTAAAATCAAATTAACACATTTTTATCATATAAAAATATTTTTGAGGCTTTGGAACTGAAATATAAACATACAAAAATATTAAACAAAATAGATCCTACAATTTTTGGAAAACTGTCCAGATCTAGAAATTTTGTTTGATAAAATTATTAAAATATTTTTAATAATTCTACAAAAATTACAAAATTCCATAATAAATTACAAAATTACCAAAAACACATCCCAAATATGTTCACATGACTTTTTCATAATCAAATTCCACAAAATCAAGTGTAACCTCATCAGTTTAGCAAATAGACATCACATGCCCGCAGAAAGGCAGATTTCATGCATGTTCTTGTAAATTCGAAATTAAATATTTTAATCACATTAAAAAATTTCAATCACACTGAATCATTCACATACATCTTGTGAACAAATTGGTGAAAGAAAATTGTGAAAACGATTTTACTATAATTAATTTCAAACAAAACATTACAGGACTTTAAGTCGTCACAACCATGAAAACAATTTTCATATGTCATGTATTTTACATCTAACAAGGCACAAGATGTCTCTGATACCACTATTAGGTTCCGATCATGCATCTCATACATAATATATATCAAATATATGCAGCAAAATTAAAACAGAACTTCAAAAACTAGATCTACTTATACGTATAGATATAGAAAAAACAAAAACATGAAATGTAAGATGTTTACATACCTTTCTGACGATCTCCTTCGTTCTTTAATCTTCTTCACGTTTGGTTGTCATAAACTACAACGATCAACACAGACCGTCTCTAATGAAAGTCCGCATAAAGATAGGAGGATGAAACATCGTTAGGAGATGGCTAGAATTCTTTCTTTGTGCTAGCAAAGACAAGAACTTTTAAGAGAGTTAGAGAGAAAAAGCATGTGTGTGTAAGAAAAAGAACCTTTCTTTTTCTTTCTATGTGTCTTACATAAGATGAACGAAAATCATCTCAATTTTTTGCACCATTTGGCCTTCCATACACCCCATCACTAATGGAAAGTTATAGGAAGTTAATGGTTATGAATAGTATGCATTAATGGAAGTTGTGGGAAGTTAATAACCATGAATAGCATACATTAATAGAAGTTATGGGAAGTTAATGACCATGAATATCCTGCATTAATGGAAGTCAAAAACATTATTTCTAATCCATTCCATGAAACGTTTTCTACCATGATCATATCGTGATGCAATCTCAAAACACTCTCTCATATCTTGAATCTCCATTCAAGACCATTTTACTCATCCTTTGGACCTCCTATGTGTGTGACCCATTAGGTTCCTAGTTATGTTGGCCAATTGAATTAAAACATAATTCAAGTAAGTAAAGAGCAATATCTAGCAACACGTCATGACCCCAATTGACCAAAAAGTCAGTGGTTTTGTCATGCAATTCATCCTTCCACATCTATACCCCACTTGGTTCAGAGTATGGTTAAAGTGTCAACTCCCACTAGATTGTCTACGTCACATATAGTCCAAGTGTTATTAGATTTTGTCCTGAGTATCTCCTTACTTTATGTAACATTAAAGACTCTCTTCATGACATATATCTGCTATGGCCAGAGACCCTTGAGTAATAACCCTGATAAGAGGTTGTGGGTATCATCTCTATCTATCAGGAGTGGTGAATCCTTTATTTTCTACTCAATTACCTTAGAATACCTCAAGTTGTATCCAATCACCACCCTATGAGTAACCCCTGAAAGGCACCGATGAAATGACTCAAAGCACAGGATCAATATTGAAGATATCCTTGAGCACCTCAAGTTAAAGGATACTTACACCATTGCTATGATAAGACTATCATTGACACTATAATAGAATATCCATATGATTGTCTCATAATAGGTCAATCCAATGTACTTACTACCCTTAGTAAGCATCTACATGATCTCATCATGATTTTCTCCATGCTATGTTTTGTATCAAAGACTTCATTAAACTAATTTAAGCTCAGCATCAAATCTATAAACATTTGAACATCGAAATAATGAAAAATGTCTTTATTAATCATAAAATGATTTGTGCAACAAATTTTAAAGGTGATGTCCTTTAGAGAACTTATTTAACAAAAATGTCAGAGGGTACATCTATCAATGCTCATATGCTCAAGGTAATGAGTCTTGTGGAGCAATTGGATAGGCTAGGTCTCCCGTTGGACCCAGGGTTGTTCGCTGACATTGTCCTCAACGCTTTGCCTCCATGCTATTCATCGTTCATCATGAACTACCATATTCATGGAATGGAGAAAAGTTTAGAGGAACTCTATAAGATGCTTAAGACATGCTGAGTAGGACATGAAGAAAGGCGTTTCTCATGTCTTGGCAGTTTATGAGGGGGGAAGAAAATAAAGAAAGGCAGGAACAAGGGCAAAATTAAGAAAAAGGACAAAGATGGCAAATGGAAGGCTGAAGGTGTGACTTTAAGCACTCCTCAGGTCAGAACCCCTTCCGATGTTGAGTGCTTTTATTGTAAAGGCAAAGGACATTGGAAGAGGAATTGTCACAAATACCTAGAGGACTTGAAGAGTGGAAAGATCCCATCTTCTTCTTCAAGTATATATGTTATTGAGATTAACCTTACTACCTCTATTTATGATTGGATAGTAGATCTTGTGCTCATGTTTGTTCAAATATGCAGGCACTAAAGGATAAGAGGATGCTTGAATAGGGAAAAATGCAATTGTGCATTAGGAATGGTGCAAATGTTGTAGCCATTATTATTGGGTGCATTGAGTTGCATTTGCCTAGTGGGCTTGTAATGGAACTTAAATGTGTATATTTTGTTCCAAAAATGGTCTATACTTGCTTAAGATGGATAAACTGGTCCTTAATGTTAATAACAAAAGAATCAAGAATTATCATAAGGATACTACTCTCATATGGCATTGTCGCCTAGGTCATATAAATGAGAAGTGCATCAAAGACTTCTTGGTCAATTCCATTTGGAATCAATTAGGACATGCAGATCTTTTCTACTTGAAAAACTGCCTAAGATACCCTTCGCCAAGAAAGGTGAGAGGGTAAGTGACTTATTGGGCCTAATACATAATCATTTATGTGGACCAATGAGTATAACACCCGAGGTGGTTTTTAATACTTAAGCACGTTTACTGATGACTTCAGTAGATATAGTTATGTCTATTTAATGAGACATAAGTCTGAATCTTTTGAAAAGTTCAAAGAATTCAAGAATGAAGTTAAGAACCAACTTGACAAGAAGATTAAAGTCTTGTGATCAGATCGCAGAGGCAAATACTTGAGTTATGAGTTTGATGCTTATCTTAGAGAGTGTGGGATCATCTCACAACTCTCCCCTCCTAGAATGCCACAATGGAATGGTGTTTTTGAGAGGCGAAATGGAACTTTGTTAGACATGATTTGATCTATGATGAGTCAAACCAAACTTCCAATCTCATTTTGGGGATAAAGGCTTAAAATTATTGCATTCACACTAAACAGGGTTCCATCAAAGTCCGTAAAAAGGACACCATATGAGATATGGTTTAGCAAAGTGCCTAGCATGTCTTTTCTAAAGATTTAGGGTTGCAATGCATATGTCAAACGTTTAACATTTGACAAGCTTGGCCCTAAATCAGACAAGTGCTTCTTTGTGGGGTATCTTAAGGAAACTAAAGGATACTACTTCTATCACAATTCAGAGAACAAAGTATTTGTTGTTGGACATGGTGTGTTCTTAGGGAAAGAGTTTCTCGTAAGAGGAAGTAGTGGGAGTAATGTTAAACTTAAAGAACTTCAAGAAACACTACAAAATAACAAGGCTAGTAGGAGCCATATTGACTCACTCCTAGATGTTTCTGTCAGTAGAAGTCAAGTATAGCCAACTCCATAAGTAGTTGTGGAAGAGGCTCATGACCAACCTCCAACTGAATTGACACAACTTGATGTTAGACTTAAGCTATAAGTAATTGTGGAGGAAGGTCAACCGAAAGTAGTTCCACTACGAAGGTCAACTAAGGTAGTCCATGCACTTGAGAGGTTCTCAAGATTACACAAGGTGACAGTGTTGGACACTAAAGATCCGTTGACCTATAAGGAAATGATGGAAAAGCCAAACCTCGATGAACGACTTAGAGCTATGAAATCCGGGATACAATCCATCTATGACAACTAGGCAAAACCTATTGAAAATATGTCGATTTTTAAAAGGAAGAAAAACATAGATGGAAAATTGACTACTTACAAAGCACAACTTGTTGTGAAAGGTTTCATACAGATTCAAGGAGTTGATTATGATGAGACCTTCTCGCTCGTGGCTACGTTTTAGTCAATTCAGATCCTTCAAGCAATTGTCGCTTTTCATGATTATGAAATATGACAAATAGATGTCAAAATTGCCTTTCTAAAAGGAGATTTAGAAGAATATGTGTATATGAAACAACCAGAAGGTTTTGTTGATCCAAAAGTTACTAATAAGGTATGCAAGCTTCAAAGATCCATTTATGGATTGAAGCAAGCATCACAAAGTTGGAGTAAGTGGTTTGAGAAAGAGATCAAAAGGTTTGATTTTGTCAAGTGAGAAGAAGAACCTTGTGTGTACAAAAGGATTAATGGGAATGCAATAGTCTTCCTAGTGTTATATATGGATGACATACTTCTCTTTGGGAATCACATTCCTTTATTGGAGTTCGTTAAGTCATCATTAATAAAGGAATTCTCAATGAAGGATTTAGGTGAGGCTACCTATATCTTGAGAATTAAGATCTATAGAGATAGATCTAAGAGGCTCATTGGATTGAGCCAGAGTATATATATTGAAAAAGGGTTGAAGAGGTTCAGCATGCAGGATACTAAGAAAGGTTTCTTACCTATTTCACATGGTATCCATCTTGACAGGAACTAGTGTCCTTCAACACCTGGTGAGCTGGATGTGATGAGAAGAGTTCCATACACTACGACGATTAACTCTATCATGTACACTATAATATGCATATGTATCATACACTCTGAGTATGAATAGTAGATAAATGCTACTCCAGGCTTAGCACATTGGACTATGATCAAGGATATCCTCAAGTACCTAAAAAGGTCTAATGATATGTTCCTTATCTATGGTAAGGATTCGGAGCTCGTTGTAAAGGGTTACACTGATGCTAGTTA
This sequence comes from Erythroxylum pedicellare, assembly GCA_027563575.1. NCBI lineage: Eukaryota > Viridiplantae > Streptophyta > Magnoliopsida > Malpighiales > Erythroxylaceae > Erythroxylum > Erythroxylum pedicellare. The sequence goes on from JAOQMP010000208.1 coordinate 10,411,836, forward strand.
CGAGACCGACTATGATGATATGAGATAACAATTGGGGTATGTGTTCATCCTCAATGGAGGAGCTGTGAGCTAAAAAATTTCCAAACAAGTTGATTCCACCACCGAGGCCTAATACATAACTACTTTCGAAGTACCCAAAGAAGGATGTTAGATCAAAAAGTTCATCTCCAAACTTGATGTAGGTCCTAGTGTCACTGGACCAATTGAGCTATCTTGTGATAACAATGGAGCTATTGCTCATGCGAAGGAACCTAGGTCATAAAAAAGGCCCAAGCATGTTCTACGACGATATCACCTTATACGAGAGATCGTAGAGAGGAGTGATGTAAAGGTTTGCAAATTTGACTCAATCAAGAACATTGCCAACCCATTGACAACCCTCTTTCTCAAGCCAAACACATAGTTCACACTACATCAATAGGTATTGGATACATTAGAGATTGGTTTTAAGTATGCTTTTCTTTATGCATAAATATGTATTTAGTTTATGAGGCTACACTTGTTTAGAGATCTTATGCAAAGAGATGTATTTGGATTGGCTCTATTTTAAGTGGGAGATTGTTAGAGCTATGATTTAGAAGCCAATCATTAGAAGGTTCTATTATAATAGTTATGTTCATGAATTGGATGGTTTACATCATTTTGTTCCATGAGTTTTCATTATTTACGGATTATTCGAGTTGAGGACTTGAATTGTAGAACTCTGTAATGAAAACAATGATTACTCTAAAATGTCGCTAATCTTTATAATTAACATGGAATATTAATTAACCACTAAAATATTAGTGTGTGGATTAAATGATGGTGATGTTCTACAAGCCATTTGATAAAGAGTTATCTATTTAATCAGATAGATACATAAGGAGATTATGGTATTCGACATACCCTAAATGAAACATTATTAGGATTGTGTTTATGTCATTAATGTTTCATATGTGTCTTGAATTCTATGATATGAGATGTTCATTTTCTTATATGAGAAATTTGTGTTTGTTAGCATTGTCCAACGCTAACTGTAACAGGTAGCTATACTGATAATGCCACAGTATGCATAACTTGTGTAAAGGATAAATGTTAATCATGAATACTTTTGTTCCTCATATATGATATAAGCGATGATATCTATGGGCCCTTGATAAAGTAATATTATATACATACAATATGATTAAGGAGTTAATCATATTTATGATTTACTTTGCAAATCAAGAAGGAATAAACTGGCAAGAATGACATATTCCAATCTTGCATTTATTCAGGATATTACGAGATAAGAGAATTGACATGGACAATTATTTCTTTAGGATCATGATTTATGTATGATACGTATTGTCTATGTCATTTGAGTAATTATAATTTCTTTTGCTAGGTACTGCTTATGATGTATAGAATTAAAAGGGGTTTCAATTCTATTGTCAACATGACATAGATCTTAATGCGTCACACCTGAAAAGATTTGATTAGAAAAAGGAAATTATTCTAGTATATCATATGGAGATATGAACATGACGATAAAATTAATTATAAGTGTTATAATTATTTTGGTCATCATATGGTATTAGAATAAATGTTATTAGATAACAACTTTAATCATAGATAAATTTGTTTGATATGCATGACATGTCACATAAATTTATTGCTCAAAAAAATAATGCATATAATTATATGGTATACCTATATGGCAATCGGGTCAAATGTTTAAATTATTTTAAAATATGAGATAAATGCAAAACGGTTTTTTTTAAATGAAAATTCATATGGCCAACCTTGTGAGAATAAGAGTTGCCCATGAAATGTACATAAAGATGTGTTTAAAGCCTTATGACTAAGTTACCCTTTTCATTTTCTTTTTGGCTTTATTTACATATGGACTTTTTCAAAAATTAAAAAGGTTTTTAATTAACCCTAATTTGTCCAAAAGATTGGAAGATTTTCATTTTTTTGTTGTTGTTCTAGCTGCTGCCGATTACTTCTTTTCTCTCCCACCGCTTTAGCTTTTCGTTTTCTCTTTTGTCTCCCTCCAAGCCGATTATCTTCATCTTTCTTACAAGACCCAAAAGGATTTGCCATTTAGCTCATGTGTTGAGCAACCATTCATCATTTAAATGATTTATTTTGTGCATTTTCTAGGATCAAAGATAATTGATTGAAGCACCAACTAACTTTGGGAACCTTTGGGTCTTCTAATCGATCTTTAGTGAAAACCTTGGAGTGCATCTCAATTGGTGCAAAGGAGACACAACCGTGAGCAAGAGTACATAGCCGTGATACCTTCTATTTGGTTTAGAGACTAAGTTCAAGGTATAATGGTTTGTATGTTTTGATTTGTGTTATATTGATTTATGAATTGGTTATAAGACAAGATCTTTAGCGTTTTGTTGGTTTTAAAAATTTTGTTTTAATCGCTTCAACCCTCACAAAACCACAGTGGTATTAGAGCGTAGGCTCTATTTTGTGACCATTTTTGGACTGATTTCATGCAAGGCTTTACTTGATAAGTTAGTTAATCGATTGGTTATCTCGAAGGTTAGTTATTTTGAGTATTAATAAATATGTTTTAAAACCTTTTTCCAGTAATTGATTTGGTGCTTTTCTAGGTTTCAAACACCAATTTGATTGTGTTTTAATATCAGGAATAGTTAATTTTAATTGGTAGAATTGATTGAAAGCAAGGAATGTCAAGGATTGAAATGTTGGAAAATATTCCAACATTTTAGTTTGCACTTGGGTGCATGTTTTTCATCCAATTTTTTTAGGATATTCATTAACCAAGTTAATAGGATTGTTATTTAGGTTATAAAGATTAAGTTTATGTGATAGATTAATTTTTATAAGCCTTTCCAATATCTAGTTTATTTTCGGATTTATTAATGGCGTTAATTGACAAAATGTGATTCTAACTTTTATTACATGGATTTTTTTGTGAGAAATTGCCATGTTTAAATATTAGAAAATATTTTTAACCTCCAATGGAATATTTGTATATATATATATTCTTTTGGGCCTTATACTTGCAATTGATTTATGTGTTAATGGTGAATGAATTGCTCATAAAGGAAAATGCAAAAGATGTTTTTGTTTTAGCACTAACTTGTTTTTGTAAGGATGAAAGCAAGTTTTGTATGGCCAAGGTGTCAATACATTATGTGTATGTTGTATTGCTTTCTTTTGAATGAATGTAATGTGGGCTTTTGATGCCTCTTAAAGTTTATTAATTAGATGAGTTTATTAAGTATGCATGTTAACTTGCTTTTCATGTAATTTATTCATTCGAGGCTTGCATGGCTATTATATTTGGAATGGGGATTCTAAAATGTAATTTTAATTTCCTTTTAGAATAGTTCTACTTTGGGATGGGTGTTTAATTTTGATGTTTTGATTCGACTATAGAGATGGTGAAGAAAATAACGAGATGTGGGAAAAGTTTCCAAAAGGGTCGTACAAAACTCACAACACATGTTTGATATTATTTGCGACGCTATGAATGTCATAGGCTAGGTATGAATGCTATAAATAAACTCTAAAAATAAGGATTAACAATATCTTGAGTTATATGGAATAATTTGAAATTGTAATTAATATGATTAACAAATTATGTGACAATTTGATCCCTACAATTTATTTTTAGGAAACATCCTACATAATATTAAGTCATTTTCCCTCCCTGCTTTATCCGCATCAAATTATTGATGGTTAGATGACGGGACCCACTCAGTGGGCATCACTTTCCATCTTTAAGAGTCATGGGGTATATCAAACATGCAAACCGAATAAAGTGAGGTTAACTTGACAAGGAATCAAAGCAGTTTTGGACCTTAGGGATTTTTTTTTTTAACAATAGATGTTAACAAACCAAGAGTCGCATACGATGTGATTAGCAAAGAATTGCTTACCTAAAATAACTAAGTTCAAGTTACATGTCATCGCTGGCTTGTTCTTGGTAAAGATAAGGATCTTGGACCTACTACAAAAGGGATTATTTTTTTTAGAGTTGTAATGGAAGTTTTATTTTGGAAATAAAGCATATACGTGAACTTAATTTTTTTAATATTATAGATCATGTCAAATCATTCTCTCTCTTTGCATTCTATATTAAACAAGGACAAATTAAACCCTAATGGTTTAAATTTGATAGACTGGCATTGAAACTTGAGAATTGTTCTTAGGTAGGAGCGAAAGGAATATATCTTGAATTCTCCTATTCCTAAACCACCCCTCATACGAGCCACTAAGGAATTGATCGACGCATACAATAAGCACTCATATGATGAGGTTGATGTACAATGTCTCATGGTAGCAACGATGCCACCCAAGTTGCAAAAATGATTTGAGTTGAACATGTCATATTACATTATGAAGCAGCTCATGAAAACGTTTCTTAAGCAAGCCCCAATTGAGAGGTATAACATTACCAAGTCTCTTCTGGCTATTAAAATGCCAGAGGGTACATCTATCAGTACTCACATGCTTAAGGTAATGAGTTTTGTAGAGCAATTAGATAAGCTAGATCTATCGGTGGACCTAGGGATGTCCACTGACATTGTCCTCAACTTTTCACCTCCATGCTATTCGTCGTTCAACATGAATTTCCATAAGGATGGGATGGAAAAGATTTTGTAGGAACTCCATAAGATGCTTAAGATTGCTGAGCAGGATATAAAGTAAGGGGTTTCTTATGTCTTGGCAGTTTAGGAGGGAGGGAAGAAGATAAAGAAAGACAGGAACAAGCACAAAATTAAGAAAAAGGGAAAAGATGACAAAAGGAAGGCTCAAGTGGTGACTTCAAGCACTCCCAAGGACAGAACCCCTTTCGATGCCAAGTGCCTTTATTGTAAAGGCAAACAACATTAGAAGAGGAATTGTCACAAATACTTGGAGGACTTGAAGAGTGGAAAGATCCCATCTTCTTCTTCATGTATATATGTTATTGAGATTAACCTTGTTACCTCTATTTCTGATTAGGTATTAGATACCAGATCTTATGCTCATGTTTGTTCAAATATGTAGGAACTAAAGGATAGGAGGATGCTTAGAAAGGGCGAAGTGTAGCTGTATGTTGGGAATGTTGCAAAAGTTGCAGCCATTGTTGTTGGGTGCGTTGAGTTGCATTTGACCAGTAAGCTTATAATGGACCTTAAATGTGTATATTTTATCTTGTCCATCTCTTGAAACATTATTTCCATTTCTTTTTTAGGCAATGATAGTTTCCCCTTAACCATCTCAAATGGATCTTGCTCAATTTATAGAGATGGATTATTTTATGGATCTGTAAGGCTCCAAATTGTTCCCTTGTTGAAATGTTACCTGTTCATGAAGGCATATGTGATAGGTGTTAAATTGTGACACGATTGTAAGTTGTATATGTATTGAATTTTGGTTTGATCTTGAATTTTAGTTTAATGGATTATAGTTAGTGAGTTGGAATTAATTAGCATCATTAGGAAATTGAGGTATTAAATGTACATTTGGCCAAGGAAAATGCCAAGTGGTAAGACTAGTTGGTACATGAAAATTAGTATGACCAAGCCTATACATTGAATGACATTTGGCAGCATTGCTTGAGTGACAAATGGCCTAATAGAATTATGACATTTGGTAACTTAAATGGAGGATAAGTGGCTCATTTCTACGTGTGACATGTGGGTTATTCCATTAAAGGACATGTAGTTTATGCCTTTGTGTGATAAGTGTCCCTAAAGTAGGGGTGTTTAAGAAAACCCGCGAACTTGTGAACCAGATCTGAACCACATGAACCGAACCTGTAAACAAGGTTAACCGAACCTGAGTTTAGGTTTGGTAGGTTAACCCTATTTACAGGTTCGATTCGAACCGAACCTGAAAAATCAGGTTCATGGTTCAGGTTCAAGTTTCTAACTTGCAGTTCTAGGTTAACCAAACCTATAGCAAATTAACTGAACCGAACCTGATTTATAGGTTTAGGTTTAAACCTGAACTTGAAACACCCAAAAAACTATCATATATTTAGATATAATTTAAGAGGATATTATTAATAATAGATTCATTAGTATTTATTATATTAATTCTTGAGTAAAAAAAAGAAGAAAAGGAAAAAACTACTTTAATTCTATATTATTAAACGTTAATCTTGAACATTGCTATTATAAGTAACAACTAATGCATAACACTCAATACTTCTACTTCAAATA
>JAOQMP010000208.1:10418099-10434071 GCA_027563575.1 Erythroxylum pedicellare
AAAAACAAGTTTTCAAAATGTGCCATTTGGGCAATCAGTTTTCAAGTCATAAATAACATGTTATGTGGGTTTATGGTGGTCTGTTCTGTCTGTCAAGTGAACTTTGACTAAAAGGCCTCTCCCACCTGCCCGCTAGTGTCATGGAGCTCCTTCACGGACTCCCCTACGTAAGACCATTAAATGGGATTGTGATAGTACGCTCTGCTTATGACTACATAAGACCCTTATGGGGAATGTGTCAGTACGTTCTGTTATGGAACTACCCAAACCATTCTGATGTATTTAATTGATTATGATGTATTGTTAAGTTTGATAGGTGTGTGAATTATGTGATTTGTGAGTTGGTTTGATAAGTTGAGAATTTTGTGTTTTATGATTTAATGAGAATTTGCTATGATCATGAAGGTTTTAAAGGGTTTTTACTTGTTATTCGTTATAAACTTGTTACCCATGAGCTTTCAAGCTCACCCTCCTTTTTATCCCATCTTCAGGTGAAGAGAATGAGATCGAGTAACCAAGATTCGAGGCATCATTATATTTTTGCAACGTTTTTGTATATTAAGTTAGATTTTGTAAAAACAAGGCTTTAGATGCATTTCACGAATTATTGGGTTTTGTATCTTTTGTATTTTGTATTTTGATATTGATGATGTAATGTGGCTTGAAATGCCATTAAAGTTTTGCAAAACTCTTATTTTATGATGTTAATGAAATATAAATTTATGTATGAATGATTGTTAAATTGAGATGTGAATTTGTGTATGGATGGGGTGGAGTTAAAATATGACTTAATTAAGGATGAGATTAAGTTGGAATTAGGTACACTTGAAGAAGTTGTCATTTTGAGATGATAAATTTTGAATATGAATTGCTGTCGACATATAAGTGAGATGTATTATGGAAAAAAAAAAGATAGGAATTGTGTTCTGAATTCAGGGGGAAGACTTTATTAATCTAGGAATAATTAGATAAAGTTGTCTTATTGGAACTTGTAGTTTGTCTTTCTAGCTTTCGAACGATATATAGTATGAAATTTTTGGATATCAGATTGAGAGATATGATCATTACACGTCTGGATAACGGACATACATGGGGCTGGGGGCCTTTCTAGAACCGAGAAGGTCCATTTAACGGACCTAAAGTCTGACCCTATAAATGGAAAAATCTTACTTTGGGTTCTTCATAAAAGTTGTATATCTAGAAGTCCTCTTTCAAACCGTCAAGAATTACCTTAATCAGATATCTCTAGTGAAAGTTATGTCAATTGTCCGGAAACAGGTTTAGTATGATTGAGGACAAAATCATGTTTTATTCTTTTAGACATAACTTCATTCTCCGACTTCCAAATAAAGTGATTCTTGAACCAATAGATTCCTAACACATTTTTCTATCTCTCCATAAAAATTGGTAGCTTTTAGTTTTGATATGAAAAAGAAAGATGGAAAGATAGTGAGGGGTCGGTTGAGAGAGCATGACTAGGGTACGAACATACTTTGACTTCTTAAGCATGTCTTTATCAATGAGGGTTCATTGAAACAACCCTATAGGAAAATAAGCACGCTCACATTTTATGACATCTGGATAGTTGGGCTCCGAAATTGGGTCCAACATGTTCCTACCTATTTCTCTCCAAAGGGCTTACCAAATCAATTGGAAGAATGATGAAGCAATTCATATGGGGGAAAAGGAATGGTGGGAAAGGGAAAGCAAAAGTTAGGTGGAAGAGTATCTGTTAATCGAAAGAAGAGGGGGGAATAGGACTGGAGTCAATAACTAAGAAGAATAGATTACTTATAACTAAGAGAATTTCAAGAATCCTAAGTGATAAGCAGTCAATGTGGATCAAATGGATTCACATCTACATATTAAAAGATAGGAGCTTTTAGGCTCTAAGACCTAAAAACAGTTATACTTGGTTAACCAAATTCTAAAAATGAAGGATGAAGTTCAATAGAAAATTTCTTGTCAAATAGGAATTGGGGAAAGATTTTCCTTACGGTATGATAATTGGACAAGGCAAGGAGCTTTATTTCAAAATTAGTTGGCAAGAACCCTATTAGTGAGGTTCCCTAAGAATACTAAGCTTAAATAAATAGTTACAAATGGAAGCTGGTCACTATTAATGGATGAAATTAGACTTTTATCCATTCCACAGTTCATAAGTCTTGGAGAAAGGGATACTTATTTATGGAAAGGGATTCCAGTTTAAAAAATAACTATAAAGGAAGCTAAAAATTGAGGGATGGGACATTTAATAGAGTGGGATAGTACTCTATGGTTTGGAACAAGGTCCTTAGACCTAACACAAGCTTTCTTCTCTGGCTAGCAATGTTGAACAGACTCAGCACTTTGGATAGGCTGCAATTTCTTCCCTCCTTAAAGACATGTATTCAATGTAATCTAAAGGAAGAAACTAGAGACCATTTTTTCTTTGAGTGTGATTTCTCTAAAGAAATTTGGGCAAAAATCTTTAGATTATGTGTTGCTAATCCAAGTTTGAATAAACTCTATGACATCGTATTAGAGTTACCCCATCTACATGTTTCTAGATTTGATAGAGCTATTATACTAATCTCGGTTGCTATATGCAGTCAAGCAATTTGGAAGGGGAGGAACAAAAAAAGGTTTGAAAAGAAGTTTGTTTCCCTACTCTCTCTTATAGAGCTCACTATAGCTAGCATAAGAGAACAACTGATTATAAATAAGTTGAACTCTCATTGTAGCAGATGAATAGCTCTCACATGGGGAATCTAGTCCCCACTCCATCTTAGTCAATGAAATTCATGACCAGAGTTCAGTCTCACTACAGATCAGAAATCAAGACCTCTTGCACATAATTTCTTGAATACAAATGCCTAATCATGCCTCTACGATGGAAAATACAAGGGTAGAGGAGATCTGGACTCACCTTTTGGAAAGCAGAGTAGTGCTCCCTCCTTAGTCTTGGTTAAAGGAACCCCTCTTGTCAAATTGAAGAGTCACTATGAGTTCAAGAAAACAACAAAAAAGTGCCAAACCAATCTAAGACGCTTATTTAAGTGAGATTCCTCTATCTTTCCTTAGAGCGCATCTTTCACTCTATTGGCTAGCCGTGTCTGTAGAGTTCATGAACAAAGGATAGATTATTTTGTAAAATGCTAAGAATCGTAGTAATCTAAAGCTATGATTTACCTGGGATGAGATCCATCACGTGAGAAGAAACAAGGAGAAGAAGAATGAGATAATCACGCAGCTATCCTCACCATTTGTGCTTTGCCTCTCACCCACCTAAATCGAGAAGCTTCTGTAATCTTTGAGAAAGGAAAAATTAGTTATACCTTAATTGTATAACATCAAGACTTTTGTCTTGACTTTTAAGGTCGTCGTTTTTTGTATTAGCCTAGATGTCTCAGCGTATTAAGGAGTCTTATGTGGCAGATCTCTTCTATATGTTAACCCCTTAATTCTTTGATGAATTTTTAATTTCTAAAAAAAAAATAAAGGACTCAAGTTCATTTGATTGCCTAAAACAAATTGATGACTTTGTTATATAGAAAAGGAATGATGAATGATCAAAGCACACCTTTTGTAAAACATATAAATTGTATAATATAAAGATTCTTATTGATGAAAAGTTTATATGTGTATTTTTATTCTAACCTCCTTGCCTCCAAGAAAGACTTGAAGATTTTGTAGGATGTTGAGAAGCTAGCCCTTAAAAAGGACAAGAATGATAACTGAGATTTTTTTTCAAAATAACTAATTTTCAAACCAAGTGAGGGAGATAAGAAGGATGAGAGACTTCCAATAAAATAGAAATTCAAGAAGAATCATCATCTAAATCATGCCATATGTAATGTTTAACAAGGGATAATTATTAGTTCATTATGTAGAAAATTTTCTCATCTAACCTTTGTTTATTAATTTGAGTATATTTCCTTAGTGATTAATGTTTAGGTTTGCATTATGAATAAGGGATTAAATATTTCTTTTTAAGAGTATAGTATGAACATTAGCACCTAGGCTTAGAGATTATGTGAAAGTATGGATATTGAATTAAGATTTGTTGATATACTAGGGAAATAATTTCACTTTCCCAATAATTGAGAATATTAGGGGAAAATAGGCATGGCCAGAAGAATCGTGTAAAATAAGTCAATTTATCCAGTTTAGGTATGATTTGTTTTGAAAGAACGATTCTAGATGGAAATAAAGTCCTTCCTATACTTCTATTAAAGAATTATAAAGAGCTTTTGTTAGTTGTTGTCCAATAAAAAGAATTGGTAGGCATAATTATATATGATCAAAGTCTCTTTTAATGCTTATGGTTATTCTTGATTGACATTTTCATGAATTATAAAGTGTTTTAATGTTTTAATTTAGGTTTAGGGTTTGATTTACAAGCATTTTGTCATATTGGTTGATCAATATCATAGTGTAGTCAACCCATATTCCTAAAAATACCATTTTTTTTTCTTTTCAGTGAGTTTGTAAAGAGTTTGGTTAATCTTTTAGTTAACTACTTATATATATTAGTTGGCCAATATCTTCAAGTCCTTGATCAAGTTTTCTTTGTTTAAGAAATTTTCATTCTAGTTAGTTTGTAGCTTGGTTAGTCGATAAGTGTGGTTGATCATGCATAAATATTGGTTAACTATTATTCGTATTTCAAGGGCTTCCTCATTATCTTTTCTTCTATTTCCCATCTTGTTTGTTTATGTCTTAAAATCCTAGATAATTCACCCCTTTCTTTGAAAAACACCATCCCTTATTTTAGAAGAATTAAGTTAGATTACATCAAATTAATATTTTGTCATTATTAAGTTTTAAATTTAGGAATATTCAAAATTTTTCATAATTTGCATTATGTCTTCAAATTAATACTTTCATAGTCAAATTGAAAAAGGATTCAAGGTTGTTACCATTTCCATTATATCGATATATCTTTGATTTTGTTCAAATTTGACATTTTGGATACTTTCTTTTTAAAAAAATTTTCTAAACTTTCAAAATTATACACTCTTTTATAAAATTGATGGTTAGATACTACAATTATGCTTAAATGATGGTGATGTTTTGGAAACCATAAGGAATTATCGGTTTAATCACATAGATACATAATGGAGATTATGGTATTTGACAAGTAGCTATACAGATAATGCCACAATATGTATAACTTATACAGAGGATAAATGCTCATTAAAAATACTATTATCCCTCATATATGATGTATGAGATAATATCTATAGGGCCCTTGATAAAGTAATATTGTATGCATGCAATATAGTTAAGGAGTTAATCATACATATGATTTACTTTGGAGATCAAGAAAGAATTAATTAGCAAGAATGACATATTCCAATCTTGCATTTATTTAGAATATTATATGACAAGTGAATTGAAACAGGCAATTATGGCTTTAGGATCATGATTTGTGTACGATACTTACCATTTATGGCACTTGAGTAATTGTAATGTATTTTTCTAGATGCCGCTTATGATTTATAAAATTAAAAGGAATTTTAATTTTATTGTCAACATGACATAGATCCCAATGGGTCACACCTGAAAAGATTTGATTAGAAAAAGTAAATTATTCTAGTATATAATATGGAGATATGAATATGAAGATAAAATTAATTATAAGTTTTATAATTATTTTAGTTGTCATATGTTATTAGAATAAATGTTATTAGATAACAAAATCAATCATACATAAATTTATTTGATATGTATGACATATTATATAAATTTATTGCTTAACAAAATAATTCATATAATTATATGGTATAGTTATATGGCAATTGGTTCAAATGTTTAATTATTGTTAAGCATTAGAATAAAAGTGGCAACTAAATGGAACATTTGCATGGCCAACCTTGGTGAGGAAGCCTCTCACCATGAGCTATCCATAAAATGACCATTAGGATGAGTTCAAAAGCCTCATGATTAATTTAACCTTACATGTTTGTTTCTTAGCTTTATTTACACAAGGGAAATTGAGACAATTCAAAAGACAAGGTGATTTTCAGCAATATACTCTTCTCTCTTCTAGCTGTCGTTTTTATCTTTCTTCTTCCCAGCTATTGCTTTTTTCCCTCTATCTTCTTCCTAGTTATTGATTTTTGCATGTACCTCTCAAAGCTGAAATTAGCTTTGCCATTTAACTCATGTGTTAAGCAATTAATCATCCATTAAATAGTTTAATTTAGGGATTTTCTAGGATCAAAGTTAGGCAATTAAAGTCCCATCTAGCATTGGGAAATACTGGTTTTCTAATCAATCTTTGGTGAAAACCTTGGAGTGCATCTCATTTGGTGCAAGGAGGAGCAAACCGAGCAACCCAATCTTAAAGTTGAGAGCAAGGACATAGAGACGAGACTAATGCGGTGTTTTCTTCAACCCTACACCTCAAGTTCCCTTCTATTTGTTTTACAGACCAAATTCTAGGTATAATGGTTTCTATGCTTTAATTTGTGCTATTTCGGTTTTGAATTGGTTACAAGACTAGATCGTTGGCTTCTTGTTGTTTTAATTTTTTATTTTAACCAACTTGAGATCATTCCATAACCTATAGTGGTATTAGAGCTTGGGCTCTGTTTTGTGACTAAATTTTGACTAAATTAGTACGAGTTTATTAGGTGATAAGTTAGTTGATTGATTGTTTGTCTTGTAGTTTAGTTATTTTGTGTATTGATACATCTGAATTTAATCCTTTTTCCTATAATTGATTAGGTTCTATTTTGGGTTTTGAACACTAATTTGATTATGTTTTAAGAGCTGGGAACAATTAATTTAATTGTTAGATTAATTGGTAGTAAGGAATGTCAAGGATTAATTTTTATAAGCCTTTCTAATATATAGTTTATTTTCAAATTTATTAATGGTCTTAATTGACAAAGTGTGCCTCTAATTTTTATTACATGGAATTTTTGTGAGAAATTGCCATGATTAAATATTATAAAATTATTTGAAATCTAATGGAATATATGTTTTTTCATGTATTTTTTTGGGCTTCAAATTTGTAATTGATTTATTTATTAATGGTGAATGAATTATTCATACATGAAAATGCAAATGTTGCATTTCTTTTGGCACTAATTTGTTTTTGTGGGGATGAAAGCGGGTGTTGTATGGACAAGGTGTAAATGCGTTGTGTGTTGTATTGCTTTTGATGTAATTCATTCATTTGAGGCTTGCATCCTATTGTATTTGGAATGAGGATTCTTAAATGTAATTTTAATTTCCTTTTAAAATAGTTCTACTTTAGGATGGGCATTTAAATTTGATGTTTTGATTCTACAATGGAGATGGTGAAGAAAACAACAAGATGCGGGAAAAGTTTCCACAAAGGCCATACAAAACTTGCAACATATATACTGCTATAAATTTCTTAGGCTAAGTATGGGTGTATGTGAACATAACCACCATAGGTAAGATAACTTGAGGTGTAAAATTAACAAGACGACCATATATAAACTCTTAGATTAGGGATTAACAATTTCTTGAGTTATATTGAATAATTCGAAATTGTAGTTAATATGATTGACAGATTATCTGACAATTTGATCCCTAAAATTTCTAAGTAATGTCCAACATAATATTAAGTCTTTTTCTTTCCTTGCTCTATCCATGTGAATTTATCGATCGTTAGATGATAGGACCCACTCAGCTAGTGTCACTTTCTATCTTTAGGAGTCGTGGGCTATGTCGAACAAACCGAACCAAATGGAGTGGGGTTTACTTAATAAGGAACCAAAATGGTTTTGGAACTTAGGGAAAGGTTTTTGATTAGATGGTAACAATCTAAGAGTCACATACAATGTGATTAGCAAAGAGTTTCTTATCCAAAATAGCTAGGTTCAAGTTTCATGTTGTCACTAGCTTGTTCTTATAAAAAGAGGGATCTCGAACCTATTAGAAAAGAGACTAAACTTAAAAGTTATAATGGATGTTTTATTTTGGAAATAAAATATTTAGATGAACTTAACTCAAACCTTTTTTTCTAAATGTTGTAGATCATGTCAAATCAACCTCTCTATTTACGTTTTATATTGGGTAAGGACAAATTGAACCCTAGTGATATAAATTTTATGGATTGGCACCAAAACCTGAGAATATCTCTCATACAGGAGCGAAAGGAATATGTCTTAAATTCTCCCCTTCCTGAACCACCCCTTGAAAGAGCCACTAGGGAATTGGTCGACACATACAACAAGAACTCATATGATGAGGTTGACATATGGTGCCTCATGGTAGCGATGATGTCACCTGAGTTGTAAAAGCGATTAGAGCTGAACATATCATATTACATCATAGAGCAGCCTAATAAAATGTTTCTTAAGCAAGCCCGTATTGAGAGGTATAACGTGACCAAGTCTTTTTTGGCTATTAAAATGTCATAGGGTACCTCTATCAGTACTCACATGCTCAAGGTAATGATCCTTATCTAGCAATTGGATAGGCTACGTCTCCCATTGGGCCCGGGGTTGTCCACTGACGTCATCCTCAACTCTTTACCTACCTGTTATTCATTGTTCATCATGAACTACCATATGCATCAGATGGAGAAGAGTTTGGAGGAACTCTATGGGATGCTCAAGACTACTAAGTAGGAGGGAGGGAAGAAGATCAAGAAAGACAGGAGCAAATGCAAAATTAAGAAAAAGGGTAAAGGTGGAAAAGATAAGGCCTAAGTGGTGACTTCAAACACTTTTAAGGCCAAAACCCTTCCGATGTCGATTGCTTTTATTGTAATGGCAAAGCACATTAAAAGAGGAATTGTCCCAAATTTCGAGAGGACTTGAAGAGTAGAATGATTCCATCTTCTTCTTCAGGTATATATGTTGTTTAAATTAACCTTTCTACCTTTGTTTTTGATTGGGTATTGGATACCAGATTTTGTGTTCATAGTTGTTCAAATATGTAGACAATAAAGGGTAGGAGGATGCTTGGAAAGGGCAAAGTGCAACTATATGTTGGGAATGGTGCAAGTGTTGTAGTCATTCTCATTGGGTTGATTGAGTTATATTTGGCCAGTAGGCTTGTAATAGAACTTAAATGTGTATATTTTGTTCCGTCCATCTCTTAAAACATTTTCTCCATTTCTTGTTTGGACAATAATGGCTTCTCCTTTTCGATCTTAAATGGATCTTGTTCATTTTATAGAGATGGTTTGTTTTATGGATCTTCTTATGTTAAGAATGGTTTATACTTGCTTGAGATTGATAAGTAGGTCCTTAATGTCAATAAAAAATGTCTGAAGACTTGTCATGAGAGTACTACTCTTATGTGGCATTGTTGCCTAGGTCATATAAATGAGAAGCGCATCAAGAAATTGCAAGAAGTAGAACTTCTTAGTCAATTCAATTTGGAATCGATTGGGACATGCGAATCTTGTCTATTTGGCAAAATGACTAAGATACCCTTTACTAAGAAAGGTGACAAGATAAGTGACTTATTAGGTCTAATACATAGTGAGGTATATGGACTAATGAGTACCAATGCTTGAGGTTGTTTTTAATACTTCGTCACATTTACTAATGATTTCAGTAATTATGGTTATGTCTATTTAATGAGACATAAGTCTGAATCTTTTAAAAAGTTCAAAAAAATTCAATAATGAAGTTGACAATGCAACTCGACAAGAAGATTAAAGGCTTACGATCAGATTATAAAGGCAAATACTTGAGTCATAAGTTTGGTGCTTATCTTAGAGAATATGGAATTGTCTCACAACTTACCGCTTTTGGAATGCCATAATAGAATGGTGTTTTTGAGAGGTAGAATCAAACTTTTTTAGACATGGTTTGATCTATGATGAGTCAAGCCAACCTTCCAATCTCATTTTGGGGATATGTTTTTAAGACTGCTGCATTCTTACTAAAAAGGGTTCTATTAAAGTTTATAGAAAAGACACCATATGAGATATGGTTTAACAAGGTGCCTAACATGTCTTTTCTAAAGATTTGGGGTTGCGAGGCATATGTCAAACGTTTAATATATGAAAAGCTTGGCCCTAAATCAAATAAGTGCTTCTTTACGGGGTATCCTAAGGAAACTAAAGGATACTACTTCTATCATAAGTCAAAGAACAAAGTACTTGTTGCTCCACATGGTGTGCTCTTAGAGAAAGAGTTTCTTGCAAGAGAAAGTAGGGGAAGTAATGTTAGACTTGAAGAAATTTAGTAAACGCTACAAGATAATGAGCCCAGTGGGAGCCACATTGACCCACCCCTAAATGCTTTTGTCAGTAGGAGTCAGGTATAGCCAACTCCACAAGTAGTTATCGAAGAGGCTTATAACTTGCATCCAACTGAATCAACACAACTTGAAGTTGAACTTAAACCACAAGGAGTTGGGAGGAAGGTCAACTGGAAGTAGTTTCCCTGCGAAGGTCAACTAGGGTAGTCCATGCACCTAAAAGGTATATGGGACTACATGAGGTGATGGTGTTAGACACTAAAGATCCATTGACCTGTAAGGAAGCGATGGAAAGGCTAGATTCCGACGAATGGCTTAGAATCATGAAATCTGAGATACAGTCCATGTATGACAACTAGGTTTAGAATTTGGTTGGTTTTCCTATTGGGGTGTAACTCATTGAAAACAAGTGGGTTTTTAAGAGGAAGATAATCATAGATGTAAATTTGAATACTTACAAAGTATGACTTATTATGAAAGGTTTTAGGCAGATCTTGTTATAAAAGGTTTCAGGCAGATTTAAGGAGTTCATTATGATGAGACCTTCTCGTCCATGGCTATGTTTAAGTTAATTTGGATCCTTCTAGCAATTTCCACTTTTCATGATTATGAAATATGGCAAATGCATCTCAAAACTACTTTTCCAAATGGGGATTTAGAAGAGGATGTGTTTATATGACACAACCAGAGGGTTTGGTGGATCCAAAGGTTACTAAGAAGACGTGCAAACTTCACAGATCCATTTATGGATTGAAGCAAGCATCACCGAATTGGAAGAATCGCTTTGACAAAGAGATAAAAAGTTTGATTTTTTCAAGTGCGAGGAAGAACCTTGTGTGTAGAGTTCCATATGCTTCGACAGTTGGCTCTATCATGTATACCATGATATGCACTTACCCTGATATATCATACACTCTGAGTATAACCCGTAAATATCAAGCTACTCTAAGCTTAGCATATTTACCAACAGATATCAGGCTGATCCAAGCTTAGCACATTGGATTGCATTCAAGCATATCCTCAAGTACCTGACAAGGTCCAAAGATATGTTCTTTGTCTATGTAAGGGATTCTGAGCTCCTTGTAAGGGGTTAAATTAATGATAGTTTCCAAACCAACCATGATGATATGAGATCACAATTGGGGTGTGTGTTCATCCTCAACGAAGGAGTTGTGAGATGGAAAAGTTCCAAATAAGAGACCACAGTTGATTCCACCACTGAGGTCGAATATATAGCCGCTTCTGAAGTGGCCAAAGAGGGATGTTGGATCAAGAAGTTCATCTCTAAACTTGATGTAGTTCCTAGTACCGCTGGACCAATTAAACTCTATTGTGACAATGATGTGACTATTGCTTAGGCAAAGGAACCTAGGTCATGCCAAAGGTCTAAGCATGTTTTATGAAGATATCTCCTCATATGAGAGATCATAGAGATGGGTGATATAAAGGTTTGCAATGTTGATTCAGTCGGGAACATAATCAACTCGCTTACAAATCCTCTTTCTCAAGCCAAACATGTGGTTCACACTACAACAATGCGTATTAGATACGTTGGAGATTGTCTTTTTGAGGCTATACTTGCTTAGAGATTTTATGCATAGAGATGTATTTGGATTGGATCTAGTTCAAGTGAGAGATTGTTAGTGTTATGATCTAGAAATCAATCATTGGATGGCTATATTCTAACAATTATGTTCATGAATTGGATGGTTTATATCATCTTGTTCCATGATTTTTCACTATTTATGAATTATTCGAGTTGAGCACTCAGATTGTAGAACTTTGTAATGGAAAATAATGATTACTCTAAAATGTCACTAATTTTGGTGATTGACATGGAATATTAATTAACCACTGAAAGATTGGTGTGTAGATTAAATGATGGCGATAATATATAAACCATTCGATAAGGAGTTATCAGTTTAATCATACAGATACATAATGGAGATTATGATATTCGATAGACCTTAAATGAAACATTATAAGGATTATATTTATGTCATTAATGTTTCATATGTGTCTTGAATTCTATGGTATAAGATGTTTATTTTCTTACATGAGAAATGTGTATTTGTTGGTATTGTCCAATGCTAACTGTAATAGGTAGCTATGCAGATAATGCCATAGTATATGTGATATGTATGGAGGATAAATGCTCATCAAGAATACTATTGTCCCTCGTATATGATATGAGAGATAATATCTATAGGGCCCTTGATAAAGTAATATTGTATGCATGCAATATGATTAAGGAGTTAATCATATTTATGGTTTACTTTAGAGATAAAGAAAGAATAAATTGGCAAGAATGACATATTCCAATCTTGCATTTATTCAGGATATTATATGACAAGAGAATTGACACGGGTTTTTATTGCTTTGGGATCATAATTTGTGTACGATACTTAACATCTATGTCACTTGAGTAATTATAATGTATTTTGCTAGATACCGTTATAGAATTAAAAGGACTTTTAATTCTATTGTCAACATGACATAGATCCCAATGGGCACACCATAAAATATTTAATTAGAAAAAGGAAATTATTCTAATATATCATATGGATTTGTGAATATGACAATAAAATTAATTATAAGTGTTATAATTATTTTAGTCGTCATATGTTATTAGAATAAATGTTATTAGATAACAAATTTAATATTAGATATATTTATTTGATATGTATGACAAGTTATATGGAAATTGGGTCAAATGTTTCATTATGTTGAAGCATGAGATTAAATGGCAAAGTGGAAATTAAATGGAACATTTGCATGGCCAGTCTTGGTGGGGAAGTTACTCTCCATGAGTTATCTAAGAAATGACCATTAGGATGAGTTCAAAAGCCTCATGACTAATTTAACCTTACATGTTTGTTTTTTAGCTTTATTTACACAAAGGCAATTGAGATAATTCAAGAGACATCTCCACCCTCATTTTGTCTCAAAAGGTGAGGTGATTTTTGGCAATATACTCTTCTCTCTTCTAGTTGTCGTTTTGATCTTTCTTCTTCCCATCTGTTGCTTTTTCCCCTATCTTCTTCCTAGCTGCCGATTTTTTCCTGTCACCCTCAAGACCAAAATTAGCTTTCCATTTAGGTTATGTGTTGAGCAATCAATAACCCATTAAATAGTTTAATTTGGGGATTTTCTAGGATCAAATTTAGGCCATTAAAGTACCATATAACATTGGGAAATATTGGTTTTCTAATAAGCCTTTGGTGACAACCTTGGAGTGCATATCATTTGGTGCAAGGAGGCACAAACCGAGCAACCCAATCTTAAAGTCGAGAGTTAGGAGATGGAGAAAAGACTAAGGTCGTGTTTGCTTCATCCCTACACCTCAAGTTCCCTTCTATTTGGTTTGGAGACCAAATTCTAGGTATAATGATTTCTATGCTTTAATTTTTGCTATTTTAGTTTTGAATTGGTTGCAAGACTAGAACGTTGGCTTTTTTGTTAATTTAAATTTTATTTTATTTTAACCAACTTGAGGTCATACCATAACCTACACAATGTCCCTCTAAAGGACATATTGGTTAAAAAATTGTTAAGTAGTCAACTAATATAAGTTAAATATGTAATAAGTGAATTTGTTGTCATATTGGTTAACTAATATAGTGATATGATCGATCAATATCCCTCTAAAGGACACATTGGTAACCAATATGGTTGAGTGGTTAAATAATATATAATGACTTACAGAATTTATGCATTGAATATGCATTAGTCGACTAATATGAATTAATAGTTAATTAATGTAATACCTTAGTGATTGACCAATGTCCCTATAAGAGATACAATACCTTAGTGATCGACCAATGTCTTAATGGTTAATTAAGTATGTATTCAATGCATACTAGTTCATAAACAAGCTACATTGGTCAACCACTAGTCTATAATTAGCCACTTTAATGGTTAGTTTTTGGCTCTCACAACTTATAGGAGTTTAAAAGCCCTATAAAATATATGTTTTATCATTGGTTTCTACATCAATAAACATTCAAATGTATTTTACACATATTTTAAATTGTTTTTCAATTATTTGAGCATTTAATGTCTTATTTTGAGTAAATGAGCCTTTTGATATTATCAAAGTAATAAAGTGAGCTACTTTGATTTGTGAGATTCTATTGGGTTTTTTTATTATATTTAGGGGTGTTTCAAATAGTATTGAGGCTCCTCTTCATCTTAGAGGAAGATTATAAAAAGGTTCCATTTTTCTAAATAAAGTTTGTGTAGATTATTCTTCACCTTGAAAGAAGGGTTATATTGAAAATTTAATAAGAGTCTTATGAGTAAACATAGGTAAGGATTATTTATTAATGGTTTGCATCTCCCTTCTCTTACTCTTTTTACTTTAGTGTTTAAGTGCATCATTTCATATTGTCATCATTTATAAATTATGATCATTAAAATACTAAGTAATTTTTTGTTTAAAATTTATTAACATTGAATTCATCCATCCTTTTAGGTGTCATTAGGGACTAATAAAGCTTTTTTAAGTATAATGTGATCTTATCATTTTTTGCTTCACCTTAGAAGGTTTTTGAATAAAAATTATGTTGTTTTATGTTTGAAAGCTTTTTAAGTATAATTTGGTCTTATAGTTCTTTTTCCCTCTTAAAAAGTTTTTGAATAGAAATTATGCTATTTGGTGTTTGGTTTGCTCTTGTAATTTATTTATTTGGTTACTTTGCTACTTTATTAATGTTTAACCTTGCTAGGAAAAAGGTATTTTTACGTTATTTATTGATTTCACTATTATGTGTACATTGAAGCCTACTATTATTTTTCCTAATGAGTGGTATTAGAGCTAAGTTATGTGGTTTATTTTTGTAAGGATGGAAGTTAACAATAGTAAAATTATTTGCCATAATGGTAGTAATTATCATACGTGTAAAGGAAAGATGGAGGATTTCCTTTATTGTAAAAACTATTATGCTCTTATTTTAAATGAGCTGATAAAGCCTAAAGATAAAAGTAATGATGATTAGAAGTTACTAAATAGGCAAGTTTATGGTTATATTAGACAATGGGTAGATGGTAATGTTCATAATCACATATCGAATGAGAATAATGTAAATGCACTTTAGAGTAAATTAGATGAATTATATGCTCGAAAGATAGGAGGAAATAAATTATACTTGATAAAGAAGCTTATGAATTTGAAGTACAATGATGGTTCTCCTAATATTGATCATCTAAATATGATGAAAGGTATTATAAATCAATTAACTTCTACAAAGATCAATTTCGATTATAAAGTGTAGGAATTATGACTTTTTGGCACTCATTCTAACAATTGGGAGATTTTAGAGTTTATATTACTATTTTAGTGCTAAAGACATTATGTTTATGAGTTTAGTGAAGAGCAATATATCGAATAAATAGATAAGAAGAAAAAAATGATTCTTCTTCTTTTCCTCATACTGAATTCATATTATATAAAGTAAAGAGAGAAGCAAAAGCAAAGGCCTAAGACATCGAGACAAGTTTAGAAGTAAGTCTAGATTGAGGATTATGTGATGAAAGGCTCAATTAAGAAATATTACATAAAATTAAAGAAAGAGTTTAGATAGGAATGGAAAAGAGATAACCAATAAGAAGTTGATGCAAATAGAGTTAATATAGTTATAGAAGAGTTTTTTCTCCATTATAAAGAAGATGAGATCAATTTAACTAGTGACAAATCTAGTTGTGTGGTTGATAGTGTAACACCCCATTACCCTAGGGTACGCACCGGGACGCCCGTAGGTCATTCCGATACATAGCCTAAGATAAGGGAGT
>JAOQMP010000208.1:10434171-10445856 GCA_027563575.1 Erythroxylum pedicellare
AAACTTATTAGGCTTCAATAATTCTAATGGGTTTAGAATTATGATGCTCTTATTCCTAATAGGAATAAGTATTAGTGTTTCTCTATAAATAGAGAAACTTATATCTCATTAGTGAGAGACAAAAGGAAAACCCCAGCCACCACCTTCGTTCTTCTTCCGAGAGAAATATTGTGCGGCGTTCAAAAGAGTTTTGGAACATGCTATCACACATTAGCCGCTGCCCAGAGTGTTCATCTTCGTGTGGATACTGGTAGAGGACATTCGTGCATTACAGTGTCTACGAATCTGAAAAAGAAAATCCTCATCAAGAGGTATTTCCATATATCCTATAGTTTTTGGTTATACTTATTGTTGTTTTATGGTCTTTTCCACTGCATATTGAGAATACTTGGGCCATAGGCGATCCAACACATAAATCCTAGATCTTGTATGCTTTGGGTCTCCTAGAGGATAAGTCCACTTATTAGTAGCAAATGTGACCTCTCACCGAGGCATGGCTTGCAATTACCTTTAGTGGATGAATCAAATGGTTACACACTCAGCATATTTTATTAATAACCTGCCCACCGTAGCTCTGTTGGTAAAAGTATGGACCAATTTATGACACTTCTAAAAGAGTTAGGCATGAAAATGCTTGGTAGTTTTTTGAGTCTCCTAATGGTAAATGGAGGACAAATTTCAGTTTTGATGGACAAAATGTGTAACTGCACAATTAACATTAGTTTGCTATATTTAAGATGGAGTAATGATCTTATCATTAAATGGTTTAATGATAGCAAGTAACCTATTAGCATTCATTGGATTAAAGAAAAAAGAGGTGTATTTGATGGAACATCTTCTTCTGTCATCACCAAAAACCAAAATTGATATGTCTTATTTAGGTTAATAGTCTTTTCATATATTCAACTTAAAGAGAAATGAGAAGAGTTTCATTTATTGGCATCTTTATGATTGATTAAAGAATGAAGTGATGCATTTGATGCAAATCTTTTTTTTTTATGTTAACGGAAATTGAGATGAAGTGAGAAGGTGTTCTTATATTTCTTACTCTCTATCTCCTATCTCGCATGGTATAGTTGAAAATTGCATGAGAAGTGTCTAATCTTTGGCTTCATTCTTCTAAGGAAAAATCTCTTCAAGTGTTTCTTCCCCTTTCCCATTAAAGGATCTTGTTAACCAAATTGTCCAAGAAGAATAAGTATTAGATTGGATTAGTCGAGGATACAATATCGAGAAGAGGAAACAAAAACGAGAAGAGGATACATCACCTAGGAGAGGATATATTGCCGAGGATAGGATAACACAATGAGGAGTTAAAGTTGTAGCAAAGGAGTTGGTAAAAATTTCTATCTTGTTAGTATGATGTTTATCCTTATACTGTATCATGTATGGCTATGCATGTTGATTTAGTTATATTGCTCCTGCTGCAATTTTGATTTCTAAAAAGTTTTGAAATCTACCGTTTTATCTAAATTGTGATTGCTTTATTTCTTTGATACAATAATTAGTATCAGAGCCTGGTTTTTTATGCATGATTTCGATTTCTATATATGATGTGGGTTAGCAAATTTTTGTATGCTGCATATTTTTATATGATAGATATATATATGGTGTATGTTTTGGTTTTTTGGTTGTCCATAGATTCTAAAGTTACCTTATAAGTTTCTTCATTTGGTTTCTAACACAAAGGGTTCCTTATCATCGTCATGTTTCCTTCTTGGTTTCATTTTTATGTTTTCTTTGATTACGTAAGGTAAAAAGTTATGTGATGATGAAGATGAAGAAGCCACAGATTGAAGAAATGAAGAGGTAAAGTTTGGGTTTTGATTATAGAGTCAAGGCTAAATTTCAGATTTTAGAAAACAAAAGTGCTGGAATTTTGTTTTATCAAATTTTCAGTTTGTAAACTTTTTTGTGACAAAGTTTTAGTTTTTACAAGTTCTAGAATTTTTATGTCATATACATAAGTTTCGGTTTTGATGAAAAACAAATGCAGATTCTTTTTTTCTTTTAGACAAAAATTCAATTATATGAAAATCAAAATTTTGTTAGAAAAGAAAAGCCATTACACACTTTTTACCAAACGGGCCGAGTTATGTGAGCGAAGAGTTCGAAGTGGGAGATCCAGGTCCAAGAAGAAATTGTTGGGCTTAAGAGCCTTGTAATTTTATTTATGTTTCTAGGATAGACAATCAAATGTGGCTTTTTGTTTTATGAGATGAATGGATAAATGAATGCAAATAATATGTGATATTATGTGATTGCACGTCATTTAGAAAATTACCAACCCTAGGCTTTGCCATTCATTCATTATGTATGAGATATATGATGAATTAATATTGGATTGATAATAAATTGCATCTAGACAAGATGGTATTTATTAAAACTTAAAGCCTCGAAAGATTGGGTGGGAGAGGATGCTCATATGAGAGTCAACGGTTTCCATGTGATGGCCCATTCACATATGGTGAAGTATTACTCCCCACCATAGGGCATAAATCCTAGATCTTGTATGGTTTGGGTCTCCTAAAGGATAAGTCTACTTATTAGTAGAAAATGTGAAGTCCCACTGAGGCATGGTTTGCAAGTACCTTTAGTGGTTGAATTAAATGGTTACACACTCAACATATTTTATTAATAACCTACCCACCGTAGCTCTGTTAGTAAAAGTATGGACCAATTTATGACACTTCTTAAAAAGTTAGGCATGAAGATGCTTGGTAGTTTTTGAGTCTCCTAATGGTAAATGGACGACAAATTTCGGTTTTAATGGACAAAATGTGCAGCTGTACATTTAACATTAGTTTGCTATATTCTATGTATGAGGAGAATATAAGTTCACATTATATTCTATGTAAATATGTTCGAGAGATACAAATTTGATATGATGAATGTGTTACAAACACTGGAAGTTAGGATTGCAAATAAATTAAAATGTGTGAAGAAACTAGTAAGAATGAACAGACATTAGAACAAGTCAATGTGAAAACAGAGGAAATAGAATGAATTGAGAAAATCATTCGAGAAGAAGAAGTGAATTGGAAAAATCGAAAATAACATAAGACAATAGTACCTCATTGAGGAATTAGATATTTAAATAATTAAGAGAACAAATCATAGGTACAAAGAAATTTGGGTTATATCTGTTGGAGTTATCAAAGCCCCCGACAGTATCATGAAATTGAAAATTTAAGTGATCCAAGCAAAATTAGATCAATTAGTGATGATGATCATCGATGAGATATTGAATGTATTTGAGCAATTAAGAAGAATATTTTGAATACTTGAGGAAACCCTACATATTATGAAGGTAGAAACAAATCTATGCCAACCTCAATAGGATTGAATTTTTTCTTGATCAAATAAAATGTGGGTTGTTAATATTTGAACATGGCATATTGGGAGACCCAAAGAAAGTAGAGGTGATGATAAAGTGAGAAACTACAAGGAATATATGAGACATTCGGAGTTCTTTAGAACCAGTTGTATGTTAGACACTACCAGAGACTGTTAAGGGGTTTTTACTGATCTTATCCCTTGACAAAAATGTTTGAGGAAAAATGTGTCAACCGTATGAGTGATGAACATTTGAAATTGGAGATTATATAGTACATAATGAGGTTTCACATAAGAGATTAGGATGAAATCAAATGTAGCATAATAAAGCGATTTCATATGCATGGAGATAGTTAAAGTTTCACGAATTGAATTATTCGGGATATGATTTAGAACTTGCTGCAATTGTAATTGCTTTGAAAACTTGGAGACATTATATGTACAGAAACATTTTGGATATATATGAATGCACATATCAGTAAAAATTAAGGTAATTATTGAATTTGAAAGGACTGGGCAAATGAATATTTCCCAATAAAGCTAATGTTGCAATCCAATGCATTGAGTAGGAAATTCAACAACGGAATAACACAAATTCAGATATTGAGGTTATCAAATCTAGTGCAATGTAGAGCATAGAATGTTTAGGTGTAGTGGGGTAAAATAAGTGATATTAGTCACATAGAATTTAAGATCAGATTCATATGAAAAATTTTGCAAAGCCTAAATTGAGGAAAAAAAGAATCCAAATTTTGAGTTTGAATTGGAAAATGATATTTGGTGAATGAAACAAAAAGTATATGTACGTGAAAAAGATGATCGAGCAAAGAGATTATTAGTGAAAGCAAATGACAACCTCAGCTATACATCCTAGTAGGAATGTGTCGAAATAACATTTATCGGCAAAGAATATAGAATCAAGTGACTAGATGTTTGGATTGCCTACATTCTTAACTGTTGGAGATATGCTTAAAGCTTATATTTTGGAGTTCATAGGAACATGAGATGAATGTAAAGTTCTAATTGACTTCAAGCATTAAAAAAAAGAAGACTTCAAGCATTAAGAAAAAAAAATTGTTGTCATAGTGAGGTCATTAGAATACTGTATGAGGCGTTATATGATAAAAAGAGTCATTCTCCCCTTACATTGAATTAAATGAGGCCTAAAATAGTTAAAGACCAGAATAGATGGGAGATGTTGAGGATAGTGAAATTAATATGTATTTGAAACTAAGTGATTCAAGAAAGATAAATGAGTTAGATGGATTAACACCGAAGATATGGAATACAGTGAGACAGACCTAAAAGTTATGTGTATTAACACTGAAGATAAGTGAAAATGAAATGTTTCTGAGGGCATCAGCTTGGCAAGATGTACTCAGATTAGGAAAAAGAATAAACTAAGATCGAATTGTATTGGTCCATATAAAGTTACTAAGAGCGTAGGAACAGTAACTTATGAGTTATATTATCAACAAAGATGCCTCAGATTCATAATGTGATATGTGAATACGCTAAGAAATAATGATATGATATGACAAAGATGTATTGTCAGCTTGTGAAGTGAAAATTTTGAGTAACTTGAATTATATTGAGGAAACAGTTAAGGCAGTGTGATATCTGAAGTAATAATTAGAGGATTGATTGTTTACATTGACTATGGTCAATTAGAAGAAATTATTCAAGTGATGAAGTTAAATGGGAAATGGAGGAGTAATTGAGTAAACAATAACCTTGCCTTCCTGATCAATCAAATAAGAATTTTAAGGAAGAAATTTATTAAGGAGGAAAGAAATGTAACATCCCATTCCCATATTAAGAGTTAGAACAAAAAAATATAGTACATGTGAGATTAAAGAGGGATTAATAAAAAAATTCATTTTCATGCTTATGTATATTGTTAGCATACATGTATGTATATTTGAATTTTTGCACACATTAAAATGACTACACGTGCATTAATTGACCTTCCGGGTAAAATTGATTATAAATGTGATTATATGAGAATTGTGAATTCATTGTATTGAAAATTGATGTGGAGAATATATGTATTGATTTACAATTTTTGATGAATTTTGGGGAAATTTTCGAAAATGTTGAGTGTTATTAGGCTAGGAAAAATGTCATTTGGCGAGTAAATTAGTGGAAGGAAATAGAAATGAAAACTAATGATGTTGGAGAATTGTTAAAAAAAAAGAATTTTAGAAATTATTGAGAAAATGACTTTGAAAATTTAGAGATGGTTGAACTAGCTTAATACGAGAATCTAGTTTGAAGCATTAGGAATTAGACCAATGGATAGGTGACATATATCACTTGTCTTGTTTAAGTTGTACTATACAATTCTATTTGAAAGACACAGTTATTGTGTGGATCTTGTCTCTTTTTCGAGATTTTTCTTTATCTTCTGGAAGCTTCATTCTTTTAGAAAAATCTTTCACCCTCACAAAGAAAGTTTTGCTATCATTTTTCACTCACCATCTCTTTTTGTTATCTTCTTCACTATAACCGAAATACCTAACCCTACAACTCTTGATTGTTGATGATGGGGTATTATTAGAAAGCTAGGGTTTATGTGATCTTGATGGTTTTGGAGCTTTATACAAGTAAGCATTTTAGTGTTTTTTCATTATTGCATAAGATGAAACATACATCATGTTAGTTATACGTTGAAGTTGTAAATTAAAAATGTACATGTGCTGAAAACGTGAGTGAAAAACCAAAGTGTACAACATATGTTGATTTTTAAGATTTGATGATAAAAAGGTTATGAAATGGTGTTAAAATGATTTTTAGACTTGAAAGATCTTATAAAACATGTACAACTAGGTGCAAAAACTTTTTGAAGAAAACAGAAATGAGGACTCTGTTTTCACTGTGTATATATATACGCATACATATGAGTTTTGAGCATTTTAGAGATGAACAAAAGAATGAGTTTAAAGTGGAAGAATAGTTGTAAGATGATGTTCTGAGACGAGAATGAATGATTTAAAATGAAAGTTTGAGGAAGAAGTGAAGAAAATGTAGAAGTTGAAAATGCAGAAAATGTGAAGATAATATGCGTGAGTGTGATTTTCTGTTTTTTTAAATTATTATGAAAAATGATAGATTTTGATTTGGTTGTGATAATTTGAGTTGAAATTAAATAGGAATGAAGAGGAAATATTGAGAAAATAAGCTAGAAGTGATAGAGTAAGCAAAAGAGATGATTTAAGATGAAAGAGATGAGGAAGGGTGCTGAAAAATGTACAGATGCAGTGTTTCGACTGAATATGCATCTTTATTTTTGCCATATCATGTTCTATAAACATCCAAATGAGATGATTTTAGGTTCATATTAAATTGCAGACGTATGGTTATATTTTTCATTAAGGAATCGAAACTGAATTCTATCTCTTAAAGTTGAGTTTGTGGATTTTGACGTGGTTTGGAGCAGTCTGTAGTGTTTTTAGCATAAATTGAAGAATATCGAACGAAATTGCATGAAATTGGTTTCATTTGAAATTTAATACATAAAGGAACAACCCAAAGGTCTGTTTTAAGAAGAAGAGACTTAGCAGTACATGAATTTGGAGAAGCAAAAAGGGGTTGAACGATCATGCTTGTGTACGATTGTGACATTTTGAATAAGTATGGAAAAGCACGATCATGCACAAGCATAATCATGACTTTTCTGAATCAACTTGTATCTCACGATCGTGCTTATGCATGATCGTGACATTGAATGCTTATGAAAGTGGACTGATATGAACATCCTTTACTCTTTTGGCTATAACTTCTTCGTTCAACCTCTAAATGACATGGGACTTCAACCATTAGACTCATAACACATTGATCTTCATCTCTAAAAAACATTATAGCCATATGAAATCATTCAGAAGAGATTGATTGATTTAATTGGGATAAAAATGATGAACAATCCTAGAACTTCATCACTGGAGTATTATCACTGAACATGCTTCGATATTTTAGGAATAACTTATTATGTAGTTATCCAAATGGAATTATTCTTAATTTAGATTAAAATAGAGAACAGTGATACAATTTCTAAGAAATCTAATTCCAATTCTGTCTACAGTGCTCTAGAATCTGACTTGGAGTTGAGTACAGAATACTGTTACAGTTTATGAATAGTTCGAATTTTTTAGAGTATAACTTGTGGAATACTAAACCAAATTGAATTATCATGGTGTCATTAGAAACTTAAGATAATGGGGAACGCTTTTCTAGAAGAAAGTGTTGTCAATTTACTTTATTTACCTAATCAGAATGATTATGGAAAATTGAACCTAAAGTTTGGAATTTTGGAGGTGATATAGGACTGAAATGAGAATTTGGATAATGATTGATCTTGTAATGTTGGAATAGCATTAGTGAATGAATTATTGATATGAAAGTACAAAAAGCATGAGTTTAATGGGAATAAAGATATTCATATGAATGAAGTTGTGATTCAAGAAGAGGAGTAAAATTTATATAGTAAAAGTGATTGAGAAATGGGTTATTATGAGAGCAAATAATGTTAAAAATAAAATGACGAGTAATTGAGTTATAAAATGAGAATGTGGATAAAATGTGAGTAATTGAGTTATAAAATGAGAATGTGGATAAAATGTGAAATTTGATAATATACTCGAGATTTTCATTGAACATGCATTTTACTTATTTTATATACACACGTGTGTATAAATGAATGCTTATGATTGTGCAAAGTTATTAATGTGTGTGTGCAATGTGTGTATTGCATAATTTTGATGTGCAGGATAAATGTATGTATTCAAACGTT
This sequence comes from Erythroxylum pedicellare, assembly GCA_027563575.1. Lineage (NCBI taxonomy): Eukaryota > Viridiplantae > Streptophyta > Magnoliopsida > Malpighiales > Erythroxylaceae > Erythroxylum > Erythroxylum pedicellare. The sequence goes on from JAOQMP010000208.1 coordinate 10,442,297, forward strand.
TCCAGATTATGAAAGCTAACGCCATACTGTGAATCAACCTAGATGGTCTCATTATATTGATTGTTCTGAATTTCAATTTCTGCATTGAATGACTACGGTAATGATTATTATGCAATGTGAATATAATTGATATGAATGTGATTTGCTTATATTGATGCCGGACAATGAAGGTCTGAGACTTGATGATGTTGAAGTACTACTTGTATGTGAATGAGAAGAAATAAGTGTTTCTCAACATTTATGTTGAATGACGGACCACGTTCCGATAGTAAATGTATTCTAAATGTGAATGTGTATATGAATAAGGAAGGTGATTCTCAACTTAATTATTGAATGTCGGACTAAGGTCCGATGATGAATATGAAAGTGATTGATTGGAAATATATGAATGTGATGCATTCCGTTACATAAATGCATGAAACATAAAGGCAGCTATAATTAGAGTAGCCACCGAAAAAGAGCTTAAAGATCAGATCGTGAAAAAGAACTTCAAGCTCAGAAAGTGTATAAGAGCCGAAGGCTCACTATGAAAAATGAGTTCGGTATCCCCGATGGATACGAGATAGTTATTAATGAGCCCGGTATCCATAATAGATACGGGACAGTTATAGACACTCGGTCACAACAAAGTAATAAATGAAAGTGAGTCTCACGTACATTGCATATAAAAATTGATATGTATGTTTCTGTGTGACTGCTCTAAATGTAAATTATGAAATAAGTGATTAAAATGATATGTGATGCTATTTGATTATGATTGAAATGATGTGAAATTAAGTGGTTGCATGATCTGTATGTGTTTTGTGATTGAGTGAGCCATCGAGGATGGTCACTCACTGAGTTCGTAAAACTCACCCAAAATTTGCAATATTTTGCAGGCTCAAAAGAATTACCCCATTGGGCAAACGGGAGTATAGCCATAACATTGAAGTAAGAGGTAGAGGTCGGGATCAGTTGACGTCTGCATTTGTATTTACTTATTTTTGTATCAAATTGAGTATTTCACAATTTTTGTATCATGTATATTTGAATATGTTTTGGTATGTACTATCTTTCTAAAGTAGAAAGGTTTGTAAATGAGAATGATCTTGAGTGTAACAATAATAAATGTGATTTTGATGTTATGAAAGAAAAGAATGGGCCTAAAATTTGATTGTTGATTTCCGCTTATGCGTATATTATTTTTTTTTAAAAAATTTGTGTCGAGTTTTAAGTGTTTGATTGTTCTAGCATACCACCCTTACGGGATTCGCACTTGGACATCACTCAGGATACCGGGTACGTGTCTTGAGAGGGTGGGGTGCTACAATATGAGATCTAGTTTGGCAAAGTGCCTACCATGTCTTTTCTAAAGATTTGGGGTTGTGTGGTATATGTCAAAAGTTTAATGTCTGACAAGCTTGACTATAAATAGGAAAAGTGCTTCTTTGTAGGTTATCCTAAAGAAACTAAAGGATACTTCTTCTATCACAAGGGAAAGAACAAAATATTTGTTGCTCAATGTGGTGTGTTCTTAAAGAAAGAGTTTCAGGCAAGCGGAAGTGGCGGGAGTAATGTTAGACTTAAATAAATTCAAGAAACACTACAAGATAATGAAGTTAGTGGAGTCACATTAATCGACCTTCAGGCTTCTGTCAGTAGGAATCAGGTGCAACCAACTCTATAAGTAGTTATGGAAGAGGCTCATGCCTAGCATCCAACTGAATCGACACAACTCAAAGTTGAAATTGAGCCACAAGGAGTCATGGAGGAAGGTCAACCAAAAGTAGTTCTGCTGTAAAGGTCAACTAGGGTAATCTATACACTTGAATCACATAGAGCCATAAAATCCAAGATATAGTCCATATATGAAAACCAGGTTTGGAACTTGATTGATCTTCCTATTGGGCGTAAAACCCATTGAAAGTAAGTGAGTTTTCAAGAGGAGGATAGTCATAGATGGAAATTTGACTACTTAAAAAACACGACTTCTTGCGAAAGGTTTCAAGCAGATTCAAGGAGTTGATTATGATGAGACCTTCTCGCCCTTGGTTATGTTTAAGTTAATTTGGATCATTCTAGCAATTGTTGCTTTCATGATTATGAAATATGACAAATGGATGTCATTCAACTTTTGAAAAATAGTAATGAGCATCCTAAAGTCACCAAAAGAATCCCTATAAACCTCCATTTATAAGCTTAGGAGATCTTATATTATCTCATGAGTAATAAATATTCTAATAATTAATATCATTCCTTTATTAACTTGAACTTTCTTTATAAAAATTAGTCTAAAATGGACACTAAGATTAAAAATTGCTTTCTGTGTAAATAATAGAGAGTAGTCTTTCTAAGATAAGATGTATATAAAGACGACCTATTTTTCATACTGATCTTACTTGCTTCCTTCGCCCTCTTCGTAGCATCATAAAAATAACCCGTCGTTGCCTTCTCATCATTATCAGTCAAATGTAGTACTTTCAACAAAGGCTTACAAACTCGTATGAAAAATTAACATTAGGACCAAAATTTATGATCTTCAAGTATAATTCTAGAAATCTCCACTCCATCATTAAACTTGGTATATTGAGATAAGGCCTACTTATCAATTGTAAATATTTTCCTTAACTCTTTCTTTATTAGAACAAAACATTAAAGTGGTAAAAAATTAGTCGCAAATGTTGTAATAGTAAGATGTCATACCATTAGTAAAATTCTTTCTTATCAAATTGAGGAACCATACACGATTATATATGAAGTTGGACACCTTTTTTTTTTTGCTTTATGAAAAATATTAAAAATGATAGAAAAGTATCTAACATCTCATATATTTTCTAACATTAGGTTAATATAATGTGTAGCATAAAGAGTCCAATAAAAATAATTATATCTACGTTGTAAGCAGGATTATTGTAAAAAGTAAACAGAAAAATATTTTCTATCTTAACTTCATTCACAATTTTATCAAATATTTGAAATAAAGTATCAACATTTTTAACAAAGCCAGATGCTTCAATAAACTTTAAAAACATTGTCCTCTTAGCAAAATAAACCAAAAATTGATAATAAGTTTATGCCTTCTATTTATCTAGCCATCACATATAACTGAGCACTCATAAGTTGCCAAGGTCATTCTTCTATTATCCAAATTACTGTTTATTTTATAAATAGTAAGGAAGATAATGGGCTGAACTGGGCCAAGTCAAGGCTTGAGCCCGACTCGGTCATAATTTTTAAAATAAAGGTTCAAAATGATATCGTTTTAGTTAGATGGTTTGGTCTCTCGAACTTGAGCTTGACCCAAGGCCTATTTGGGCTTAAAAAATCAAATCCAAGGTCTGATCAACCCGAGCCTCTCTCGTTGACTTAAAGTTTGGCCTAGCCGTAAGTGTTAAAGTAGTACTCTAAAAGCAATCACCTTTAATACTTTTGTACAAACTTTATTTTGATTAATAAAATGAAAGACAATTTTTTTAATTAATTTGGTGTTCGTTTATTTATAAATTGATGTTGATCTTAAATTGATTTAATGAGGTACTTGATATAAAACATAGCATGGAGGAAATCATGATGAGATTATG
>JAOQMP010000208.1:10445956-10462151 GCA_027563575.1 Erythroxylum pedicellare
TAATACTTTTGTACAAACTTTATTTTGATTAATAAAATGAAAGACAATTTTTTTATTAATTTGGTGTTCGTTTATTTATAAATTGATGTTGATCTTAAATCGGATTAATGAAGTCCATGATACAAAACATAGCATGAAAGAAATCATGATGTGATCATGATAATGAGATTCCTATCATGTGCAATTGTGTTAGTATCTAAATTATCCCTAATCATAGGATTAATAAGACAAGACATTATTAATCCGGATAGATTAGCACATGTTATAGTCCTTGATTTAATCAAGCAGTGGATCTCACAAAATGTAAGAATGAGATGTTTAGAGTTAACATGTGGATGCTTACTAAGAGTAGTAAGTACATCGAATGACCTGCTATGAGATTATCATATAGATAATCTATCAAATGTCAATGATTAATCTCATCATAGTAATGGTGCAAATATTCTTAGATTTGACATACTTAAGGATATCTTGGGTATTGATCCTGTGCTTTGACATCATTCCTTGTTGCCTTAAGACGAGGTCGCTTATAGGTTGGTGATTGGGTATAGTGTTCGATGGTAATTAGGTAGCCAATAAAAAATTCACCACTCCTGATAGAAGGAGATGATACCTATGGTCTCTTATCGAGGTGATTATTCAGGAATCTCTGGCTAGAGCAGTTATGTGTCATGAAGAGAGTCTTCATTGACATATAGAGTAATGAGATACCAAGACAAGAACTAACATCACTTGGACTAGATGTGACATAGTTAGTCTAGTGGGAGTTGACACATAGTCCATACTCTGAACCAAGTGGGTTATGGAATGGTGAAGGGACGAATTGCATAGTAATTGTCTATGGAAAGGTTCCTATGTTGGATAATTAACTATCGAAGAGTTCGTGTGTTAATTCACTTATATTCTTGTAAATTAGCATCATGAAACCCTTTATGATTTGCTTGAATTAAAAGTTAATTGAAATGGCAGAAACCATCCATGATTTGCTTGGATTAAGAGTTAATTCAAGTGTCCAAAATAATTGGGAACTTAAGGGTCATATATATAAAAGATTGGATGAAAAACAAAGTAGACATGACTACGTTGAAGTAAGGCCATGATCGTGACTGAAGGTACGACAAATGATGCATAAGTGAGTTCTTCACTAATGAACACATGAACTAACAAGTTAAAACACACTTACATGCGAGGATAAGGGGTCTAGAATTGTTTTAGAGTAAAATAAAAGTGGTATTGAGTCTTGTTCATGCAATTTATGTAATTGTTGCATTAATAATCTTAATCTATCTCTCCATTTGAGCATCTACTTGAACTCATCTTGTTTGGTGCTCTAATCATCCTTACACACTACTTTTTCTTCATCTTTGTGTGACCTTGAGTGATCAAGGAAGGTGTTTGGTATTTGCTACAATCTAAACAAGGAGAAGATTTAAGAAAGGAGGAGTATTATTAAAGGTACATGTGCTGAAATTTCATGTTCTTATAATCTGGGTATAAATGCATCTAAGATTTAAGATATTTAGGGATGTTGTAGGGTTGGAATGATGATTCCAACACTTCCGCTGCCTTATTGTGCATGAATCCATAGCTTCCCAACACTGAGGCCACTTGCCACCCCTAGTAAACACAACTACTTAGAAGTTTGCCTCTATAGTCATCAATTAAAGGAGTTTTATGTCGCAGACCGTAAGAGGTAGTATCATCCACCAGAGGTTGGTATTAATAAAATTACACATCATTAAATGATATACCTGAATCATACTACCATCTAACCATTTCCATATTGACATTATGAGCCACTTTTTTGGATTGTAAGGCATTATGGATTAAAGGCTGAGTTTTAAGAATCGTTTATTTTGCAAAATAGTTAGACACATGTCTTCTTCTCTTTTTCACATTAAGTGTAATATTACCTTTTTGTTGGGTAGGAATACCACCTTTAACAACCCTAATATCATCCTGACCACTAGAAAAAAACTTCCATTGCAAATTTTATAGTTTAGTCTTTGCTTTCTTTCTCATATTGATAATCATTAGTAAAGTTTTCATTTGTCATTTCACATCACGACTCACTTTCTTACAAGGCTTAACATTACCTTTGTTCCTAGCTAAATGCTTCTTTAATATTGCAATTCCCTCACATTTTAAACGCTTGTTATAATACAAACAAATAATTCTTCATTCCAGTAACCAATCTATTATATGCCCAAGCTAGATCATTGAATTGTCTTAAATTGATTGAATTATCAGAAGTATTTAAACTTCTCTCTATTTATCTGTAAAAATAAACAAAGACATAAGTCAATTTACATATTTCAAAAATAAAATTATTGCATATGAAAGTAAATTTACTCGAGACATATTGACCATAACTAATAAATCTAAATCTTCTCTTTGATATATTTATTAACTTGTAAGGAGACAACTGCACCTAATAGATGAGGAAAAATTATTCACTGTGCCTAATAGATAAGGAAAAATTATCATATTTTGAAACCTTTTGATATATGTTAACTGGTTTGGAAACAAAATATAACACATTGATCTAACTTGTTTTTCCTTTTGTACATTCTTAACCCATTAAATTTTCAACCATTCTTCTATGTTCTCAAGATCTTCAAATAAGTTTCCATCTTTTGAGTTATAAATTAAGGAGCTTTAAAGAATTGTATGTCTTAGTCCATAAATTTTGACCACTTTTAACAAGTCAATTTTTGTTTCTTCTGAGATAAAAAAAATGCCTTTCTTACTTTCTGTTACCTCTTCTCCCAAAAAATACTTCAAAGCCCTTAAATCTTTCGTGTGAAATTGATTATGAAAAATGACTTTAGAGATGACATGCCTATACTATCACTTTCAATAATGACAATATGATTTGTATACTTAAAAGGGAGAATGATGCAAGATGTGTAGTATTTATAGAAAACAAAATGGTTAAACTTACTCTCATTCATTCCAAAAGTATTCATTGCCAGACCAAACTTTTCATGCCAAGTACAATAACTCTATTTTAAACAATATATGGACTTTCAAAGATGATAAACTTTCCGTACTTCCCTTGAGCAATATATCTAAGTGATTGTGCTATATATACTTCCTTCTAAAGGTCACTATGTAAGAAATGATTTTTTTAAATGTATAATTGATAGAAGGGTCAATCATGATTAGCTTCCATATAAGTGAATAGACGAAATAAAGATTAATTTAGCAATATAAGAGAGAGTGTAAAAATAATCCAGATTATAAGTTTGAGCATAACCTTTTTGCATAATTCATACTTTTAGTTAAGCTGTTGATCTATTAAAATTAAATTTTGATTGTGAATACCCATTTACATCTAATGACATATATTATTAGCATCTAGAGCATTCATCTCCTCTATCATAGCACCACAACAACTAGGATGAGAAAGGCTTCATTCATAATTTTTGGAAGAGGGACATAATTAAAAGAAGCAATAAAAGGATAAGAAAAGGAAGACAAGTAAATATAAGAAACAAAAGATAAATTAAGATAATTTCAATTACTTTTAACCTTGCGAAGATCAATTAGGAGATTCAGATGATTGATAGTTAAATCTGATATGGAAAAAGAGATATATATACCAAACTTTTATTAGGATGATCTCATTGTCTAGAATAAACATAGGGAATAGGTAATGGTGGTTATTGTGATGGTTGTATAAGAGTATAAGGTACAACTAACATTACTGGTATGATGTGTGATTTTATAACCCAACAATCCTCCTCCTCCTTAGAAATCGAAGTAGGAAACAAAGAAATGTGTCTCAAAAGGGTAACATTGATAGACATAAGATACTTGTTAAGATTACAACAATAGCATCGATACCCACTTTTCTAGACAAGTAAAGATTTGGGGTATAACTTACTCAGGGACGAACATCACGAATAAAATAAGCACTACTAATATTGAGGGCGTAACAAAAAACAAGAGTTTAGTAAAAAAAAAAACTATAAGGAATCTCATTAAGAAAAACTCATGAAAGTATATGATTAATCAAAAAATAGGTTTTGATAATCACATTAGCCTCAAATTACTTGAGAATGTGCATTTATAATAAGTGTGATCTTGCAATTTCAAGGAGATGTCGACTTTTTGTTTCATTCACACCATTTATGGTGTATTAGCATGAAGATTGGTGAACATTACCATTTTGAATCATGCAAGTCTAACACGATGTGAAAAAAATATTCTTTGTCATTTTCACTTATTATGGACCAAGACATTAAATTGTATCCTTATTTAACACAAGAAATAGCAAATAAAAATAAGTATAAACAAATTTCTATTAAATAAAGTCAAGTTACCAATAAAAATACTAAAATATCAAAATCTAATTTTAAACACAACAGAAAAAAGATCTCAAATATCAAAATAAACTAATTCAAAGGAGATCTCGTTTAGTGAAGAAGAAGCTAAACAAGAAGACTTGTGATGAGGTTTGAAACTTAAAAGATTAAATTTAATTCAAAAATAATTTAAAGTGGCCTGAAAACAGTAAAATTATCCTTTTTGGGTTCTAATTTTGTAAAGGATAAGTAATACCATAATTCAATCTAATTACATAATAACAGTCTGTTATATCATTTACCACCCCAAAACTTTCACTACTCATAGAATACACAAAAATGATTCATTTTAATAATTAACGTTGAATTTTTAATGATTAACATACATCTGTCTTTAGTGCGATAAACACCTAAAAATCTAGTACAACGATGTATCACCAAGCACCTAATCAAGTTCCCAAGTTTTTCTATTCAGAACTTCATCGCGGAGAAAAAGAAATATTCGTTGGAATATATGCTGTAAAGCATAATATTTCAAGATTACAAGCGTCCACCATTGCTATAAAACTGACCTCTTGCCGTACGTGATTGCCCTTAAAGTTCCGACGGGTATTATTCAAACTCTCTGGTATTCAGAAAGAAATTCATTATCCTATTGCTACATTTCCTCGGTCCTTAAATTTTAAGTGCAAGAAGAAATAACACAAAACATAAAGTACACTTTCGTTCAGACCAAGAAACTCTAACTTATATAATACGGTTTTTCAGTAGGTGTACCCCTTGACGAACATTCCCTTCTTAGCTTCCTCATTTTCACCTTCAGCAGAATACTTTCCAAGCTGAGCCAGGGAGTTTGCCTTAGCACGCACCAAAAGCGCTTTCTGGGCGGCTTCCACATTCTCAGGACGTCCTTGCCATGTTTTGAGGACAGTGTTCTGCAATGCACGAGCATAAGAGAAGGAAACATGCCAGGGGTTGGGGCTTTGGTTCATTGCATTCAGGTTAAGTGTTGCCTCAACTTCAGATTGCCCTCCTGACAAAAACTGCAAGACATCAAAATTGAGTCAGTATGTAGTCTACAATTATCTATGAAACACTCAATTGAGATTTAACTAAAATCTTTTACTGCAAATAAGACAGCACTCCTGCCAACTTAAATTCATCTCATGCAACAACAGTTCATTAAGTTCTTCCGCAAGTGTGAAATTATCAAGCCAATCAGAACTCTATAAGAATACAGCCCCATACAGCCCCAAGGGATCTAGCATAGTACATAAATTAGCAACAGGAATTCACAGCTCAAGCTTCAAAGGAAAGATGTGAAAAGGGGGTGATACAATCCATGACCAACAATAATTAAGAGAAAACGTGGATTATGCATTCCTACCATGATTCCAGGAACTGCAGGAGGTACTCTCCTTCTAAGCATTGTTAGCGTGTATTTGGCTATGGTCTCTGGAGAAGCCTTCTCCTTGTGTTCAGCACCCGGTGTTACCATGCTGGGCTTAAGTAGGATGCCCTCAAATGTAACATTATTTTCTGCCAAATAGAAGAAGACTTCTGCCCAGACTTTCTCCGCCACCTTGAGTGTCCTTTCAATTCCATGGTCCCCATCAAGAAGAATCTCAGGCTCAACTATGGGCACAAGACCGTTATCCTGCATATCAAATCCAATGATACAATATATAACATTTGTCAAGCCTGAATTTCAATGTTATGTGCAAAACCAAGAAAAAATGAACAAATATTGGGAAGAAAGTATTCTGTGAAAACATCATCTAGCAATCTCAGAATCTCATTTCACCTAAATAATGATTCAAAAAGCATGAAGGTTTTAGGCTATTAGAGAAGCAATGTCATGAGATAGCCGTAGATATTCATGATAGATTTGAAAAAAGAATACCTGAGAAACAGCAGCATAACGCGCGAGTCCCCATGCTGCTTCTTTCACAGCCAAAGCTGAGGGTCCACAAGGAATGCTAACAACTGTCCTCCTGAGAAAGTCGTAATGCATAATGGTCAATTATTAGCTGTATTTGGGTAGTAGGAAAGTATAAGGAAAAAGTAAAGACAACGACCAAAGGCACAACCCATCCAAATGCAGAAAATTTACCACTTAGCAAAACGAGCACCCTGTTTGTAGTATTCAGCAGATCTTGAAGCTAAACCATCCAAGCCTTGACACCAAGATTCATTGTTTGATCCTGGTAGGGGAACCAAACCCTGAAACAACACAAAATAGATACCATGAGCTTGTTATAATATGACAAACATCACATGTTTAAGAATTTAAAAATAGGACCACGGAAAAACCACAAACTTCAATCATTGTTATCACAACATACCTTATCAACCTTGATACCAGGGACAATGTTCTCATCACGCAAGCAGTCAACAAACTTCTTTCCACCAGTTGTTGACTGGTAAAGTGTTTCCTCAAAAAGAATGGCACCAGAAATATATTCACCAAGGCCAGGAGTGGTCAGCAAAAGCTGCCTATATGCTTGTCTATTAGCCTCGTTGTTGTCCAAGCCTATAGATGCCAACCTCTTTCCGCAAGTAGCATTGGATTCATCAATGGCAAGAATTCCGCGACCCGGTGATGCAATCGATTTCTACACCAACAAAATGAACGGGCATGGAAATCAGGTGCAACATACGAATAATACAACTGGATCATTCCAATTAATTCTTCATTTCCATTGAAAGTGATCAAAACTATGTGATACAAGAGAAACCGAATCAATGAAATACTTTCCACATGGTCAACCATTAAAAGACATAAAGGTGAAAGTACAATCAGTTTTAATGCGTTGCTCATAAAAATATTTTGAACGTAATCCAATTATCTTAGACTATTATATTTAACAATAACAGGATAGAATAGATCAAAACTTTATTCACAAAAAATTGAGCCTTGAATTGACAAGCAACGGGCCGAAATTGAGTTATCAGTTGTCGAATCAGTACATATCAAAACAGACAGCGATCTAAGTCAAAAAACAGGAAAGAAATTTTAAGAGAACTAACGGCGGTTTTGACGAGCTCTTCAGTGTAAGCACCGGCACGGATTGGTAGGGAGACTCGCCGAGTGGACGAGGGACGAGGTCGCTGACCGAAGGACTGCTGTCCGATCCACGTAGACGACGCTGCGTTAAGCTTAGCAAAGCTCGCAGAAGCCATGACTCAAGAGGAATTAGATCGAGAGAGGAGGTAGTTGTTTGGGTTTTTGATGTCTACAAGAAAGCAGCAGCCTCTATCTACCTGGTTTTTGTATGTGGTCCAATGTTTGGTTAGGTGGGATTATAATGAGGGAGTGAAAGTTAAGGCTTTGTACCTCTCGTAGAGTCCGTAGAAAGTGATTACGATGTTAAGGCTTTGTTTCTCTCGTAGAGTCCATGATATGGCTTGAAAGACTGAATAGGACAATAAACATGCGGCTATACCAAACAACCCTTTTATCAGACGACAGACAACCAAGACATGCCACCGAGACTTGTGATTCTACTGACATTTCTCTCGAGATTGAAACTTTTGTAGTGCGAGTTGTGGAGAAAAAAAGTGTAATTTTGAATTTAAAATTTTATTCAAAATATCTAAAATAATTTTAATATTTATCAAAATTTTAAAATAAATTTTAAATAAATAAATTTGAATGAAAATAAAATTTTACCTATTATATATTATATTCAATGTTGAAATAATATTTTTATTAAATATGTGGATCTTATTATATTGTTTAGGCTCAATAAGATTTATACATTAGAACTTAAATTAAATTAAGTTTAATTTCTTTAAATCTAATTTTTATTGTAAAAAATCTCCCTTGTACTTAGAGAAATATTGAGAAAACCACTAATCATTGGAATTATTGAAAAATTCCTTGTAGTTTAAAATTTTCTAAAAAAACCTCTTGATATTGAATACTTTTGAAAACAAATGAAAATTTCTACGTGGTAAATTCAGTCCATGTGGACCAAAAAAATTTTAGTGACTTAGACCTAATTTAAAAACCTCCATCTGACTCGGCCCTAACTTCAAAATCACCTAGCTGTCTTATTAGTTATCAATGGCACCCAAGAGAGGGAGGAAGATAAATTTAGTCTATAAAATTCAATGATTTTTTAAACCAATAAACTCAATTTAAAAACTATGAATAAATGGATCGCTTAGTTTTATTTGAATAATAATTTAAAGAGGATATGTGTTAGACTCTTATATCCTAATTACCAAATCGTGCGAGTATTAGGGAGCTTGATCAATTTTCAACGCTCGTGAGGACGGAACAAGACAAAGACTTGCGAGTAGGTAAAGAAAACAGACATAGTCAAGTGTTGGCAAACGTTGGTGAACATTGACATAAATCTTTGACATGATGCAAGATTTGAATGTGAGCCTAAAAGTTAGCATGAGGTGAACCTTGGGTTGAAGGTTAATTAGATCACATATATAAGAGAGACATATGAGAACTCTATGGGCTTAATGTCTGCTCAAATAGACAGACTATGACTAATAAGCTTAACATGGATAAGTAATGAATTAGACTAGTGTGCTATGAAAAGCTTTAGGCTTGAATGACTTATCATTAATGAATAAAGATTAATGGGTGATTTTGGATGATGTGGAAAATAAGATCACAAGAGATATACATAAACTCTAAAAGATAAAGATCATCTGTGAAGATCATCTGAAGATAATAAAATTTTTCATGGATATGGATGTATCATTCTTAATTAAATATAATCTTTTATCTTATTGGTTGTAATGTAGATAAATCCTATAAGATGGAGTCCTAGTTGGATGAGGATGTCATCTTATTAGATAATGTGAAGTAATTCAATTAGGATAAGATGTGATCTTATTTGTTTAGTTCAATCAGGATTTTGAATTGTAAAGCTAGAGGTGCCTATAAATAGCTTATTTGAATATTGTTCCAGGGGAGAGGAGAGATAGAGGTGAAGAGAACATATTGAGAAAGAGCATTCCTTTGTATACTTTTAGGGAAGTAATAACAGTTGATTTTTATTGTAACTTTTGTATGTTTATTGTTGCCTATGATTGTTTAATACTTTCTTAGTATTCTTACTTGAGTGTGAGAGCTAAACACTTCGAGAGTCATGAGGTGTTTGAGAATAAGATTTTATTGGTCAAGATCACAAAGGAAGGATGAGTCTTGTTTAAATGGACCTAAGTGAAATTACCGTGCAAAGGAGTAGGCGTAACTTTGGTATAAGTTTATTATCTAAGAGAACCTTTGTAACAACTGGTATTAAAGTCAAAATCTTAATATATAGGGAGGCAACAATTTAATAGAGTGTGTCAACAGAGTAAAGGCACCTATAGGACCAATTCCTCCAGGGAAGGAAGAGGTGACATTCTATTAAACTCGGTTCCAAATTTTGGAGGCACAAATCTAACAGTTGCAACATCAAATAGTGGAATTGATGAAGGTACAAGAGGATTCTAGGTTAGAGATCGCAATCCTAAGGAATGCCATTAGAATGTAGGATGATAGGCATGTCAAAAGCACTTTGGTGAAGGTGTGAGAGCCCTAAGTTTTCCATAGCAGATAGAGTGTTAAGAAGCTTAAAATTTTTTTGTGGGATATGAAGCAATACTTTGTACGATAAAGGTGTTCAATTTAGAGAAGGTTTCAATCACATCTATGTATATGGTGAAGGATGTGAAGCTGTGGTGAAGAACGAGAATCTACAACAACATCAGTGCGGGTATACCTCCTATTGACAGCTTGGAGAAGATGAAAAAGGAAGTAACAGACCAGTTCCTCCCCAATAACATTTAATGGCTCGCAAAAGAAGCTTTGAAGAGGTTAAAGCAAGACAGCTCAATGCAAGAGCATGTGAGAAAACTTACATCTTTGATGTTGGACATGCAGAACATGTCTAAGGAAGACAAGTTGTTCTTCTTAAGAGACTTACAAGGTTAGGAATAAATGGAGCTTCAAATGCAGACATGAAACCTCCCAAGTGCAATAGTGTTTGCAGATGTCTTGGTGAATCTCCAAATGCCACCACCAATTTTGAACTAGCAATGAGGGAAAGAAGAATGCTGGGACATGTAATGGCTCAAAGAAACACAAGGAGAAGGTATGTGAATCTTCTTAATACAAGTTCAAGAAACAAACAAAATAGGATATTGCTTGTTTCATTTGTGAAGGGCTACACTTTTCTTATGAATGCCCAAGACGGAAGATGAGTGAGGAGCAAATAAATTCCATGGTCACGGAGGATCAAAGAGAAAGAGGTGAAGACTTGACAGAAGAAGTCTATCTCAATAATTATGCTTTATTGGGTGCAATGAGCCTTGTGAAGAAGCGTTCGAACAAGAGCAATGATAAACCCGACAGGGAAGGAATATGGTACATTAGACATGTGCCAATGACTATGGAGTCTTTGAGAGAACCACATTAAAAGGAGTGCCCATGAATTATTTCAACAAGAGGTTAAGTTCTTCTAGTGGGGTTGGTAGAGGAGGACCCTTAATTCCTAATTGCATAATTATCAAACATTGGGGAGCCTTAATCAATGTTTGACACTCAGGATTATGGAATAAGGTAAAGAATTTCGAGTAGGCAAAGAAAATGGGTATTGTAAAGACTGGCATGTGTTGGTGCATATTGTCAAAAATCTTTGATGAGATGTAAGATTTATATGTGAGCCTAAAAGATAGCTTGAGATAGACCTTGGGTTGAAGATTAGCTGGATAATATGTATGAGGGAGATATGTAAGAGCTCTATGGACTTAATGTGTGCTTAAACAAATAGACCATGACTAATGGACTTGACATAGGTAAACATTGGACCTAACAGGTATGCTATGAAAGGATTTGGGCTTAAATGAATCATCATCAATGGATAAAGATCAATGGGAGATCTTGGATGATGTGGCGGATAAGATCATTGTAGATTTACGTCAACTCTAAAAGATAAAGACCATATGGGAGGATCATCTAAAGATAGTAAAGTTTTTCATGGATATGGCTGTATCATTCCTAATTAAATATAATCTCTTATCTTGTTAGTTGGGATGTAGCTAAATCTTATTAGATAAAGTTCTATTTAGATGGGGATGTCATCTTATTAGATAATTTGATATAATCTGATTAGGATAAGATGTGATCTTGCTAGTTCACTTTAATTAAGATTTTGAATTGTAAAGCTAAAGATGCTTATAAATAGCTTATTTGAGCCTTGCTCCATGGGAAAAGAGAAATAGAGCAGAAGAGAACACATTGAGAGAGAGCATTCCTTTGTATACTTTTGAAAAAGTAATAAAGGTTGGTTTTTACTATAACTCTTATGTGTTTATTGTTGCCTATGATTATTCAATACTTTTGTAGTATTCTTACTTGAGTGTGAGAGTTAAATACTTTAAGGGTTATAAGGTGTTCGAGAAAAAGATTTTGCTGGTCAACGATCACATAGGAAGGTTGAGTCTTGCTTAAACAGACTTAAATGAGATTGTTATGCAAAGAAGTAGGTATAACTTTGGTATAATTTTGATGTCTAAGAGAAACTTTGTAATAATAAGGAAGAGAAAATGCAAACTGATTTATGGTGGTTCGATAAATAACTCTTGCCTATGTTCACTTCCAAAACTCTTCTTGGAATTTTACTATAGTTCTTCTTTCAAGGTGAAGAATAACCTTTGTATAATCTTTCGCAATAAAGAGGAACCCTTTTTACAATCTTCTTCCAAGGTAAAGAGGAACCTTAATCCCTATTAGAACATTCACTACGTACAATATCTAACACCATAGTAAGAGATTAGAACTAAAAAATATCTCAGTTATTCACTTAGAAATTTATGTAAAAAACACCCAAATGCTTCTTGATGCTAACACCAATGAAAAAAACACCTATTTATAGTGTTTTAGGATCCTACCTATTTGTTGGAGCCAAGAACTAGTATTTACAACAAATATATATAGAGCACTGGTAGACCAGTATAATATATTGGACTATTAGTATGAATAATAAGCTTCAGATTCACTAGCTGTTAGAACACTAGTCAACTAGTAGGCATATTAGTTGACCAATATGGCACATTGGTCGAACAATACATCAATTAATGTTACAACAAAATCACGGTACATCAACTTTAATAATTTTAATTGACTAATCACCCTAAAAACATGATTTTAACAATTTTAAATGTTCAAAACCAATTTATTTAATTTAATTATGATTTAAACACTTTTCAAAATGTTCCTTAGAGAGTGTTTGAAAGATTAAGAGGTTCTTATATTAAAAATAAAAGCTTTAATGCCTCTTGATGAAAGTAAAACTCGTGCAATGAAGTAAAATAAAATGTTTACGTATGGAGAGCCTTTTAAAGCATCATATTAACAAAGTGAGATTACAATAAATAGTACAAACTAAAGAATGACCTTGATAAGAATTGATCTTGTTTTGTTCTTGGTTTGATCTTTATTTAGACAGTTGTAATCTTTAACTTCTCTTTATCAACTTCATAAGCTATCTTCTTGAATATATAACTTCAATTTGTTCTTATATTGCTTTTCATCAGAATAATAAAATCATCAGTAGTAATTATGTTTTACTATCATCCAAGCACCGATTAGAACCTCTTTTGGTTCTACACCTCTCAACCCACTCGACTCTCCATACCCTCCAAATACTTTACTTACCTAAACCTAATATTTCTCCTAATTCGGAAAGTCTTCCTCGGTGGCTAATGGATTAGTCAGGATTGTTGCTTCTCAAGCCTCCTTTTCTTCATCTCCTTTCTTTGTCTACATCTTTATCTATATCTACATCTCCATCTCATTTTTTTTGTCTATTACTACTTCTCAACTCTACGGTGCTCTTCATCTTGTTGGGACTTTTGCTTATCAAGTCTCCTTGTTTTCATTTATTTTACTCAAAATTAAGTAGTTTTAGTTCTCCACCATTAATCTTAATTATTTCACAATTATTTCATATTCCAATATGGTTCCCATATCTTAGTGATGGCATACATTAGAAAAGAAAAGCAAAATATGATGTGAATGGATATTAATTTCTTAGCAAATCATTACTTGACCATCTAAGAAAATTCAATAAAATGAATTTTACATAACCTAATTAGTTCACTTTTGTAAAACCAAGAAAAAAAGAACTGCTTAGAAAATGCTTTTTTATTTTACTGGTTAGGTTTCATTTGTTTAAGATTCAATAAGTTGATTAAAGTAAGAGGATATTACCTATTAACAATTACAACTTAAAAAAGTTGATAAATATATTTAACATCTTTCGAACCTATAAAGTTGGATGACAGAAAAAATATTTTATTAATTGCCAATGGTTTTATCTTACTATATAACTAGTTGTTAACATTTTACAGCTTCTCTTAACACCATCTCTAGGAAGGGGAGTAATATTATAGTCAATTGTATTGCCTTTGGAAGTGGTGGGAGGCAGTCACTTCCAATAATAAAGTTGCCTAATGTTTCTTCTTAGCTGGTATTTTCCTTATCTAATTGTTTTACACCATTTCATTTTAGTGGAGTGTGTTTTTTATTATAAATAGAACATATATAAAATGGTCAGCCATAACTATGCTTGCAATGTCCCTTAAATTTCTAATTGTATTTATATGATTTTTGTTATTTCATTCGTCATACTATTAATGTAACACCCACATATCTCCTGGAAGGATATTTGAATCCCACACAAAACATTACAAACAAATTAAAGCATACGAAAACTTCCAAAAAAACAATTCAGGCAAACATACATTAAATTACATAGTACTTAACACAAATTCGATGTAAATTCCAAACCAAAGTGAAGTATAGTTATTACAAACTTACAAACAAATTCACATTTTTACATATTAGATACAAGTCAAAAGTCAAACAAAAAATTACATTATTTTCAAACCAAAACTCATACTCCATTGGCCATTTCGGTTGTCTTGTCCCAGTCTTTATAAACGTCAGTCAGAACCTACATGGGGCAAATCCACCGTGCTAAGCATATAGCTTAGTGAGTAATAACTAACTATGCATAATTTGACAATTAATCATACTGAATCAAGTTATAACACAAGTAGATATTTAAATTTCAGAACAGTTGCATAGTTAACAGAACTAAGTATCAAAGAAGGCACAATCCCTTCAGTTCAAAACATCATTTTGATTATTTCAAAATCTAACATATATTAGAATACACAATCAAATGACTGTTAATCTGTCAACAGAAGTGGGTAATGGGACTTATACAGAAGATACCATAATTGGTATCATATCACAGAAGAGACTTACGTTTTAATAACAGAAGACACCGAAGTGTCACAGAAGCAGCTGCAGACCCCTTCTAACCATGCCTATTTACCCACAACTAGGACTCAATAGTTTTAAAATAAAATAACCTTCATGTTCGGAATCAGTACAATTCAGTACACATTCATCAATATCAAATTCAATTTAGTAATAAACAAAAAAAATCAAGGTGAGACCATCTTAGGTTACTCACAGTCGCTCCCTTTCGCTTATTGCTTTGAAGTTCCAGCAATATCTGAAAGTGATCGCTCTGCTTGCCCTTCTATATACAATCAAACATAAGTTCATATTACCATATTTTTCACGTAACTGAATCAACATTAGTATGAATGTATCATATAACATGCATATTCAATGACATAGTCCAACTTTGTTTTCAAATTAGACTTTCAGGTATACATTGCATGATCATTTAGATAAAGAAAATGGAGTATTTAAGTAACAATTTCTTCTAAACAATTGTTCATCTTTGTCTTAGGTTTCTAATGACACCAAAATCATACAAATTGGTTATGTATACTGAAAGTTATACTCAAAAGATTTCAGACTATTTTTAAGATATAACAACATTCTTAACTCAATTTAAAATCAAAAATTGAAATTCTTAAAACCAAAATTGTAATTTTATCACTTCAGGAAAGTTGTGGCCTTATGACTTTAGCTTAATCTAAATTAAGAACAAACTCATTTAGAGATCCACATTTTGAGATATAATAAAAATACGAAAGCATGTTCAATAAAAAAATACTCTAGTTCATAACATTCCAACAGACTCCCTCACTTTCATCCAATCAATCTTTTTCAAATCAATTTGGATGGCTATTTTGACATAGAAACCGAGGCTTCTGAGCAAAGTATTATTCTAAAAAAATGTTCCTCCATGTCTTAAATTTGTAATGAACTATAGTTCATACAATTTGATTCATTATTCCATAAGTTATACTCAGTATACTACATACTGAGTACATTTGAAATTTTGGCTAGTGAATGATCATGTAATCAAAGTGGTACAACTCATATCTCTATATTCCAATATTCAAAAATTACAAAATTTATACCAATTTAAAGCTAAGAGCATAAGATACAATGTTGGTGAAGAAACCTTAGTCTAATTCGGTCTACATCAATACAGTTTATTCAATAACAACAAGACATGATTTCTGTCCCTGGTAATGCTACAACCTAAGCCAAGACTCAATTTCATTCCAATTTTGAAAGTTTTAGAGATAGAATTAAAATTTGACTTCTTCAAGAGATTTGTAGACATATGTCTCAATTTTAATCTGAAATAAAATTAATCCAATTTGGATGCCTACAGGTCATGATATAGCCAAAATACCGAAACCTATCCAGTGTATCTACTCTTTCCAACCAGTTTCCAGTACATACCTAACCTCAATTCTTTCTTTATTTAGTACATGTTTGCTCCATTTCAAACATCAAACAAAACATGTTATAATAGAATACCAAATCTATATTTCCCTTACCTTACTAAGCTTTAAATTAAATATTGGTCCCCAAATTTTTTCTTGATGAATAAGGATGATTTACATCAATTATGAGGTCTTTATAAAAGTTT
>JAOQMP010000208.1:10468237-10482443 GCA_027563575.1 Erythroxylum pedicellare
CTATTAATCACATTTATTCACATCTAAACCGGGACACTGTCATGGATGCATGTACAACAATTACATGTGCAAAAAAAGTTCACTATTTACTATGCATGTGCATATATGAATGCATGCATATGTCAATACACATTTAAACATTCCTAAACATGGCAATTTACCAATATACCCTTCCTATTGGTGAGGGGATGTTACATTAGTCACCTTTAATTTATCTCTTACCATTACATTCCTGACCTTATCTCTTCCAGTAAGGCTACACGTCTAATATATCATCCTCATCTTCGTCACCATTAGTTTACAACTATACAGTTGTTTAATGGGCTAACATTCTGCCCCATAGAGCATGGACGACCTAATCGCTAAACGAAAATTTTACCTTTAAGCTTGAGTGGTATTTTTTTATCACGTAAAATTCCTGATGTACTTTTCCATTTAAGTCATCATGATATGATTTGATGAAATATATCTTCATAAATTCATTGCTCCGGATGATAGATCCTAAATACTTAAAATAATCATTTTGTAGTATAACTTCTAAACCAATCATTATCTCCACATCGTTAGCCACTCTATGCCCCGAAAAGTTAAATTCCATATACTTTATCATAGTTCTACTCAATCTAAAACTCTTTGACTCTAACATATCCCTCTAAATGAGGACTATGAGTAGAATATTACTTGTTTGTCCATTGATTTTCTCATTATGTTAGTTATAATCTTGATTTTTAGACTTCAGATTACTAACGTATTTCATATATAATTAACTATGTTTTAATCTTGTGTTATTTCAAGTAACTCAATTGGTAGTGTTTGGATAAACTATGAATTATAAAAAGATAATTAAGTAAGTTAATGAAAGATTTGTCTCTCTAAAATGATTAGGTAGAATGTTCTACTACTTTTTATAAGCAATAATTTGAGAATTCTTAAGTTACAGTGAATTGAAATTTTAAAAAGTTATTTTCAAATACTAATTATAAATTAACTATTAATTTTCAAGATTTAATAAGAATATGTTTTAACTAAGTAAGCGAGAATTCTAAATTTTATGTCTAATTTGAACTTTAAATAAGATTATGCATCAAATCATTTATGAATAGGTTAAGTTGAACTATTTTAATATGTCTAATATTTAAATAATGATAATATATTGATCCACGGTTGAATCTATGAAAGCATTGGTTTATACATTCCTCTTAGTTTCGACTTTAGGATTTTTTTTTGCGATCTTTTTTCGCAAACCACCTAAAGTTCCAACTAAAAAGATGAAATGATTTTTCATTATCTTAATTGAAGTAATGAGCCTCCTGTTATTGGGAGGCTCATTACTTTAACTAGTCCCCGTGTTCCTCGAATGGATCTCTTGGTTGTTGAGAAGGTAGCCTAAAAGTAGTATATAAGGCATACCCAATAAAACTTACAAGGAAACCAGATATAGAGATGACGACTAGGGTTGTTGTTTCCATTATTTCCATTATTATAAAATTTTAAGACCAAAATGGATCTATGATATGATCTTTTATTTACAACGTAATGGTATACAAAGTTAACAAATCTTAATTAATACGAAATAGGATTTATGGCTACATAAGTGTTGAAGGGAGTTCTAGATCTGGTCCAAGATGAACTGTTATGGGGGATTTATTGAAACCCTTGAATTTGAAATATGGTAAAATAGCTCCTAGATAGGGAACTGTCCTTTTGATAGGGGTTGCAGTGGCTTTATATCTATTATTTTGTAAATTTATAATTCTTCACTTTTGCTAGATGGAATTTCAATGAATTAGATTTACAAGAACCGCTCATTCCAAGCTTTTCAATACAAAGTGAAGTATTTGGGCCTCCGATTTTTTTATCCCATTTTCATTCTATTTTGGTAGTTCAATTGTGGAATTTCTTTTTTCTGGATTTCTAGAATAGGAGTGTGCAACTTGTTATAATGGATCCTATTGATAGTACAAAGAATGGGTCTATCATCTTATCTTGATAAAGATGATTTTTTTATCTTGTCAGATATTTATTCTAGTATCTGGAGCATGGAATATATGAAATGGATTATGAAGTATTGGAACTATGATTCATATTAAATATTCAGATCCCAAGACCAAACTTTCAAAATTTTCAAAGCATTAGAAGGTATAAATTGAAAGATTTTTCTTCTTTTAAACGTTTTGTCTATGCTTATTTTGATCAAAAGACAATCATTTCTTTTGTTTTTTAGTTATTATATTTATTTATTGAATAGGTGATGATACAATGATTCTTAATCGTCTAATCTTTGGACTTATATTGAAGATTTTATTGAATCATCGTGTTTCTAGTATGAATATGAGGTTTCAGTCGATTTATAGGATCTAAACAAGAAAATTCCTATCAATTAATAAGAAAAATAATAAAGACATGAATAGTACGAATTTATTCCATTGTATTCCATACAAATAAAAATAATACCAAATCAAGGAAAAGCAAAAAGGGTAAATAGAAGATTCAAGAGGCCTTTAACAGCCAACATCAATAGATGAATAAGCCGACTTGACATTTTGGCATTATAACCACAAGGAGGGGTTAGCAGATTTTTCTTTTGTCGTATCTTCAGAAAAGATTGTTGAATCATACGATTAAGAAATTTATATTCCACACACATTCGTTTCAACTAGTATTTTGGTTTTTCTGTTTGAGTAGTGCGAGATGAAATTCTCATATACGGTTCTCAGAGATGGAGTCCCTTTAGTTTACCTATCTCAATAAAGTCTATAATTGGTTTGAAGAACGTCTCGAGATTCAAGCGATTGTAGATGATATAACTAGTAAATATGTTCCTCCTCATGTCAACATATTTTATTGTTTAGGAGGAATTATGCTTACTTGTTTTTTAGTACAACTAGCTACGGGATTTGCTATGACTTTTTACTACCGTCCGACCGTTATTGAGGCTTTTACTTTTGTTCAATACATAATGACTGAGGCTAATTTTGGTTGGCTAATCCGATCAGTTCATCGATAGTTGGCAAGTATGATGGTTCTAATGATGATTTTGCATGTATTTCGTGTGTATCTCACTAGTGGCTTTAAAAAATCGCGTGAATTGACTTGGGTTATAGGTGTAGTTCTTGCTGTATTGACTGCATCTTTTGACGTAACTGGTTATTCTTTACCTTAGGATCAAATTGGTTATTGGGCAGTAAAAATTGTAACAGGCGTGCTGGAAGCTATTCTTGTAATAGGATCGCCTTTGGTAGAGTTATTGCGTGAAAATGCTAGTGTAGAACAATCCACTTTGACTCATTTTTATAGTTTACACACTTTTGTATTACCTCTTCTTACCGTTGTATTTACGTTATTGCACTTTCCAATGATATGTAAGCAAGGTATTTCTAGTCTTTTATGGTTTATAGAGAATATAAATCTTTGATATTTAGAATAACTCAGTGATCACTTGGGGGAGGAAGAAGAGTATTTCATTACTACAAATAGGGATTATTAAAAAAAAATAAGACATGTATTTGGATATTTCTCTTCAACTAAAAAAATTGTGTTATTCATTTGACATGAGTAGTTGAAGCAAACTCTCCTAAGAGAAAAATGGATTATGGGAGTATGTGACTTAGACTATTGATTTGGCCGTGAAGATATATATCTACCACATTGGAATTCGCAATCGAATATGTCTTTGTTCTAACCCCTGCGTAAGTCTCATACAGAGGATAGGATGGTTTGCTTAAAGAGAATCATTTCTATGATTAAACCCAATCAATTTGAAAAAGACCTAAAGTTAAGGACTTATCAATAGGTAATGTTGCTCCAATACCTAACCAAAGGGCTAGTACAGTACCAATCAAAAAGACAATTGTCGCAATTGGATGCCCAAATGGATTTCGGAATTTATTAAGATTCTCCAAAAAGGGTACTATTAATAATCTCGCAGGTACTGAAACCATTAAAAGAACACCCAATAACTTATTGGGTACTGTACGAAGTATTTGAAATACGGGAAAGAAATACCATTAAGGCAATATTTTCAAAAGAGTTGCGAATGGATCTGCGGGTTCACCAATCATTGATGGTTCTAGGACTGCTAATTCTACATTACATGCAATAGTACCTAGAATTACTACTAGAAAAACATATAAAAGATCATTTGGCCATGCGGGTTTTCCATAATAATTATGACCCATTCCTTTAGCCAATTTAGCTCTTAATACATGATCATTTAATTCAGGGTTTTTTTGTTATTGGGATAGGTGAATTCTTTATAGATTCATCCTCCAAAAGAACTGGATATGATAATTTTTCATCATCCAGCTCGAGCAAAAATCAAACGAACCAAAATGATCCATATCATATAAAGAATATATATGTCTAGATGCTATAAAATCGATATGTTATTCATATCTACACATATATGTATATGAATGATTTTATGTAATAAATAATAAAAATGAACTGATTCCTTTTCTTTTCTTTAGGGTTGACTATTGCAAAAAATTCATTTCTTACAATTCTTACAGGTAAATGCCCAATACCCAAGTTAGCCTTACAAAGGCGATCATGACCAAGCATTTTTTGGGCCGTCTTATACCTTTCGATTGACTTTTGTCTCCAAAAAATTATCGAGACTTTTTGATAGATATCAATCTTAATATATAATTATAAAAAATTTAATTGAATAGTTAAAGATAAATTATTGAAGAGATTATAATTATAAATTATATTTATAATTTATAATTATTGAGAATATGTTGACTACATATATTAATTATTATTTCAAAATATTATATTACAGTGATTTAATCGAAAAATTAAAAAGACCGATCTGTTGGACCCTTAATTTGGTCTTGGTTAATTTTTGAACATGTTTTCTGTTTTGTTTATGGGCATTTCTCTTAGGTTCAAAAACGTCGGGCCCGTAATGAGTTTTGCTACTTTGAGTGACGTGGGATGACATAAGGATTCGGTATCGGATGAGGCTCCTCCTGATTTTCTTGTTTTAATTGAAGAAGAAACTTTCATCCTAAACTTTAGTTTCTTCTAAATTCCTCAGTCTGATCAATTTAACCTTTATATGAATCAGTGGAGATAGTTGGGCTTGCAATTCAGGGGAAGGGGATAGTGGGAACTGGTGGCAATCATAGTGATGCCCTTTTCACTCATATAAAAGATTTGAGGACTCACTTTTTGGTTCTTATTTTCCAAAAGCATACAATTTGCTTTCTTGACATCGATTTGTAGATGATGATGATCCTATTTTGACATTTGCAGCCCTTCCTCTGACTTATAGCGCTGATGAATATATCATGGACTGCTCTTTGACCAACACACCCTCATAATTGCGTTTCTAAGGTCATCGTTGCTCAAATTAATTCAGTGGAGTTGTAGTGCTAGACCTTGACTTCATCGCTAATCCGTTTTTGTCCGGTGCTGATGCGTATATAAAACGAAACCATCTACAGGGCCAGGTGGAGATGCTAACATATGCAAATCGTTAAATGAAAAGTAGAGCACGTTTGTCCGTATGTGCAAGTTTCTAATATTCGATAGATATTTGCATATAAAATAAAATATTAAAGCTAATTGTTTAACACCATCTATTGATTTCTCGATTATAAGTTTTGATGGATGAATGATTTTGACACTCTTGGTTGATTGTAGAGTGCATACACATTTTTTTGCATTTCACAAGGCTCATTATATTATCGCATGTCTCAAATTTACCTTTCTATTGAATGTGTTTTGTCATGCTTCAATGGTGATGTATCCGAAATTTTTTACAACATCTGAAGAGTTTGTTACATGAAATTTCTTTTACACACTTATTAGAATTTTGAAACTAGGTGAATAGAGTTCTTACTTTCAATTTCGCTCATAAATGATGATCAGTTTTTGCAGTTTGACTCATCATTAGTACCGTATAGGACTCCATACAAAATGAAAAAGAAAGAAATACGTGCACTTATGCCGCTGTTGCATTTTGGAAGTGTCGGCATTTTGACGGTAAGAGCAGCATGCAAGTTGCAACCAACATTTACCAACACACTCTTCCACGAAGGACTGACTCTACCTTCCACGAAGAAGGAACTAGATTCCTTGAATGACCTCATGAGGCAGATATCCACAATAGAACGCTATTGAACCATATTAAGGGTTATAAACATTAAAATCTTAGTTAATGGACTTGATCATTAAAAAAAAAGAAGGTATTTTGAAGCCGATATTAAACCGGATACCAACATGTCGGTCCACTTCATGGATTATTACCCAAAATGGATCGATCATTACTCAAACAATGGCAAAATACGAAAAGCAATACAGCCATTGTCATGGAATTTGGTCGCGTGCCAACTTTTATCAGGGTTTTGGCCTTTTAATATGGAAATACAGTTAAAGAGTAAAGCTGCGTATGTTTTTGTATTCCGCACATTATTACCTTTTTTTTTTTTTTGGTGTTATTGTTGTTGCAGTGGGTAGTAAATGACAACAGCTGAAGAGGAATGGGTTGAAACAAAAACAGAAAGAAGACAGAGAACAAGGATTAATAGGAAGCCAAAGCACTTCACCTTTTCTTGAATTTCAAATCTCATTACAAAAGCAAAATACATTATAGGTGTAAGAGGTGCATGCCCAGTAGCAATATTTCCGTACACAAATCCAACCACCAAACTTCAAGCGTAACCAATCAAGCTACCTCGTATGCATCTCTTACATACCATGATTTATGTCATAACCCAGGAGAAAAATAGAAAAAAAGAAAACGGCAAAGACATAAACAAACAGGCGCGAAGGCACAAGGTTAAACAAGGAATAAAGAAAACAATACAGACCTAAAGTTTAGGTAAATCGGACCGCTACCCTCAATTCCCCGCGATGCAATAATGTCACTCTCCCAGTTCTGGCCCTGAATTTAGGCTAGAACTCGGGAGAGTGAAATTGCAAGGCTTTTGTTTTTCTGTTCTTTTGCTATCACCTTTTCATCCGTATTTACAAAAGAACCTTCCTCCGATGAGCCAAAGTGACCACGACCATGCACCACTGTATTCCGCCGACCACCGCCGGTGGCCAGCCATCACGTTGAATATTTCCAACCCCAATTTAAGAAATGGGATGGAGCCTAGTAGCTAATGATCAATAGCAGAGGGTGGGGTGTGTGTGAGTGGATATGGGGCATTAGAGAGACATGATGGTATATAAAGGCGAGATAGTTGCTTTTGGCTTTGGAGCGAGTGGGACTTGTCTAATTTTGTTAATTGTTACACTATTCCTTTTCAATTTTCTTTTGGGGTTAAAGTGATGTTGAAATTCTTTGGTCCGAGGCATGTTTGTGGGGGATTGCAAATAACTCCACTAACTCGATTTCCAAGGCTCTTGGAATTGTCATATTATTGTAACAGAGAAAAGAAAAGTTAGTATTCATGAGGTTCTTTGCCTGTGTGAACGTGGGCTTATTTCATATTTTTTGTTACGCTCACTTAGCTCAAGACAAAAGTCTTCCGCATCGTGGCTAGCTTTATGGTTTAATTAGCCTATTATTGATGTGGGTAGCTTGAAGTTGTTCATGGACCAACTTTTGTACCTTGAATATTGTGTAAGGAAATTTTTAGCGGACAATTGGACCAAGAAAATATCCACCATCTTCCACTTGTCTAGAGGGACAAGTTTATAGAGCAAAATATGATTGGGCAATGAACAATTGCTCATGAAAAGGACACAACTCATAATTATACAATTCTGATAGCCTTATTATTCTTTACATATGATAGCCAAATGGAAGCATAATTGCAGGTCAAACCAACAGATCCGTTTGCCATTTTAAGACTATAATTTATTTTTGGAAAAAAATTATTTCAAACGTGCTACCTTTTTAAATTAAATATATTACAACTTTTATTTCGTATCACAATTTATTATAACTTATAAAAATATACACTTGTCTATTTCATTATGATAACGAAATAGAACAATATTTAAATAAAATTTATCACCATAAATAATATTCTTAATTCATTTCATAAGATCGGATGATATTTAAACTTATTTTATATTTTTAAACTTTCAAAATCATAAAATAATATTTCTATATGATATTTTCAATTTTTTTTAAAGGTTCATTGAATTATGTCTGACTCTTACTTCAAAATTTTATATCAAATTTTCAAGGATTGAATAATTTAAAGAAATAACAATTTGAGACAATAATATTTTATCACTAATTGAGATAAGTAGATATATTTTATAAAATAGAATGAAAATATTTGATAACGTATATTATAGAATATTAAAAAATAAATTGCCCTTATTTCTATAATAAATTATAAGTTCTTTTATGGCTTTTGGTTTAAATGTATTATGTGTAGGCTGTTAAACAAAGTGATTAGTGTTAGGAGCTTGCACAATTTGACTTCTTGCTTTCCCATATATCCCATCACTTAATAGATTATAGTTCACGTCAATTTTTGTTTCGTGGAAATTAATTCATCCATTTAAGCAAAAGCTAACAACATCTTTATACAAAATTGTTATTATAATCATTTTTTTTGGAATAGATATGTTTCTAACTAATAATCTTGAAGCTTGATTATTACATTTCACTAGATCGATAAAAAATAACTTTTAAGAAAAACTAAATCTAATTTTATTTAATTTTAAAAACTTGAGAAAAAAGATGTTGTTTGAGAATGAGGTATTACATGGAAGGGAAAAGATTAGATTCGAAGGGTAAGGACGATATTACTCAGTAAATCAAAATTATGGCTAAGAGGAAATATTTACTTATATTTAGAAATTCTTATTGTATATAATTCTTTTCTTTTTATTTAAACTTACCTTGTTTAAATGGCAACTTTATATATAAATAGCTTGTAATATGGAATCAGGTAGGATATGTATAACACATTCTTCTATATAAAATATTATCATAGTTTTAGACTCAATCTGGATTTTTCCTTGAGTTTTGCTTCTTTTATTCATCTTAGATAAATTCTTTTCTCTGAATTATCGTCAGGAGGGAATTTTATACTTGTTTCCTCTTATGTTCTTTATGCTGCAAGTCAATAATATTGATGGAAACGAGCATTCATCCATGTATGTCAAATTCAACAGGATAAATTTTACTCTCGTTATAGATTGGGCTAGTTAGCCTAAGCCCAGGCTCGATCCGAGATTTTTAGCCCGTGGCCTATGGCCTGATCTGAGATTGCTTGGGCTAAACTGATGTCATTCAGTTTGATCGAGCTTGGACGTGATCCCCGTTGATCACGGGCGTAGACTGGGCTAGACTGGGGCTTTTTGCCTTTCTTACTAATACAGATATTAACTTGATAAAAGAAAACGACAAAATAAGAAGAAAACATCTCAGCCGTCTAAACGGCCTCCAGCAATTAAATTCAAATACTCATAACCCACTACTCATAAGAAACAATTACAAAAGGAGAAGCAATAAAAACAGAGCAAGACGAAGAAGAAGAAAGAAAAAGAAGAAGTGTAACGCACCTTTCAGTTCTTTCTGCTTGAACAGACAATTATATTTGCAATCTCCTTTCAAGTCAATTTTCATATTAATAAACCCTTGAGAAAAAGAAACATCGTATAACCCAAGTCGTAAGTGAGTTGGGAAGAGGTTCCTAGTTTAAGTAAGGTTACGAGTTCGAACCGTTTTTATGTATGCAGTTGTTTAAAAATTGAGGTCAGAATTTTACCTTCTATAAAAGACCTACTCAACTTGAGCGGAGATTAGTTTGAGAGTGGATAAATTAAAGGTGTCTTCTTATAATTGAGATTATCACCTAGCCGGAAAAAAAAAAAAAAGAAACACCGCATGGCGAATTAGCATGCAAGCCTTACACTCTCACGCAATGGCCTGAAACTCGCCGTGGCATCCTTCTCCGATTCGGGCGAACTGGTCTGAGAATTGTATCTCTGATACGATGCAATTTCCTGACAACAACATCCATGGTCATCCTCTCGCCTGGTGAACTCAGAGAACAAGAGACTCCAATTCTCATCACAGAGACTACACACTCCTCTATAACTCTTTCGTTGACTTGGGACTCATCCCCTCTTGTTCTTGCTCTTCCCCTGTCAAGTTGAGGTTCATCGCCATTGTTTACGGGATCGACAAGCATGGAGAGATCAATAATATCCATGACATGTTCAGGTAAAGCTGTTGCTACTAAGTGGTGAAGGCTTTCATCTTCTTTGAACAACTCATCTGTCGGTCTTTTCCCTGTAAACATCTCGAGCAGTAGTATGCCGTAGGCGTATACATCTCCATGTCTGGAAACCTGAGTTCCTTGTCCATACTCTGCAATATGATGTCCATATCCGTTAAAAATGATTCTACGTGCATGGAATTTAGGCACTACATAATCAAAATAGTGTTTGAAAATAACGTTTTTAAGAATTTTCTAAAAATTAATTAAATCAAATCAGATTTAGCAAACAAACCTGGAGGGATATATCCAACTGACCCTCTCAAGCAAGCCGACAAAACTTTGGTTTCAGAGTCATCATTTGATGCTTCGAGCAGAAACCTTGCAACTCCAAAATCTCCAACATGAGCTGTCAAGTCTTCATCAAGCAGTACATTTCTTGGCTTCAGATCACAGTGAATAATCGGAGTTTCACAACCGTAATGAAGATAATACAGAGCAGAAGCAACATGAATGGCTATTTCTAGTCTCTGGTTCAAGCTCAATCTCCTATGTTCCTCAGTTCTTGGATGCAGCCAATCATCTAGATTTCCATTGCACATGAACTCAAAAACCAGACATTTGAAGTCATTGCCTTGATGATCGACGGTGGAGCATGCGGTGATAACCCTGAGAAGGTTCCGGTGACGGATGCTTCTCAGAGCATTACATTCATCGATGAAACTCTTGGAGGCGCCACGTTCTTGAAGGTTCATAACTTTGATAGCTACGGTTCTTTCTTGATCACCAGAGATAATCCCTTTATACACAGAACCGAAGCTGCCAAAACCTATCAGATTTTCTTCAGCCAGGCCATTGGTTGTTCTCATGATGTCTGAATAAGTCAAGAGTCCTTGCCATTTTCCAGAGGAAGATGACCTTGTCCTGGAGTTCCTCACCATGTAATATACAGCAGAACAAAGTAGCAGAATACTCATAATTCCTGACAGAGTTGATGGAATCACTATTTTCAGGATCAGGGTTTGAATCTTTTTTTTCTTGGAGCAAGAAGGTAAATGTAATTCTGACACACCTCCACAGATCTTATAGTTTCCTGTCACAGAAAGGGCACTTGCATTTGCAAATATTCCATCCCTTGAAAACTCTCCCTCAAAATCGTTATATGATAAATTGAGAAGCATGAGAGACGACAACCTCCCAAGAAATTCAGGGATTTTCCCTGAAAAATTGTTCCGGGAAAGGTCTACTTCTCTTAGACCTCTTAAACTTTTCCATGATTCAGGTACAGTTCCTTCAATCTTGTTACCTTCTAAATGCAGGAGTTCCAAACTGGTACAACTACCAAGCGTTCCAGGAATTTTTCCTGTCAAATTGTTCTCAGACAAATCCAACTCCATCAGACTTTCCAAGTTTCCGATTTCTGAAGGTAGAGAACCCGTCAAGGAGTTATGCGACAAGACCAATGACACTAAGATGCTGGAAAGTCCAAACAGCTGCTTTGGTATGGTTCCTGTAAGGTTGTTGAATGAAAGAGACAGGTTTTGCAATGGACAATTCCCAAGACTCGAAGGTATTTTTTCATCAAACCTGTTCTTTTCCATGTAAAGATCGCTTAATTTGGTCAGGTTTCCAAGAGAAGAAGGGATTGAACCAGAGAGTTGATTCTGATTCAGATACAATCCCTGTAAATTCTTCAGCTTCCCAATAGCATCAGGCACAGTGCCACTCAGGTAATTGTTTTCCAATCCAAGGAGGTATAAACGTTCTAGTTTATCCATCCCACTTGGGATGCTTCCATGAATCAGATTATCTCCCATGGTTATTTCCCTTGCCCAGATCGAAAAGTTAGCTATGAAACTTGGCAATTCTCCTGCAAAATGGTTACCTGCAAGCCCCAACACTTGTAACCATGTACAGTTAACCAAAGAACTAAGGAAATCCAAGTCTCCAAGCTTTCCATTTCCTAGATGATTGTCATCAAAATTCAGTCTTTTTACGTTTACCAACCTCCCAATATTTCTTGGTACAGGCCCTGTTAGACCATTTTGAGCAAAATCCACTGCTAAAAGCCCTGAAGCATTTGCCAAAGATTCAGGGACAGCCCCTGTGAAATTGTTAACACCAGCAGCAAGTATTTTCAGCTTTGGAAGAGTAATGCCCATGTCTGGCGGTAACCGGCCATGAAGTTGGTTCTGAGCAACAGAGAAGTGGTACATGGAAGATAGATTATACAATGATAAAGGGATTGTACCAGACAACTGATTCCCATAAAGGTGAAGAAAAACCAACATTGATAGCTTTCCAAGCTCACCTGGTATACTTCCTTGTAAACTGTTCTCCGCAAGTTTCAGGAACTGCAGAGATGAAAAGTTACCTATCCAAGGTGGTATAGTTCCTGTGAGATTGTTGTTCCGAAAATTCAGGAATAGTAGCTGTGTCAACGAGCTGAGTAGTTCAGGAATTTCTGCTTGTAACATGTTGTAACTTACATCAACTTCTGTAAGCTCTCTACAGTTGCTGAGATTATATGGAATCTTCCCAATAAACGAATTCTGACTCAAGTTCAGAGACTTCAAGTTCCTTAAACGACCAATCTGCTCAGGAATTTCACCACCAAAAGCGTTGTCTCGCAGGTTGATTACACTAAGATACGTAATGTTCCCTATCGAAGGTGTGAGAGAGCCAACTAAACCTTGTGCCTCCAGGTTCAAAGAGACCACTCTTCCATTAGACGGACTACAAGAGACACCTATCCAGCTGCAGACATGAACAGATTCATTCCAGGAACTCAATATTTTGTTTGGATCATCAATTATTCCATCCTTGAAGTCTAGTAAGGCTTGTTGATCAGACCCTTTTGATGAACTGAGTGTTCTTGCAGATGTGAGTGCAGGACTGATGAATAATAGAAGAAGTCCAGGAAGAACAGTGCAGGAGAGATCACATTTCTTGAATTTAAAGCGAGGAGAACCCATCCTGATGCAAGTATGGAGCGATCTAGCTAGCTAGTTCAAGCAATTCAGAAATTCAATGCCAAACTATTGTATGATGTTCGTATCTGGAGCCATATTAATGCGGAGATAGACAGAGTAGAATTATATGAAGAGGCTGGAGATGCTCAAATGAATAAGTTTGCCAAATAGAATAATGCATATATAGTCTATATTATTTCAGCGGAAACATAACTAACATTAACAATTGGGAGAAATTATATATTTTTTTAATGTAACAAATAAGATAGACTTTATTATATGTCCCGGATCGTTCACGAAAAGGTTAAACATGAAAGATCTGTGAGATTTCAGCTCTATCCAATATTTTGAAGTAATTTTTGAGGCCAAAACGAGTTCCAATCTCTCGAGGCCTTTTCAGAAAACATTCAAAGACACTCAATTAACGTCTTTCTACAGTATTCTCAAAACGTAAAGCGCTCTTAACGGGTCAGATACTTACGAATTACATAAGTAACTGCAGAAGACCTTAACTTTTATATATAAATTTTATATCGAACTTTCATATCACAAGCTCGATATAAGTCCGGTCCACACTAATCGAAATGAATTAACAACATGTTAGATAAGTATTTAATAGTCTTTATTATCGAATAATTTGAAGTTTAATTAAAAATATATATTGATATATAAAAATTAATTAATTTACTTTAATTTATAAAATCAAATAATTTTCCAAAAATGTTCATTTAATTAATAAATTATTCGGTTTTAACAAAAAAATTATTAAAATAAATCTAACTAAAAATTAAAAAATAAACAAAATATTTGATATATTTAAAGTTTTTATAATTCAACTGATCGAACCCAATTTTTAATCATGACAATTTATATATATAGCTGTGTCTACATAATCCTGTTTTCAGGTCTATCTCATTATTGAATCTCATTTTATACATTTTTAAAATTAGAAAATGTAATTTTTAGTAAAAGAAAAATGTAAGCTCGTAAATTGGATTACGTCATGGGTCATGTTAAATTTACATATCTGTCACATAATTGCCACAGGGGATTTTATGTCATTAATGAAATTTATTTTTAATAAATTAA
>JAOQMP010000208.1:10509651-10549474 GCA_027563575.1 Erythroxylum pedicellare
TTTGATAAAAAACTTAAGGTTTAAATTATAATTTTTTCCTTTTATATAATATTTAGATAACTTTTGTCTTCCTTTTTATCCCCTACATTGTCAAAGGCAAAGCAATGTCAGTACCTTAAGCATTATTTATAAAGCTATAATTTTCTACTCATATATGTTTTACTATTGTTAGTGTTGCTTTTAGATATAATTCATAAGCAAATAATCCCTTATCTATAATGTCTCTATCTTCCAAAATTTTCTTAAAAATTAGTTATATGATGATATGTTCTCGAGTGGCTATTTTCTGAAGGCATATCTATTATATATACAATAAAATGCATTATTGTATTAATGTGTATAAACCATACATGTGAACATATATTAAGATCATTGAAAAATTTACTCTTTACATAATATTACTAAACAACAACAATAACTAAATGAAGGTCCCATTTATATAGGAGTCTGGAGAGGTTTTGCAATACCCAACCTTACTCCTAATTAGTAGAGAAGTTGTTTATGATCGAATCAAATGAAAAGGTACACACACACATACACATATGTAAAATATACATATACATATTAAAATAATAAAGTAATAATAATTAAAAATAGACATACATACATACATACATATATATATATATATATATATATATAGTAATAAGATAAATCATACAATAAATATATAACAAGGAAAAAATCAAATAAGTTATTACAAGAAAATATTTAGGTTAAGTAAGAGAATAGTTAGGCTAAATAACTAAGAGGGAAGTACTACATATTAAAGATTTAAGCTAAATACAAGACATAAATCTTAAAAAATAATAATTAAAAGACCTATAAGAAAGAGAAGGACCTTTCTACGTGAGATCCTTTCTTCATTTCCTAGTATACCAAAGTTTTCTATTGAGGGTCATATCTTTGATAAGTTCCAACAGAGTCTACAAGTTTTTCGTATCTTCTTACTGGAATCTCATGATGTCTCTCCTTAATATTTCCAAATCACTTAAGCCTTGTCTCTCTTAATTTTTCATTAGTATAAACCACTTTTAATTTATATCCTATCATTATATTCCTAACCTTATCTATTTTATTAAGGCTGAACATCCAACATCCTAATTTCCACCACCATTAACTTATAACTATGTACTTATTTGATGGACCAACACTCTATTCTATAGAGCACAGTCGACCTAATCGCTAAATGATAAAATTTACCTTTGAGCTTAAGTGATATCTTTTTGTCACATAAAACTCCTGATGTACTTCTGCATTTAAGCCACCCTAATTATATATGGTGAACTACGTCTTCATTCATCTCTGTATTGCTTTGAATGATAAATCCATAATACAAAAAGAGACTTAAAAAGGAACCTTGATATAGCCCAATATCGATAGAAAAATGTTATGTATCTCCTTCTATCATCCTTACTCTAATCTATACATATTTATATATATCCTTAATAATCATTATATAAGTCATAGGAACCCCCTCAGTATCTAAACACCTCCATATAATTTCCTAATCAACCATATGCCTTCTCTAAGCTAATAAAAATCATATGTAGGTTAAGTTATCTTTTCTTATAATATTCCATTAATCTTCTGAGAAGATGTAGAGCTTCTATCGTGGACCTTCTAGCATGAAGCCAAATTGGTTCTCTAAGATAGGAGTAATCTTACTCACTCTTTCCTCAATCACCTTCTCTCATAACTTTATGACGTGTCTAAGTAGTTTGATACCTCTATAGTTATTACAGTTTTGGATGCCCTATTTGTTCTTATATATGAGGAATTAGCATGCTAAGTTTCCACTTATCTGATATTTTAGCAGACTTAAGGATCACATTCAAAAGCTTGGCTAGCCAAGTAAGACCTTTTTACCTAGGCCTTTTCACACCTCTATGGGCATCTCATTAAGTTTTACTATCTTTCCACTCTTTATCTTCCTTAAAGCTTTTTTAATTTCTTTCTTTGTAATCTACCGGTAATAATTAAAATTATGATATCTCTCGAACTAGCTAAGATCACCTAAAAAGATGTTGTCCTCTACATCTTTATGCTATAGAAGTATCTTTGCCATCTTTCCTTTATATCATTTTGAACTATGAGCACTTTCTCTGCTTCATCTTTTATACAACGAACTTAATCTAAATCTCTCGCTTTCTATTCCCTGGCTCTTGCCAACTTAAATATATCCTTCCTCCATCTTTAGTTTCCAATTGTTGGTATAATTTCTCGTAAGCTCTACTTTTAGCTTATAAGATTATCTATTTGTCTCTTTCTTTGCTAGTTTCTAACTTTCTCTCTCTACCTCTATAGTGTTATCCAATGGAGCTTTATAAGTGCCATTCTTATTCTTAACAATTTTTTATATAACTTTATTCCACCACACTCCATCTTACTACCCCTAGGCATTTTAGAAACATCTAAAATCTTTCTAGCTATATTCCTTGAAAGAGTTGCTACTCTCTCTCATATCTGGTTATCATCTATTTCCCATTTTTATTCTTTTCTATATATTACTCTATCCCTAAATTGTTCCACTTATCTCTTTTTAGATTTCACCATCTGACTCTAGTACACCTTCTGAGACTTCTCTTCTTTCTCTAACATTTAATTATAAGATTGATAGCCATTTATGGTGAGTTGATAAGCAAGCACTAGGTATCACCTTATAATCCTTACAACTAGGTTGATCGCTTTGCCTTATAAGAAAATAGTCAATTTGAGTTTCATAGTTTTGCTCATAAGAGTCACCAGATGCTACTTTTTTCTTGAAAAAAGAGTTGACTATTACCAACTCAAATGCTACCACGAGACCTAATAAAGTAGTCTTACTATCATTCCTATCACTATACCCAAAACTCTCATAAGTCTTTGAATATCTATCCGATGTTTCCCCAAATGATCATTAAAGTCTCCTCCTATAATAACTCGCTTGTCAGGGTGAATTCATTGAATCATTTCATCTAGCTCTTCCCAGAATAGGCACTTAAGTTGTTTATCTAACCTAGTTGAGGTGAATAAGCACACTCTACATTGAAAACAAAACCTCTTACCATAATCTTTAAGGACATAATCCCTTTATTAGTCCTCTTTACTCTCATAATATCGTGTATGAGTTTTTAGACAACTAAGATACCTACCCTATTATGTCATTTCAAACACCCTTAATAACAAAGTTTGAACTCATTAATTTCTTTTTCCTCATTAATCTCTCTTGCTTTAGCTCCTTTCCACTTTGTCCACTAGATGCATGCTATATGATTTTTATATTTGTCTAAAGTTTCCATTAATTCAAAAGACTTCCCTATAAAGGTACCAATGTTCCAAGAACTTATCCATAATCTGGCAACGTCTTCTCTTCTCTTAAGACCTAAAACTCACTGAAGAACTAGCTTTTAT
Organism: Erythroxylum pedicellare; assembly: GCA_027563575.1. NCBI lineage: Eukaryota > Viridiplantae > Streptophyta > Magnoliopsida > Malpighiales > Erythroxylaceae > Erythroxylum > Erythroxylum pedicellare. The sequence continues at coordinate 10,513,045 of JAOQMP010000208.1, forward strand.
TGTATCATTAGAAGCCAAAGCCACCACTTCTACACTATTGCCCAATACAAGCTATAGAAGATAGGCCTAATAGGTCCCTAAATGATTCTAATATTACTTAAGAAAGGAAGCAAAGATTGATATTAAATCCCAAAATGGGTACCTCAATAATGATTGTGAAAATTACAAGTATACACAGTCGTGAGCAAATCAAAATTATATGGTACAAAAAACTAAGCCAATAATAGCAACAAGGTTTCTGTAGAATAATAAAACACAACACTAGACAATTAAAAAGACAAGCAAAATATTGAAAACTATAAACAAAAAGAAATTAAAACTTTTAATGGTTTAATAAAGATTTAAAATCGAAGTCTTAACACCCAAAGAAAAGAGAATTAACTACGAGCAAATACAATCTAAAACCATTCACAAATGTGTCCACTATAGAAGAAAATTTATGAGATACCAATTAATTAAAGAAGGGAAACAACCAAACTGAAAGTCCCTGAAGCTACATTGTTCATGTCTTTGTCTGTGGGAACTTGACAGCTTTGGTTTCACATATTTTTTTGTTAAATTAAAACTCAAAGATGTAATCTATCTCTAAAATTTGCATGCACAGGTAAGTCTCTGTGTGAGACTTTATATAATATTAATAAACTAAATAAATACCAAATATTCTCTATATATTAATTTTTGTTTCATTAAAATTGAATACTAGAAAATAGTTCATGATTTTGGTTTCATAAAATTATCACTAAAAAGCTCTTTATAATTAATAACTTTGATTTTTTTGTTAATGTTTAAGATTTCAAAAATATTCATTCATGTATTGTTCTACATTTAAATGAGTATTACGAAAATGATTGTGTAAATTAATAGCAATAATTCATAATTTGGCTCTTTTTAAATATTCCGTGTATTACTTATTGTTAAACATGTTTAATTTTTGAAAATATGAATGGTTTTTCATTTCAGAATAACCTACCTTGTCATCTACTCCTGTTAGTCTCTTTTGTCTTTATGGTATTTATCATTTTTTTGGAGGCTGTACTTTATGCTATTCTCTTTTTATTTTATTTTTCTTATTTTTTCCTTATGTTTTTCTTTTGCATGACATTTTTTTGTTACAAAGGGAAAAAAACCAATAAAAAACTAACATCCTACTAGCGCAGTGTTTTGTGATACAGAGCTCCTTGCAAGTCCCGGTAGATGAGCTCCATGATGACCGTCGGAGGCTCCTAAAGCATATGCAGACCTGGGTTGCATAAAACTGCGAGAGAGGTCAAACTAGCAACACATTGGTTCCTTTCGCGATATACGTGCTGAAATTATACCTGCTAAGCTTGGCGGATTGAACCATAGGTACCTGCATCTTTTTATGATAATGTGGCTTGATTTACCAGCTCCATGAATAATAGAAGATTTAGTATGCACATTCTTAGCCTAATTCTCAAGTCTATAATAAGTCTACATGTATCATTTACATTTGTTAATATAATAATATTTGAATAGAATATGAATTTTTATTTATCCTATCATAAGATTCACAAGATGTAATTAAGTATATACATGTAGCCAGTTGATTTTAATATTTGAATTCATATCAAATACATAATAATAAGAAAAACTAAATAATTTATAATTATGATTTTTTAAGAAATTTAATATTAAAAATAAATAAATGCGGCTTAGATACCTGGATAAAAAGAATTGAAATTTAAACCGACACTTCCAAACATAACTACGGAGCTTTTATCGTAGAGTTAACGTTGTCACATAGGCAAAATTACAGGGACAAAAAAACTAAAAGCAAGAATGAATCAGTGATTGGATTGCACACTTGACGGCCTGTGAATGGTTGAATGTTCGGCGAAGAACACCCAATAGAAGTTTGTGGTACGTGTTCTTCCCGTTGTCCAGTAATTGGTGGACAGGGAGCGGCGCGTGAGGCATCGAAAGTGCAACAAACACAACAGTGTTTTCGACGAGACCCACAAAATAATAAGGTAAAAAAGTGGAACAAAACCAAAGAGCATTGGATCCCCCGTATGAACAGTGAATAATGAATTTATTTGAAAACTATTGTGGAGTTAGAAATCGAGGGTGAAGATTATGCGTGTGACTGAGCTCTTTTGAGCTGGATGTGGTAGAATTGATGGACATGGTCTTTATTTCTAGTTAGTGGCGTCATTTACACTGGAATCGAAACTTTAAGTGGCAAATCGTTGTTTTGGGTTGCGGGTTTTTACTGTTTATGGAGTGGCTTTAGTTAACGTTTATGAGCAAGCAAAGCGTTGCTTTATCTCCGCTCGTTTTGTGAGCGACACACACATATATTTAATTATATATATATATATATAAAAGCTTTTAAGTAAATAAATAAAAGATCAGATTTACGTTACAAAACTTATTTTTTTATAAAAATATATAAAAACTTACGTATATTATGATATTTTTCAAACTTTCGCAATGCAGAGACTTTTGTAATTAGATATGTTAACTTTGACTATATGTGTAACTTTTTAATTGTGAATATACATTCAACATTAACAATTGAGTTAAAACTCTACTAATATGTAATATACCTAACCTTAGTTTTAATTGATAAAGATACTATTTTGGATTAATTGTCAAAATATAGTTAATAATTTTAAGTATCTCGAATTCTAAGGGCATGTTACAGTGCTAAAAGTCATTTTCTTAAGAGTGACTATATTTGCATTCAATTTTCGCCCCTTACTTGAAATTGTTGAAAGTGGAGGCATGCACACACAAATTGAAATTATTAACTTTTGTAAACTTTCCCAGAAATTTCTGCAAAGTTTTATAATTTATTTCTTATCCCGCACATGAGATTAAAACACCCCCCTTGGTGCCTTTAGAGATGTCACAAAATATAAAAAGAAAGTGAATTATGCAAAACCAGGGCATTTAAATGATCTGAATTGATATAAGTTCCAACAGTCCTCAAATCATTTTGTTTCACAACGTTTCACCTTTTGAACATCGAAATTTAACTATTGGGGCTTTAAGAGAGGAAACGCATCATTGAATTTGTGGAGCTTAGGCAATCTGGTCCAACGAGTCCATGGACTCCATAGTCCACACAGCACAGACAGCTTCCTCCTCACCAATGGGTATACAGGCAGGCATCCAACTCAAATTTCAATTCTTTTGCAGCCTAGTCGTGAGAGCCCAAGCCTAGGTTGGGATAAAAGTTTTAACACTTGAATCCTAATATGTAGTCCCCCTATCAAATTTGATTCTTATATCAAACGGTATCGATATTATTTTGAGTAATAAAGAAAAATCCAATCCTTATAACAATAATGTTCATAATTAATTGGATTAAAAGTTTTTAAAAAAACCCCTATTCTTATAATAATAGTGTCCAGAAATTGTCAATGACCATGACTTTATTACTGCACAAACCCAAACTAAAAGCCCAAAACAATTATGTTACAAAGTGTAACTCCCTTTCACCAAACTTACTGCTAATCTAATTTTAAGATTAAAAATTACTAATTTATTAATTAATTAATTTTTATATATTAGAATGAATCAATTTAATTTTAATTTTTTATTTAAACCTTAAATTTTTCGCCAAGCGACACAGCAGAGTAGCAGCATAACAGATCACCTCTTGGCCAGTGGCGACGACCTAGCGGTGACCTCTTGGCGAGCTAGCAGCAGCGAAAAGCAGATATGTGGCAAGTGGCGGACAGTGGAGAGGCGAGCAAAGAAGACAAGGGAAGGAGGATGAGAAGATGACAGTGAAAAAAGGAATAAGGCGATAAGCAGGGGAGAGGATCAGGGGATAATTGTTTCAGATTTTTGAGTGAGTGTTATATTTTGAGGGACAGGGATTGCTACGGTTTTGGTATTTTTTTGGAGGTTTTTTTTTTTTCAATTTAATACCTCTAGTTTTTAAAATTACAATTTTGAATTACTGTCAATCGATATTTTGCAAGCCAAAAAAAGCTGATATCAACGGATACCTTAATCTGGTACAAAACAGGCCTTTTCAGTACCATTTTTCAGCTGATAGGATAAATACAAGACAATATTCTTAACGTTGCTTGCACCCTGTACAAAATCAAACTCCATTGAAAGTAACCCCAAAACTGATTATGTTTTATTCACCAAATTCAATTTTCAAATACTAATCGTGAGGATTACCACCCATGAACAGTCCATGAGTAAGCCCACAAAATTTCTCTTAACTTTGTTTTGAAAATATTTTTTAGCATGTGCAATGCCTCGAGAAATTAACAAAACAGTACGTTGGGTCTGGTCGGACTTGAGCCCTATAAGAATGACAATAAGTTGGGGGGAGTTTGGATCCACCCAAGCCCAAGCTTGAACTATCCGCTGCTGTTAGCACCTAACTTAAACCTGAGTTCGATCTGAATCCTAACTTTACTTAGCCTGACCTAAACTATTTTGTAACTAAAAATGTAAGAATAATGTCATTTTTTACAAAATGAATCCGTTTTGTTTATATGAGTTGGGCCTCAGGTCGAACTGAGTCTGAATAACTCGAGCCTAGTCAACTCAGACCTAACTCGATTATGAAAGTTGCGATGTCATCTCTAATTAAGTATAAATGCATATATTCATTTTTAGAAAAACCAATTTTTATTTAGTGAAAGTAAGTGATATCAGTGTAATTACTTTCAAGCAATATATTTTTTAACTAACTTAAAACTCATAATCATAAATAGCCTCCTGAATTTTTTTTTACAGAATCCAAATTTATCTCTAATATCTCAACTATGAATACACGAGAAGAATTGTTAATAATGAAAATTAAAAATACTAAAAATATAAAAGGATAAAAAATCAACAAATAAAATTTAATTTCATTCAAAAATTAAATACATTATGAAAATAGAAGAAAAATATATCTACTTTGAAGACCTTTTAAAAGTATATATTTTGCTGTCTCAAAGTTTTATGAACTAACATAAAGATAAAGACTATACTTATATTCAAATACGATTAGTACAAATAAGAACAAAATATTTCACAAAATAAACATTAAATGTATCAATCTTAATTATATTAAGAGATGCTAGATTTTGTAACTTTCAAGACTCTCTTGTAAGTTTAATAAAATTAAAAATTTGCAGTGATCCTATTTCATTTGGATTTTACTTAAAATTATAGTTCTCCTTAAAGATAGAAAGATTCTTGATTCATTAGTATTACAAACAGAAAATTATAAATCCAAAAAAGAATTATTGAATGAAGGGAGTTTCCAATTAATATTTTGATGATAAAACATAATTAATACTAATGTGTTTATTATTTTGATAAAACGAAATATAATTAATAAAAAGAAGCCATAAACTAAAAAAAGAAAAGAAGTTGCACAAGAGAAGTTAAAGTTTATAACCAACTAAACGAAGATAAAAAATAAGAACAAAAGAAGATCAATATTATTTCACATTTTGTATTGTTATTTGTAAGCTCACTTTATTAATTTGGTGATCCAAAAGTCTCACCATATATAATAATTTTATCTTGCTTCATTACATGAGTCTTTATATTCATTAAGAGGCATTGAAGCTTTTGATTTTAATATAAAAGCCTCTTGATCTTTCACATAATCTTGAGAAATATTTTAGGAAGTGTTTTAATCATATTTGAATTAAACAAATTGGTTGAGCATTTGAAGTTGTTAAAAAATTTGTATTTTTGGGCCGATTGATTGAACTATATGGGTTAATGGTCGACCAATATAGGTCAAAGTTACTAAATTTTATATATCGTGAGTTTGTGGCAATATTGATTGATGTATTAATCGATCAATATGCCATATTTTTTGAAAGATAAATAAAAAATTTCATTAAAGGGCTAAGAGGCCTACCAAGCAATTACAAGGTTATGGTTACGAGGGATATGAATCGAGTAGAGGACCAACCTCTTAATAGAGTAAAACTAGGTTTAATGTTAGAACATTCCAATTACATTTCATGGAAGAGCTTAAGCTATTTGTTGCTTGGTTAACAATCAATATCTCCTTGATCTAACAATAAGTCTTGTTTATCACTACATATTTGTCATTACGTACATCTCTAAAGATCCTTCAATTTCTTTCAAACCAAATTGAGTAGACTAAGCAGGTCAGCATTAGACTCATGCACTTTCTATCATCCCTAATTCTTTTGTAAAGTTTCTCAACCCATGCTAAGATATTAACCCAATCATTTTCTGGAAAAATTACATTCAAATTATGCTGCATCTTTGCCTATATGAAAGCTGAAAAATTGTATTTGAAGAACAAATGGTTTATGGTTTTAGACTTTATTTTGTATAAAACACATACTTGATCAATATTACACTTCAATCTATCCTTGGTTTTCAGTCTACCTCTACTTGCCATCTAGGTTACAAATGATGCCTTAGGAATTAGGATTTCCACAATATGTTATACCAGGAAGTATTCAGATGTTGAGGCCTCAATGATTTTAAAAAACAAGAGTTGGAGAAATCCCTATTTGTACTAGCAATCTAAAATAATCTATCCTTATTGAGGGAGTTTGGCATATAGCTTAGGAGAAGAGCCTGAAACCTGTTAGACCCTCTACCAGAAATCATCCATTTATTGGTGGAAATTAAACATGATACCTTAAAGTGAATTGACCATCTATCAAGTAGATTGAGCATTTAATCTCTCTTAATATCAATGGGCTTTGGGGAGACCAGTTATCAAACCATATCCATAAGTCCTTTCCATTGCCAATTTGCACTTTAATGAGAGGAAAAACAATGTGTTTGTGTCTTAGAATATTGATGAAAGGCCAAGAGTATTTATTTTTTTTATCCAACTGCTAGAAATTGAGGTTATTTAAGTAATAAGCATATATCCATCTACCTCAGAGGGCCTCCCTATCATTTATAAGCTTCCAGATCCTTTTACCAATGATCATGATTTGGACTAGTTGAAAGGAAGTGAGTCCTAGCCCTCCCTCTTATTTTCTCTACCACAGGTAATCCCATTTCATCTTAGCACCTATGTGTAATTCTACTATCCCAGACCAAAGGAATTTCTTCATACATCTTTCAATCTCTTTTATGATCCTCTTTGGAAAAGCTAGGTGTGAGCTCCAATGGTCGTGGAGATCGCTAAGTACTATTAAGATAAGCTAAACTCTCCTTACTAGGGAGAGGAATCTATTCTGCCATACATTGATCTTCTTTTTGTACATTTCCACTAATTGCAAGCAATCTTAATACTTTAATTTCTTTATAGATATGAGAACCCCCAAATACTTGAATGGAAGGTTTTGAACATATAGCCCTAAAATGTCCTTCAAACTTTTAGAATTAGTGACATCCCTAGAGAAATACATCTTACTTTTATGATAATTAGCCTTCAAACCAGACATATTATAAAAATCCATGAGGGAATTGTGCATAAATTGTTAAAGACTTTGGATTTACAAAATAAAACATCATTAAATCTTCTATAAAATAGAATGAGGGAGGTGAAGTGCCTCACATAAGTACTTCCATCAATGTTTAAGCTTATAATTTTGTTGAGGATTTCTATAGAGATTGTAAAAAGATAAAGGATAGGGGATCGCCCTATCTCATCCCTTTAGAGCTTTTGAATAACCTGAAGGGGGAACCTTTTAAAAGGATGCTAAATGAGGGTGTTGAGATTCACTCTTGAATCTAGGAAATAAAATTTGAGGGAAATCCAAACCACTCTAAATTGTTAGTAATGAAACTCTAGTTGATGGTATCAAAGGCCTTTGAGAAATAGATTTTGATGGCATAACTTTTGATTGCTTTTCTTAAGTTATAATTCTTTATTAGCTCTTGTATTAAAAGTATGTTGTATAAGATTTCCTTTTTATAGATAAATGCACTTTGTGAATGATGCAACAGATACTTGAGAGGATTCCTTAACCTATTGGCTAATACATTAGCTATCACCTTATATACTGTGTTGCAGCATGACACATGTCTGAAATCATTTAAATAGATAGCAAAAAAAAAAAAGGAGCAATAGCCAATTTATTGTTCTAACAAGAGGTTTGGTATTGCTCCTTTTTTTTAGTAATATTTTTCCAAGGAGTATTTAGCCTTGCAAGGTGGTCCTTGTTGATTCACATGGGATTCCATGTGCCCCATGTTACTCAGGTCATAGCGTAAGCTAATTAATAAAAGAAAAATTTTGCAATTGAATATTCAACTTATCATTCATTATTCATTAATTAATAATAAAATACTGATTAATTATAATCAATAATCCAATTATTTCATTAATTAAATTATTCATTTTCATTATATTCTAATAAAATAGAGAAATTAGACTCAAATTTACTTTAAGTTCAAACAAAATACGCAACAACACCTTTGGATGTTTCAATAAAATCTTACTAAGATGTAAGAAGAATGAGACCTAGTTGTTCTTTTGTTTAGGAATCAGAAAAATATAGCTTGCATTTCCTAAATGAAGAAATTCCTGCACCATATCAGTTAATAGATTGCCAGTGATATTCCAAGAGCATTGAAAGAAAAATATGTTATAAACATCACGTCCTAGGCTTTTTTGGGGTTGAGTGAGTAGCTTGTATTTGTAATGAATCCAGATGGACATATTGTGGCGGTCCAATCACTTCTAATAGGTCCTGTAAGTGAATCTTACTAGAACTATTTGATGCTAATAAGTCCCTATAATAGTTGCTGGCCATATCTTCAATCATAAAGGTTTCAGATATTAATTGATTATTGTAGTTAAGTAGAGAAAGAATCTTATTAAAATTCTTTTTGAGCTAGGATGGAATTATAAAAGTATTTTAAATTAGAGTCCCCCTCTTTTAACCATATGTTTCTTGCCTTCTATATCAGCATTGAATTATGATATGCTATTCTCTTAATATATTCCTACAGTTTCCTGTTTTCATCAGTTAGCAAGTTTTGATTGTGTGGAGAGAGGTAGGAAGCCCTTTGTGCTTCGATAAGATCTTCCTTAGCTTTTTGTACTTTTCTTTCTATAGGGATTCCTATTTTGAGAAAGATTTTGAGTTTATTTTTTAAATCATATAGTTTCCTCATCATTTGGAAAGATTTACAGCCTTGTATGTCATTATTCTATGCATCATTGACTAGTTATAGAAAACCTTTATTATTAGCTAGGAAGTTTAGAAATCTGAACGAGGCTTTAGTGTTTCTTCTATTGAAGAGATCATTGACCTCAAAATAGGATTGGTCTGAGTATAGTGGGAGGTCTAAATAACACATTAGAGTGTGGAAGGGAACTCATCCATCTTTGATTAGCTAATAATCTATCAAGTTTTTTCCTGATCAAATCCCCACCTTTGTTATTCCAAGTGTATAGGCTGCTTGAGTATCTTAAATTGGTAACTATGATTTTTGCCATTACACTTTCCATCTCACTTCTAATATTAGAGTGATTAATTCGGTCACCTTATGCCTCAGATGGAGATAGGGCACAATTGAAGCCCCTGCTAGAATCCAGGGGATAACCATCATGTTACTCATAGTTCCTAAATCATCCTATAACTTGGCTCTTTGGAATTCCAATTTGGAAGCATAAATGATTGTCACTTCAAATAACGATTCTATATTTTCATTTTTGCAAAGTAGATGGACATACTAATATGGGGATTTTGTTAGAGACACCTTAACTATCTCCATGTTAAAAGCATATATTATTCTACCATTGAAATGATGTAGATGATTGGAACGATACCCCCAATTTTTTCCTAAAAAATTCATTGAGTCCTGAAGTTTATAAGCCTTTATCTTAGTCTTAGGCATCGTAACTAGGAGAGGTTGTTTAGTCAAAATGATATCCCTTATTGACTTTTTTTATAGGGCTTATTCATGCCTTTAATATTAAAAAAATTATCATTATTTGAGAGAAGCATTATCCACCCCTTTAAGCTTCCTCCTCTTCCTGCCTGATCTTCTTGTAGAGTAGGTCTTCATTGTCAATTCATTTCCAGGTAAACCAAGAATATCACCAGGAATTGTTTTTGTAGCACCCCACTCCCGCAAGACACGTACCCGACATCCTGTGTGATATCTGAGTACGTGCCCCGTGAGGTTGGCGTGTTAGAACACTCAATAAGTCAAAACTCAGTACATATTTTTTTGAAACCATAACATAATATGCAGAAATCCATAACCAAATTGGGCCCGCTTTATTCGCAAACTTTTTCAATCATAATAATACAATCAATAGAATTTTCAATAGTCATTCGGGCCCTTTCACAAAAACAAAATACTTTAGTCATAAAATCTTTACATTACGACATAAATTATATATACCTTTTTACAAACTTTCAAAATACATAATTTGATGCGAAAGTTACGGAATATACAATTCTATACAAAAAGAAAGAAATACAATGTAGACGCGAACTGATCTCGACCTCTATCCCCTTACTTGTATGTTGTAGGGATACTCCTGTTTGCCTAACGGGGTATTCTTCTGATTTTGAAAAATATTTGCAAATTTTGGGTGAGTTTGTGAACTCAATGAGTGACCATCATCGATGGCTCACCCAGTCACACAACACGTAATTCACATTCACATCATTTCACATTTCACATTCAATACAATTTAATCATTCATATTATGCATATGCAGTGCACATGAGACCCACTTTTCATTTATTACTTTGTTGTGATCCAGTGCCTAAACTATCCCATATCCATTATGGATATCGGGCGCATTAAACGTTGAGCCTGAGGCTCTGAATCACTTTCTGAGCTCAAGGCTCTTTTCACACTTTGTTCCTCTTCTTGAATCACAAATTCAATCATATAAGCCCCTTCATCTCCATTATATACATGTATTTGGAACTTTAATACCAACAATTCATCCACTATTGTTATTCTAACATTATAGGATCATACAATATCTAAACTCTTATTCTTTCTTATAAATTCTCCAAAATTCCAAACCTTCGGGACTATTTTCCATGATCAATTAGACAATGTAAATAAGGTAATTTAGCAAAACTTTCTTCTAATAACATGTTTCCTATTGTCTTATGTTTCTAATAGAACCAAGATCATTTAATTTGGTTTAATATTTCAAAAGTTATACTCCAAATAATTCGGACCATCCCTTTATCATGACAGTATTCTATACCCAACTTTAAGTCAGATTCTGAAACCATAGAGACAGAATTGGAATTTGATTTCTTTATAAAAATTATATCCCTATATCTATATTTTAATCTAGATTGATAATAATTCCATTTGGATAACTATATAACAAGTTATTCCTAAAATACCTAATAATGTTTAGTGATAATACTCCAATTATCATTTTCCAGAACTCCTCATCAATTCTGTCCCAATTATATCAATCAATCTATTCCAAATGATTTCATATGGTTATAACTTTCTGTGCTGATGAATATCAATGTGTTACAAATCCAATTGTTTAAGTACCATGTCGTTTCGAGGTCGGAAGAAGAAGTTATAGACAAAAGAGTGAAGGATGTTCACATCAGTTCACTTTCACTACTCTTTCATTATGCATGATCGTGCAAATTCCAATTGCTTCTCCATTGTCACCCTCGTGCTTGTGCATGATGGTGAGATCCCTTGTGAACCTTAAGAGTCATGATCGTGCTTGTGCATGATCATGCACTCCCATCTTTTCAAACTTCATTCAGGCCCTTCTAAAAACAAACTTTCAAGTCAATATTTCATGGAAATTTTGACAAGGAAAATGAAGGATTTAGGCAAAACACTCTTCTAAAAAGTTGTTCCCTTATATTTTAAGTTTTAAATGAAATCAATCATGCAATATGGTTTTATATTCTCCAGTTTATGCTAAAAACACTACAGACAATTCCAAACTAAGGCAGAATCCACAAACTAAACTTCGAGCTAAATTTTCAAACTCTTAGAGAAAAAATTCAATTTTGATTCTCCATGAAAAATATAGTCATACGTCTGTAATTTAATATGAACTTAAAATGATCCCATTTGGATGTCTATGAACCAAGATATGGAAAAAATACAGATGCATGTTCAGTGGAAACACTGCATCTTTACATGTCCAGCACACTTCAACATCATTTTCATCTTAATTCATCTCTTTTGCTTACTCTATCACTTCTACCTTATTTCCTCAATATTACCTCTTCATTCCTATTTCATTTCAGCTCAACTTATCACATCCAAATTAATATCTATCATTTTTCATAATCATTAAAAAAATAGCAAATCACACTCACTCATATTACCTTCAGATTTTCTGTAATTTTCAACTTTTGCATTTTCTTCACTTCTTCCTCAAACTTTCATTTTTAATCATTCATTCTCATCTCAAAACATCATCTTACAACTATTATTCCACTCTAAACTCATTCTTTTGTTCATCTTTAAAATGCACAAAACTCGCGTATATGCGTATATAAATATACATAGTGAAAACAAAGTCCTCATTACTGTTTTCTTCAAAAAGTTTATGCACCTAACTATACATGTTTTTAAAGATCTTTTAACTTGAAAAATCATTTTAACACCATCTCATAACATTTTTATCATCAAATCAAGAAAATCGACGTGTACGGTACAATCTAAAATCTCCCCACTCATTTTCCTGCAAATATGAATATCACTATTTCCTAACCATTTTACAGTGAACTCGCGATGCATGCTTCAGTGCATACAAAAATACATAATTATAACAAGCTTACTATTTTGAAGCTCTAATATCTGCAAAAATCTCTTGAACCCTAATCCTCATTCAACCATGTACAACATCTTAAAAGTTGATAGGGGGTTCAGTCTTTCTTGGGATAGAAGGAAGAAATAACAAAATAGGAGGGGTAGTGGATAGTAGAAACCGAGATTTTATTCCAGTGAATATTTGATGAAAAACTCTATGTTTAAGAAAAACTAGGGAAAGAAGCTTCAATAAGGATAAAGACAAGGACAGTAGCTTGTCTTTTAAGGTTATTTAAAGTTTGGACACTTGTCCATTTCTTATCCTTTTATCCACTTCCCCATATTAAAACTCACTTAAGTATAATTTATACTTAAGTTTATGAATTAACAAAACCACCGAAATCACAACTTATAACTCCTTAAATCACTATCAAATTTTTCCATAAAAACATCAATTGGGGTTAACTTTGCATGCTCTTTTTTCCCCCCGATACTGACCTTATTTTACAATACTTTCTTCTAGAAACATGTTCGCCTATGTCTTATGTTTCCATTGATACCAAAATCATTAAATTTGGTTTAGTGGTTTGAAAGATATACTTTAATCCTTTTCCGACTGCTCTTGTCCAAAATAGTATACTATGCACAACTTCCATCCAACATTTTAACATTTTAGAGACTGAATCACAATTCGACTTCTTCAGATGATTTGTATTCCTATGTCTCTAGTTTACTCCAAATCACAAGTCATCTCATTTGGATGTGTAGAGGAGAATTTATGGTCAAAAGAAACAAGATGGTTCAACTTGCGCAAGAGTAAACTATTAAGGAGCATTGTAGCATGAAAAGACAATTAAACATCACTCTTGCAATTAAACTCATGGGCATGAGAGTGAAAAGTCAGGCCGGTGTAGGAGTCACGCCCGTGAGACTAAATCATGGGTGTGAGAATAATTCACGGGGGTGAGAGAAACAAGTCATTGGTGTGACAGATAAGGAAAAGAATGTTGGTGAACAAAAAATTAGGCCAGTTCAGGAGTCACACCCATGAGACTAAATCATGGGTGTGAGAATAATTCACGGGGGTGAGAGAAACAAGTCATGGGTGTGACAAATAAGGACAAAAATGTTGGTGAACATAGATCGTCAGACTCGACCCACGTTTTTTACTCTAACTCAATTGATTTCAGATAGCTATGCTTTTTAGTGGAGAGGTAAAGCAATGTCTTACAAGTCCAATGGTTTAAGAACCAAGTCATTTGGATGTCTATAGAAGGAGTTATGATCAAAAGAAGCACGACTGTTTAGTATAGGGAGAAACCTTAAATGCACGATGGTGCAAATCCATTTAACTTAAAAAGCCTCATTTTTGCTATTCCTCAAAGTCACCGTCGTGCTTATGCACAACAGTGCAAATTGCCTATTACAAGATAGTGCATTTCTTCTTTTTCATTTTCACTGAATCTCATACTTTAAACCTTCATAACTTTTGATCCAAAACTCCAAAAATTGCAAACTTTATATCAATACAGTTTAATCCAGGAAGTTTCATAATAGTACTAACCTTTCTAGCTTCTCTTCTTCATTCTACTAACATAAATTTTTATCATTCACTATCCAAAAATCCATTTAATACCATTGTAGACCATTCTAAATTTTCAATCCATCATCTAAACTTATTTTATCACTATAACCACAATTTTCCAAATATTCCATTACAATTCAATTTTACCCGGAATGTCAATGAGTGCATGTACAATTATTTTCATGTGAGCAAAAATTCAAATCCACATGCATGTATGCTGACATTTTGCTGAGCATGAAATGCAAATTTTTTTAACTCTCACATTGCTATTTTTTCCATTATTGAAATCTGGGTTCTAACCTTTAGTATGGGGATGGGGTGTTACAGGTAGGTGACGACAGTGGCCCTGCAAACCACGATCTTGGGCCATTCCTTATGCTTTTGTCATCATCATGGCATGCAGGTCACGAGTGTAGGCTAACTTTGGTGTTTTTTTTCCATGATCATGTCCTATTGTGCCACTATTATGGGCAATTTTTTTGGCCTAAATGTCTCTGAAACTTCTCCATTCTTTGATGTTGACCCTGAAAAACTAACAAACATATCAAGGTACCTCAAAAATATAATATTTAAGCTAAAAGACTTGTACTAATCCATAAAACACTTAAAACACAAATAACTAACAAATTAACACAATTCTAACCTAAACACATACTAAATGATTGAATTAATAGCTAAACATATTACAAACTAAGCCCTAAATAATATAAATTCACACTTATCAATGTCTCCTTTCTTCTCTCCATTTGGTTTGTAACTTTAAGAATATAGAACCTACTATAGATCTATTCAAGTTTATGCATGAAATTCATTCTTTAAACAAGCTTCCATATTGGTATAGTTTGAACTTTAAACCCAGAACTAGCTTGAACAAACTCCTAAAGGGAACCCATTGGTATAAGCATCAGTTTTTTATTTTTAATCTTAGAGGGAAAAAAGAGAGTGAGGGTTAGGTAGACTTAGGGGGAGGTTGGTTTAGGCTTAAAAAAGAGATGAAAATCAGATGGTCCTTTAGCCTCAGAAGTGAAGGCCTTGCTAGAATCTAATAACCCACTTCTTTATAAGGAATTATTGTTATAAGGAAAGTTATTTTTAAATATAGGCATTGATCAATAAGATAATGGGCTACTTTTTCATACTCTATCATTTTATATTAATCTATGTCATTGAATTTTTATTATTAAAGAAACAGATCTTTGTAAATTAATGTTTGTGGCTCGCCAAAAGGAAGATATCTCTAAGAAAAAGAAGGGGGACATGCCACTAACATTCGTGTAGATCCACAACTATAAGCCTAATTCTCTTAACACCAACAATTATCCAACATAGAAAGCCCCCACTCTTATAAAGACCTATATGAAACCAACAACTTCTAGCAGTACGATAATAAATGATAAGGGTATGAAGCCTGAATTAAAGGTTTTCATTACTAAATGGGGTGTTAAACACAAGTATTCAGTTTTCAAGAAGACCATAGTCGTCATACAATTTTTTCAAGGTATGATCTTATAAGGGGATCAGAAGGCCTTGGAGAAGAACTCTACAAAGGTGTGACACAGATAAACAGAGGCCAACCTTATGAGGGTGATTAACTTTTTTTATCTCTACTTTATTTTATATTCAGGTCTTATTGAAACTAATATTTTATAGTGTACTACTTAAAGTGATTGATATGTATAACAAGTATTTTTAGAGGAAGAATGATAGGCTTTGCCAAGAAGGTACGATTAATGCTTATGACAAGACTATGAAGGGTTTAAAATAAGACATGAAAGGCTACATTGAGGAAATAAAAGCCTTTTATATAAAGGTTCACAATCAAACGATAAATTATAAAATACTAGAGACTAAATCCTAATATTAAAATGAATATTTCATAGTGAAGGAACACAAGAAGAATGTGAGTTGCAATTCCCTAAAGACCAAGTCCTTTAAGATTTAGAATTATAAGAATACAACCATATCCTTCATTGAGAGCTTTAACAAATGCCAAAGAGTTGTTCAATTCTAAGCCCTCAAACTTGTCTATCGATAACCTGAATGTCAGTAACTTATATGCTCTCGAGCCTACCTCTAGACATAAATCTACAATTAGGTCTATATTGAACAACTATAATGATATTCTAAAGGAATTAGGCAGGGATCTTCATATATAAAGCTTCAAGGAATCTCTCTATAGCTAGGATCAATCCTCTAATAGTTCTTTAATAGGTTAGTGATAATTCCTTATGAGGATAAAGATGTGGGACTTATTAAATGATTTCTTAACGTAGTTAGTGAATGTTCCAAAAGTGCACCTTTTGGTGGTCTTATAGGTTCTCATGTCTGTATTTTAAATTGCCATTTTCTTTGTTTCTTCTTTATACTTTCAACATTTTGGTCTAGTTTATTAATGCAAGCAATTTTTTTATTGTGCTGTGAACTTTCTCCTTTGTTTGTTTATGTATGCACATCTCTTCCTTAAGAAAAATACATAATCTTTGTAATTATTCTTCTGATAAACATGTTTAATAGTTTAGTTGGTAGATCTATTTTCAGGAGTGCATTTTGCATTAGAGTTAAAACATCTTAGGTGATATGTGAACTTAGGAATGTAATTTTCCTTAAAGTGAGAAATCTTAGGTATGTTGTGGTTTTATAGATCTGTGTCTTTAGGAATGAGTTTTGTAGTAGAGCAAAGAAATATCTAGTACACAATCCCTTTCATATTTACAACTATAGGAGTGATAATAAGAAGCTAACTAACTTAAGAAAATATAGGTTTATATTCTGATTCATTGTTTGAGGCCTAGAAATTATGCCTATATATATATATATATATAATTTTTATATTAAAAGGACATCTGAACATAATTCATACACTATTACATTCTCATCTACTAAATGCATTAACAAATGTCATCTATGTTGTAGTAGGCACTATATCCATCACTTGCTCTGCTAGCTGACTTATGTATTATGCTAGAAAGTTAACAATTATTTAGGACTTAAAAGTTGTATTTGGTATATAGTATCACGTTTCCTCAACTCCAATAGCCATATAATCAATCATATAAAGGAGTCAATCTTATATAATACTTGCCACAGTGATGTGCTTATACCACATTCACTAAATAGTTTTAGAAATAAGGTGTAAGCTTTCCTGCTAAAACCACCAATTCCAGGGATACCTTCTTAAGTTTATCATATCTTTCTTCAACCATATGCAAAATTTTATCGACATAATATACTGACTTCTACTGGCTCTGTTCTTCTCTTACTAGAACTTTGCTATCTTCTTACTTAAGAAATGTCAAATGGAGAAATAAGGCTTCTTTAGAATGATAGGTAGATAATACGAAGAGTTTTTATAAGTAGGCTTTTAATTACTCAAAATCTTATTGGGAATTCATCTTTAAACTAAAATTTTTTTATTATCTACAAGCACCAAAAGAAAGGAAAATAATAATCAATAGACCTATAAAGGAACTTTGAATGAATTTTTTAGTTTCCCTATGAACATTTATACATCCTTAGTGGATCGAGGTGGCTTCATGAATTGAAATGCTTCTATCTTCCATAGTTTGGCTTCTATACATTGTTAGGCAATTATAAATCCAATGAAATTTTCAATTGATACACTAACCTATACACTTATGAGGGCTAAACTTTATCTAAACTTTTAGAATTATAGTACCTTGTTAAGTCTGTGATGTGATTCCAACTACTCTTAGTCTTATCAATCATATCATTGACGTAAGCCCTCAAACTTTTATCCAATGTATGCTTAAGTACTTTGTTTTCTTAGCTCGAATAAAAATGCTCAATAAAAATAGATGTCATTATGTATAAAAAGAAAGGTCTTCTCCCTATCTAACTTGTACATGGCGATTTGGTTTCATTTATAAAATTTAGCCATCCATACCCCACCGAATTCACCAACTAATCTATATTAAGCAAACGATTACTATTTTTGGACTTATTTTATTCAAATATGTGAAGTCCACATGCATTAGTTATATCCACTTGACTTTTTGACCATTTCAATATTTATAGCTACTCTGGATACTAAAATCACACAGAAAACCAACTATTAGTAACTTTTATACTTTCTCTCCATAATAATATGCTTATTAAGGTCAAAAGTTTATTTATTCTACTCACAAACTTATAACTGAGGTAGATATTCAATTTATGCATTACCACTTCTAGATCTATTCTACCATGTCTTTAAGCCTTTAGGATAAATAATGCATATTCTCATATCAATGATTTGAGAGGTGATCTTTCAATTTTAACCCCAACATTCAGTAGTTTCTCTTCCCTGGATCTTATTGCATTCACTTTAATTACCACTTTTACATTCTTCCCTCTTTACTCCTTATACCATTCTCAAAAGTCAATAAAGAATAGGTTTCTCATCATCCTTTGGGAAGGTCAAATAATACTACCTAACCATTTCTAAATCTTTATACACCTCTACTATACCTTTCTTAATAGGGATATTTATTAATAACTTACGTAAAAAAAACACATATATGAAGGAACACAACAAAGGTTTTCCTATAATGACATTAAATGTTAAAGCTTTGTCTACTATATAAAATCAAAAACCAAGTAGTTTATCCATTAATGTTAGTAATAAGTTGATTTTTATTAAAGTATGTTTCCCTTAAAGCACTAACTAGAGGATGATAGAGAGTTGGAAGTAAAAGGAAAAATAATAGAAAAATCTAATAATTTTCTATGAGCAAGGATCTCACTCAAAGAAGAATTAATATCTAAGGGAGAATCTCTAAGGATAAAATACTTAAATTAATTTCTGATCTTTACTATATATTGCCTATGGCTATTTATAAGTTATGATTAACCTATGACTCCTTAAAAACTAGTTAATAGACTTTGAAATCCAGGAGTAACAGACTTATCCATATTTATAAAAAATAATCAATAACAGATCACTACTCACTAGGCCCCTACTTAATAGGAACACATGAAACTAATGACACAATAAATTGAAAATAAATTTAAAAGATAAGAAGATAAATTTAGGTGCTAGAATCAGATAAGAAGATAAGATAAAGTCAGGTGCTGTTATTGCTTGACACACATGATCTCTTCTTCCTCTGATATGTAATTATCAACTTATTATTTCTGCCTCTTAGGAAGACACTTTGTCCTCATACTCTTCCTAAGTTGACTCTTGCTCAAGCAGTCAACCATTACTAGAATAACGTCAACCATATAAGAAATGGGCAAGCCAACAACGAAATCCATTGAGATATCTTCCTAAATCCTCTCTAGAATATGCAGGAGTTGCAACAAAGTAGCAAGTGTGAGGGTTTCATATTTATTGTGTTGGCAAATCAAACATTGTTGAATATAAAGTTTGACAATCCTCTTCAGGTGAGGCTAATAGAACTGATCCGAGAGCCTATTTAATGTCTTCAAATAACCTCTATGACCACTATTAGGAGTCTCATGTGCCTCGGCTAACAAAGTTATCCTTAAGAAAGAAATGGAAGGAAAAACCAACTTGCCTTTATAAAAGAGTGTATTGGCTAACCACTTGAAATTAAAGTTTAAAGATGCATCTTTTTATAGGTTAGTGATGAGCTTTTAGTGTAATTGTCCTACAAACAAGCTTTTAGAAAATTAGAATAATTTATTTGCATAGGCATAATTAAATTTAAAAAATCAACTTGTTTATGATAGAGTGCATCTACTTTATCATTTTTCTTCCAGGCCTTGTATAATATAGTGACATCAAAAGGTAACAACTTTAGAATAAGCTACTATTGAGAGTTTGTAGTAATCCTCTATTTAAGCAAGTGTTTAAGGCTCCTGTGATTAGTCTTATTATAAAAATGCTTGCCAAGCAAGTAATGTTTTCAGTTTTAGACAACAAAAACCAAAGCCAGCAGCTTCCATTCATATGCCAACTTGTATTAATTGGAATAGGAGAATCTCTTGTTGAAATAAGCTATAGGATGATTCTATTACATCAACACAACACCAACCCCTTCCATAGAGGCATCACATTCAATAGTAAAGGATAAAGAAAAATTAGGTAACTTTAGAACTGGTACTATAGTTAATGCTTCCTTAAGCTTCTAAAAGGCAACTTGAACACGATCATTTTGGTAAAAGGCATTTTTCATAGTGAGATTAGTCAGTGGCTTAGCAATAACATCATAATGCTGCACAAATATATGATAGTAAAGTATGAGACCAATAAATCCTCGAAGCTTCTTAATAATTATGGTATAAGGACCATGTTTAATAACATCAATTTTCTTATGATCAAAACTCAGTCCTTCATTAGATACTATATGTCCTTAAAAGTTTGATTACTATAGACACATAAACAATTTTTTATTGTGAAAAATTTATAACTGTATAGTAATTTAAAAACTAACTCCAATTGAAATTTATGGAGATGAAGAGAGGGAATATAAACAAGCATATCATCAAAGAAAACTAAAACAAAATGCCTTAAATAAGGATGAAAAAGGTCATTCATTATTGCTTGAAAGGTCGAGGGTGCATTAGTGAGGCCAAAGGGCATAACAACAAGTTTATAATGACCAGAATAAGCCTGGAAGGTTATTTTGTGAACATCTTCAAGCCGCACTTAAATTTGATGATAATCAAAGTGGATATAAATCTTTGAAAAATAAGCGACACCATTCAATTCATTAAGTAACTCATCCACATTAGGTATAGGATACTTATCGGGCATTGTAATGTGATTGAGCTCCTTGTAGTCATTACACATCCACCATAAACTATCTTTTTTCTTTACCAAGATCATTGGACTTGCAAACAAAGTCGAACTTGGGCTTGTAAAACCTTTGGATAGCAAATCAGCCATTTGTTTCTCAATCTCATCTTTTAGATAATAAGGGTACTAATAAGGAAAATGTTGGGAGACTATGCATTGGGATGAAGCACAATAGCATGAGAGTGAGATCGCAAGGGAGGGAGTGATGTAGGCTCTGTAAATAGATCTGAAAATTCCTGTAAGAGGTTTTGTACATTAGTAAATGAGGTAGTTAAGGCATCTGTAGACTTATCTTACTTAGCTAAACTTTTAAACTCTAGTGAAGATGAAGAATCACAAGCAACTCCTTAGAGTTCATTCCTCTTTCCATTAACCTAAAAAATCATAAACATTTGCTACCAATTAGCTTACACCATATTCAGAGAAGCTAGCCACAAAATAGTTAAAACCATATATGATCCAATAATGGAAAAAGGATAAAAATCACCAATAATCTTCAAATCATGTATCTAGATTTGTTGCTGCCTACAAATCTTGTTGCAATGGATGAGACTCCAATTAGCAATCTGAACACCAAAAGGGGGTATGGATTAAGTGGATAGCTATAGTTTAGAGATAAGAGACTTAGATATAAAATTATGGGTAGAGCCACTATCAAATAGAATTAAAACTCCCCTCTGTTTTAACATCCCGTTCAACTTCATAGTCATACCAATGTTCGACACAAAAAAACATGTAAAGAAGTTTTAGCATACATCTCTTGTTGGAGTTATGTAAATATAGTGCCTTGGAAAGAAATTTTACATTTACATATAACTTAATTTTCTTCCAGTTACTCTTATATCGAAAATATTTATTATTAATAAAATAAAAGAGTTTGGTTTTATTTGTATGAGCATTATATATTAGTCATAAGGTTCCAAGATTCTTTTGTAAGTAATATACATATGCATGGAGATATATGGGAAACATTTTTACGGATGGTTCCGAATTTTGTCCAAGGTCAGTGAATCTAATAGGTCTGTGTAAATGTAATGATCATGATTTATGAAGATTAGGGTTAGTTTTAGATATAATAGTGTTGTCAAAAGAATGTCTAGGATGTGTAGTTAATTAAATGGGATATTGTATTTCTAGTAAGGTACGTAATTTTGTTCACATATTTGTTCCTACTTTAGCAACTTCACTAAATAATTGATCAAGATAAATTTTATCAGTATCTTTAAATTTGATACTATGGTGTGAACTAGTTAAAACATAACTAATCTAAAAGATAATAGAAAAGGGATATTGTCCATGAGTCATTAAATTTTCTTTATAAAATTTATAAGCTATTGTTATTGTATCATCTAAATTATGTGACTTTAAACGAATTCCTAATTTTAATTGAGTGTTGAATTTAATTTTTCCATAGGCTAAATTGCCATTCATTATTCCAATTACTTGATCGTTGAGGTTTGTCATTCGTTCATCAATGATAGCCACTCTTACATGTGAATCGATTACTTGTTGAAAAGTAGATTTTAAAAGAATTTGTATTGTAGATAAATGAATATATCCAAATTTGTGTCTTTTGTCTTCTGGTATTTTTTGTAGTTGCTGAGAGATTTGTTCTTGACCTATTAGATTTATGCAAATGTGTCCATTACATTGATCCATTCGAATTGATGTTTCATGAACAATTTCACCAAAATAAATAATCTTTTTGCAATCTAATAAAATTTAAATAGAGAAGATTGTATATCTTGTCCAACCTTCAAATTTAATTGAGCTTTAGATATTCATTTTTGTTTTTCATTAGATATAAGGTATTTATATGAAATTTTCCTGATGATTCGGTTAATTTTAAATTATCTAATTCTAAGATATTTTGTTCTTCAGTCATGTTGATGATATGAAGTGGTGGTCTGGTGATTTTTTAATGTATTTTTTAAATGAGTTAATTCTTGGTTATACAATTGATGGAGATTTTGAACTAATTCTAATGTTTCTTGTACAGGAGACTTAATGATTTAGTCCTGCGTCTAAGTGAGTATGGTAATGTTCTACAAAGAATAAATGATACTGTTTTAATTTGGACTATTCTTGTTTTAAAATCCGTTCATACTATTGAATGCTTTCTAAACATTGTTTCATTCTAGGAGTAGAGGGATTTGGAAAATTAAGGAAATATAAAATGAAGTACATGTTTTTTCTAGCATCTATAATCTGTTTGCTAAGTCAAATTTTTTGTTCGATTAACTATAAATAGTTCATAGTAGCTTGACAACGATTGCAATTCCAATCTGGCATGTTGCTTATTCTGGTTAAATGATAAATATTTTAGAAAGATAGATATAGAATGAAAGATAAATGATTAGTATTGAGATGTAACAAGTTTATTAAGTTCAAAAAATAATTTAAAGAAGTTAAGAAAAAATTCTCATAATTATACTGATGATCAAAGATAATATCTACAATTGAAAAGAAACTTAGTATTGAGATGTAACAAGTTTATTAAGTTCAAAAAATATTTTAAAGAAGTTAAGAAAAAATTCTCATAATTATACTGATGATCAAAGATAATATCTACAATTGAAAAGAAACTTCACTTAAATACTATAACACAAAACTAAAGTTTTTAAACTTAAATAAAAATTATGATTTTTGATTGGCTATGGTCTAAGTCAGGTTGTGTTGACTAGAAAAACTTTAATGCTATTAGGCATGATCCAGACCATGCCCATATTTAGTGAGTGAATCCTTCTGTATCTTCAAAAGGTAAGAAAAGAATTAGAATATGCCTATAATTGTAAGTCATGGATCTTTTGTAACTTTTCAAATTAGCATATGGTATATGACATGCTCATGGATATAAACTGTAGATTTGTATATAACTTCTAAAGTTAAACATATTATGGGTTGAACTTGTGTTGGAGACTATACCTCACCACAAAGATGTCTAGGAAGTTATGTATATTGATACATAACCATGTTGAAGGTTATGTTCACATATAAATCTTCTTTAACTAGCTAGAATCAAACTAACCAATGCTTATACTTTAATTTAAGTTGATTTCAAAAGTGTAGCCACTTCTCTCACCATCCTATTAAGCGTATCTTAAAGCCTTCATTGTTCAAGTAATTGATCCATTTGGTAAACTTAAAGAAGCAAAGGTGACTTGATTATTATATTTCTCTCTTTCCTTGAAACAATTCTTCCTTAAATCATCATCTACATTAAAAGGAGTTAAATAAGAAACAATAAAAGTAGCACTTATATTATTCTCACTTGGAAAAACTAATTCATAAGCATTATTATTGATTTGTTTAACAACTTGAGATTGTTCCTTTCTTATTTGTAACTAAGATCATCGTAGATATAGAAACCTCTCCTTCATCATATGCACCTACAACTAATCAATTGGTTTAAAAATAATTTTCTCTCTCCTTTCGATATCCTTGGATGAATATTCTTTATTTTTCTTTTTGATGTTTTTTCAAACATTTTTATGTAGTTACTTCACCATATTAACTTTAATTTTACCATCTAAACTATTCCTCTCATAAATATGTAAAGAAATCAAATCCATTGAAATGAATGGGTTAAAAACATAAATAATCTTAAAGGTAAATAACCATAAATGCTATGAAGATCTCTATTACATGCAAATTAAAATAATAATAAACAGTCTTCATAAATTTTCAAATTCTTTTGAATGATAGTACAAAATAAAGTTGTCAAAGTCTTATTTACTACCATAATTTGACCATCTATATAAAGGTGACAAGTAGTTGAAACTTAACCTCTCTTTCAAACAAAGTACTCCTATTAGTACCATAGAGTCATACTATCTTCCTAAAAAATAAATAAGCTATATTGATTACATTATCGGTTTTACTACATATAGTAAAAGGTGTCATCTTAGAGAATCTATCAACAATAACATAGGTAAAATCTTTACTCATTTTGACCTAGGGAAATCCTAAAAAATCCATAGAAATATCAACCAAAGGTTCATAAGGGATTGGCAAAGGAATATATGAATCATGAGACAAAACCTTAAACTTAGCTTGTCTATATATAATGCAATTAACATAAATTCTTTCAACATTACGACATATATGAGGAAAAAATATTCAAAAAAAACATCTAAGGCCTTTTTAATGAAAAATAGACTCATCAATCCTCCCCTGTTGGCCTCCCATTCTAAAAACTCACTAAAAAAAATCTTAAAAACATACAATTTATCTTCTTTAATTAAAAGTCCATTAAGTTAAAAAAAATTCAAATGTAGTTTTCTCACGAGCATTAACAATGGATCAAAAATCATCATCTTTCTTATGTAATTGCTTAATATGATTAAATCCTTACAATTTTGCATTTAATTTAGAAGTTAGAGTACACCTTCGAGATAATACATTAGCCACGATGTTTTGTTTACCTTGCCTATACTTGATCCTATAAAGAAATGTCTTAATAAACTCCATCCAACTTTCATATCATTGATTCAAATTACTTTGCCCTGTCAATTGCTTTAAGGATTTGAACAACAAGCTCTTTGGACCATGTTACTAAGTCTCTTCATAAGTTTGATAATAAATAGTTGATCTATTGAGTTTCTCACTTAAGTAGGTAATCAATTGATTTTTTGACATCAAAATAAAACCAACACATAACTTTTCTTTAGAAAATTTAGGCAAAGATAATTAAGTACCAAAACATAAACTTTTTTTAATCAAATAAAAAAGCACTCTTATTCATATCCTATTCAAATTCAATATACTTTTGACAACTTCAGTGAGTAGGACAAATAATGTACTAAAATTCTTTATAAAACTCCTATAAAAACTAAATGAACCATGAAAATTTCTCATATTAGTTATAGATTTAGGTGTATTCCACTGTCAAATGGTCTTGACCTTCTTCTTATCTACCTTTATCTCTTTTACACTTAAAAAATCTAACAAAACTACTCTATCCATACAAAAAGAGCATTTCTTTAAATTGGCATACAATTTTCTTGTCTAAAAAAGTTTAAATAATTTTCATATATTGCTTATCTAAAGTCTTACTACATACTATAATATCATCAAAATAAACAACCAAGAATTTTCCAAGGAAAGCATATAAAATATAATTCATTAATCTTATAAAAGTATAAGATGCATTAAATAATCTAAATGGCATCATTAGCCACACAAATAAATTGTATTTTGTTTTTAAGGCCTTTTCACACTCAATTTCTTATTTCATCCTAATTTGATGATATTCACCTTTATCAAGCTATTATCTAATCTATGATTTGGATATTGATATGTTATCATTGTTTTAGTGATCACTCAGTAGGTAATACACATCCTTCATAAACCATCCTTTTTAAGAACAAAAAAGATCAGAAAAAAATGTGGTTTCATGCTATCTCTAAGATCCTCTTTCAACAAAAGCCCTCAACTTACCTTTGAATCTCCTTGATCTCCTTCATGTTACTTACATAGGTTGGTCGATTAGGAATGGCAACATTAAGTGTAAAATCAATTTGATGTTCTATTTCTCTTATGAGTGGTAAAGCGTTAGGAACATCATTGTGGAATACATCTTAAAAATACTACAATAAAGAAAAAAAAAACACTAGCTAAGGAAATATCAAAATTATCAGCATTAAAATAAGTCTCTTTATACAATAGTATAATCATAGGATGGTTAGAATAAAAAGCTCTTTTAATCTCACTCTTTAGCGTAAAAGCTCACTTATTTCTTTGTTTTTCTTTCAATTCTCTCCTTTTTTTCCCATAAAATTGTCCTTTTTTTCATGTTTTGATCTCCCACTCTCCTTTTTCTCACTATTTCCTTTTAACTTGAGTTGATCCTCATACACTTATCTAGGTTCTTATAGTACAAGAGTAATGATTTTATTATTTATAAAAAAGAATACCTATTTGTAAGCCCATCTTTTATGACCCTTCCATTAAATTTCTAAGGGCTTCTTAAGAGAATATGGCCAATATGTATAGGAACAACATCATACAATACCTTATCACAATATGTTTCAATTGAGAATGAAAAACACTTAGTTATTGACTTTCACTTCACGATAATCATTTAGTCGTTGAAAGTTATATGACGAAAGATGTTTTATAGTGGGCAAGCTTAACTTTTTAAGTAAACTAGTGATAGCTACATTCATAAAACTACCCAAATTAATAATTATGTTACACATGTTATTTTATTTAAGGAATCTTGTATATAAAATATTCTCTTATTTCTCACTAATTCATTTTTAATGACTTAGATATTTAGAGCATGCCTAATCATAAATATGTCCCTAACCACAGGATATTCAACACCATCATCTTTATAATCTTCTAATGACGATATAAAATTCTTATAACTTTAACTTTTGGTTTTAATCTCCCCATCTATCTCATGATCATTGCCTTTTTGTTAAGATATTGCAAAGTTATATGCCCTATACCTAAACAACAAAGGAAATTAATATCACGATTATGAGTTTGATTTTTAGATTTGCCTTCCCTTTTTTTAGATTCTTTACCTCCTTTAGGCAAATTGGCTTTATATTTAGAAACAATGTTGTCATCCCTTTTCAACTTGATTTCCATAAGGATGAATAAAAATTTTGTTGTGGTTGGTTCTCCTTTCTTTTTAGTTGGCTTTCCACCTTTATGACCACTTGAGCCATATCTTTTAACTCCAAATAATGTTGCAATTCTACTGCATTAGCAATATCATGATTCAAACAATTTAGAAATCTGGCCATACTTATTTCTTGATTCTCCTTTATATTTGTCCAAATCATACAATCTCTATCTCCTTATAGTATATCTCAACACTCCTTAACTCTTGAATAAGGCATTGTAATTTCCAAAATAAATCCTTATAATAGTGACTAACGATAAAGTGAGTCCTTGTGATCACCATCATATCCTGTTAGTTATTAATAGCTCTTTTATGTTTCCTTCACTTATTTATCACAAGCTAATCCGACCAAATAATATGATACTTAGTAAACTAAATGATAATGATTTTTTACTTTTTTCTTTACTGTAATTATAGTAGTCATAAATCAACTTCATTTTCTTTTTCTACTCTAAGTAGGCCTTAAAATCATTTATTCCTTGTAATAAAGGAATCTTCATTTTAATATTTTCATCATCTTGCCTGGGTGATCTATCTATTTGCAAACATATAAATTCAATCATACTATGTTACTAAATTGGAGTAAATCTAGAGTATTGATCCTATGTGAAATAAGTGATTATGCTTATTAAACTTAGTTAATTAATAGATTAAAAAAAGATAATTAAGTAATTAAACTAAACGAATATAACTAAATTAGTGAAGAGAAATGAATAAGATAATCATTAGGGTTATATGGTTCACTTTGGTGGAATTCCAATTACCATGGATAAAAATAATAATTAACCTAATATATCTCTGAAGCCACATAAGTGTATTCAATTAGGTAAGTACCCCTTTCGATTCAAAATTAACCTAATAAACTTATTAAGCCTTTTTAATATTCTCATTATCATAATAGTCTATGATACTTTCAATCCCTAGATTTAAGGAATTTATTTTCCTAGCACATGGATCCTACCTCACCTATTAGTCCTTTGTATAATCCCTATGATTGAATCTATGATGATCAGACATAAATCCTACAGTCAAGAATAAAGAAAGTAATTTCAACCAAATAAATATTCAAAACATCCATCTTAAGCTCCATCGCTAACCCTAACTAGGATTTTTAGTCATTAAAAATAACAAAAACTATCTCAAGCCAATCTTAACATAAGACAAATAAAAAAGATAAGATTTAGATAAGTTGTAATGGTCTCCTTCAAACTTGTTCCAAATCCTATCTTAATTTTAAGAAAAATAAAACTATCAACACTCAAGTAAGGTGGCTATCAAACACCATGCAAAAGTCCCCTAGGTTAATCCTAATAAGACTATTTATAAGTAAGGTTACAAAATAGAGTTATAAGTTACTTAAAATTGTGATATTTACATGTCCTAAAAATTGTACATGAGAAACGACAACGAATCAAGATTAATACTATCATTGATTTTTTCTAGAAATTTATAAATCATAAGATAGTGTGTGGCCCACTCATCACTCCTCCCCCTACCCTCACCCTCTCTACTTACCGAATCTCTCTCTTCTTGAACTAGACACTAGCTAGGGGCATTTTTGGCCTTTCCTTGAAACTCCTTTCTCCCGTCAATTTTTTTTCCTTATTCGCCCACCCTTTTCCTCTCTGACCACCTGCAAAGCTGTTTTTTTTCTTCTTTCAACTTTGACCCCTATTGATCATGTCCCCAATTACTAATCCCATAGATGAATTTCCACCTCTACACACTCACCCCTTAGCCTCACCCTCACCTCATCTCACAACACGACCTTTAAGTTCAAATTCAAACACTAATCTTAACGAAAAAGCTTTGCCTCCTACCTAGAACAAAAGCTAGAAACAGGTTGTTGATGATCATGTTGCTTCTTTCCTTGCCTACAACGCTTCAAAAAAATTGATGGGAAGCTTATAGTATGCCCCGAGCTTGAGATATTAGAAGAAGGAGCTCGTAGTTGGGAAGCTACATTAGTTTACTTCTTTTTTGACAACTGGGCTCCCTTTCCCTTTATCTATTTTTGGGCTCGTAGGACTTGGAAAAATAAGGGATTAATTGATGTTCTATTGTTAGAAGATAATCTCATTCTATTATATGTTCGAGAACTTTGGAGGCTCATTAAATTGTGGAGGAGGGCCCTTGGCACTATAGAAATCAACCCCAATTCTTTCAAAAATTACAGCCTAGCCTCAACCTTGAACCCCTTAAGATATAAAGCATTCCCCTTTGGATCAACTTTCATAAGGTTCCCCTCGAGTACTGGATAACACAGGGTCTGAGCTCACTTGCTAGTTTTGTTAGTAAGCCTATCTACTTCAATGAACATACAGTTATGAAGTGACATAGTAGGTATGCTCGTGTATATGTGAATGCGGAACTTTCAAAAGAACTTCCTAGCGATATCCCTATAATGAGACTAGGAAAAGGGAACAAACTGAGGGAAGACCACGTTGCCATTTCCTATCATTGGAAACCTCCATTTCAACACTCTAGGAAAGTTTGGAAAATTGTAAAAAGAATGTTTACTATAGGTACCTACGAAGAGTTAATGAGTACTGAGCTCACTGAACAACAGGAGACAGATTCCTTGGTGCGATGACCCACACTACTGGCCTTGCAGTGTTGACTGATAGTGCACGCAAAAAGAACACCCAGAAGACAACCTGGTTAAGCTCCTTCGCCAATCCTTAATTCTCCTGGTACTATACCAACTCCACACCAGAACTCCCCTTACATTCCCATCTCTGACCCCATAAACACAGTCACTAACCTTTCCAATATAGTTGCATCTCACGTGGATGTAGTTACCCCCTCTCTACTGATACCCCA
Organism: Erythroxylum pedicellare; assembly: GCA_027563575.1. NCBI lineage: Eukaryota > Viridiplantae > Streptophyta > Magnoliopsida > Malpighiales > Erythroxylaceae > Erythroxylum > Erythroxylum pedicellare. Next base: position 10,543,513 of record JAOQMP010000208.1, read on the forward strand.
TTGGACCTTAATTCTGCTCCTTTGATTGCATACATCTCCACTCCCTTAGTGGAAGTTCCTGGTACCCCTAATGTATAGACACCACTCAGTGAGGATGATGCATCCCCCACTCTCTCTATCGACACCAATGGCCCTATCAGCAACAATACTGATACTACATAACCATTCCATACTGTGGAGCACAGAAGGTCCCAATAGAGTAGGCAAAAAAGCTCCAAATACCATATTAACATGTTGATTTTAGCTTGTAACATTAGAGGTCTCAACTGCCCAACAAAGCAAGCAACTTTATAGGATTTTATTCAGAGGGATAAGCCTCAAATTGTAGGATTATTAAAAACAAAAATAAAGGTTAAGAAGGCTTGCAATTTGTAGATGTAAGGACCTTAGTGGAGCCTTCTCTCTAACCATGCTCAACATACTTTCGAAAGAATAATAATCTGTTATAGGAAGGATGTTCTTTGAGCAACTATTCTACATATAATTGAGTAAGCTATCCATCTTCAGGTTCATGTCCTTTAGGAGCAAACAGATATCACCATCTCATTTATCTATGCCTGTAATTTTAAATTCCAACGAAAAAACTTATGGAATGATTTAATAAGACTACAAACTAATGTTACCACCCCTTAGTTGATATGTGGGGACTTTAACTCATACAAATCAGAAGCATACAATCATTGCAGCTTGAGAAAATTTTCAAATGACTTCAGAAAATGTGTCGATTACCTTGGAGTTACAAATTTGAAGCAGATGGGCTACAAGTACACTGGTAAAAAGTAGAGCTCTAATTGGTTCATCTAGAAGAAACTTGATAGAGCTCTTATCAATGCAGGTTGGCTTGCTAAATTTCCAAATAGCCTATCCCACTTCTAAGAGCCTCTATTCTCAGACCACACTCCTATTATGATATATAATTTGTTCCAGCAGACTAGACGAGCTTCCCCTTTTGGTTTAATTGTATCTTAGCTAATGCCCCTAGATTTTCTGAAGCTTGTAGAGTTGGGGTTGACAGTACGTTTAGAGGCACCAAAAAATTATGTTGTGTCCATAAGCTCAAGGTGATAAAGCAAAGGCTCAAGGACCTCAATTCCTTAAGGGGCTTTAGTATTGAAATAGCTCTACATACCGCTAGGATAGCCTTAGGAGATATTAAATAACTTTTTGAATCCTTACCTTATGATCCTTTCCTCAGAGATAGAGAACAAAAAACCCTTTCAAACTACCTTAAAATTGCTAGCAACCATAACTCTATACTCTAGCAAAGAGTAAGGAAGAATTGTCTCAAAGATGGGGAAAAATTAACAAATTTTTCATCAATACAATCCTGGCTCGAAAAATCTAGAACTGGATACTCTCCATCACCAATAATAAAGGTGTTCAACTACATCTCAGAGATAACTCCTAGTTCAGTGCAAGCTAGCTTTTCTGAGTTATCTGAAATCATCTTTAAAAAGATAACTCCTATTGAGGCAACTATATTATCCAAACCTATAGACGACAAGAAGATCAAAGATGTGGTCTTTACCATAGATGGACTGAAGGCCCTAGTCTAGATGGCCTGAACGTTCACTTTTATCATAAATCTTGGCATATCATTGGGCCTTTTACCAAAGAGGCTGTGAGGGAATTCTTTACCAATGGAGGACTACTCAAAGAAATCAATTAAACATTCTTATGTCTGATTCCTAAAAGTTCTAACCCTTCTGTTTTGGTGATTTCAGGATAATTGATTGCTTTAATGTTTTATACAAATTCATTTCAAAGATTCTAGCTTTGAGACTGAAAGGCACTCTCTTATATCTCATCAGTGACAACCAAAGTGCTTTCATCTGTAACCACCATATTGAAGATAACATATTGATAGCTTAAGAGCTCTTAAAAGGCTATTCTAAATCTCAATCCCCTAAAATTGCACTATCAAAGTTGATTTTTACAAGGCCTTTAACAGTGTAAGTTAAGAGGTTTTTTATAGTGCATGCTTGAAGTTTATGGTTTTCCTAACATCTTTATTAGCTGGATTGAGGAATGTATCTTAACTGCTAGCTTTTTGGTACTGATCGAAAATAACCCCTCGCCTTATTTCACAACTGCTTAGGGATTAAGGTAGCGGGACCTTATCTCCCCTTACCTGTTCATTCCATGCATGAAGACTCTAAATTCCATCGTGAAAGAGGAAGTGGCTGTAAACCCACACTTTAAATATCACTCTCATTGTAAGTTGATCAGCCTAACCAACTTATCATGCGCTGATGATTTCTTGTTATTTTATAGAGCCAAGTTGGATTCTATTAATACCTTTTTGAAGTCATTGGATTAGTTCAATAATCTTTCTGGGTTGCAAATTAACCTTTATAAATATCTAGTCATTTTATCCAAAGGTACTTCATCCTTAGAAGCCCAAATTGGCTGACGTCTCTACCCCTTTTATATTTGGGACTCCCCACCTCAACCCATCGCCTTCGGTTTGCTGACTGCATCCCTTTAATTGAAAAAATAAAACAACATATTCACTCTTGGGTGAATAAGTTTCTATCACATGCAGGGAAACAGTAACTAGTGAAAACGATACTCAACTTCCTTTACATATATTGGAGTTCACATGTCTTCCTCTCCAAAAGTGTTATCAAAATAGTTGAAAGAATATTCATAAACTTCCTATGAAATCATTCCAATGGAGCTAAAGGCATTACCAAAGTAAAATGGACTGAAGTTTGTGTTCCTAAAGAAGAGGGCGGTTTAAATATTTCTCTAGTGAAAATCACTAACTAAGCACTTATTCTTAAGCATTTATGGTGGATATTAGAGGACATGTAATCTTATGCCTTTACTGGCTCTATGCATATTTCCTTAGAGGACAAGGCATCTAGGAAATAAATATTTGTCCCTCACAATCGTATTTTTTGAATCAACTTCTCCTCCAAAGAGATGGAGTCCATCGTGATGTTCTTTGTAAGATGGGTAATAGGGAAAAGATATCCTTCTTATTCGATAACTGGTCTAACCATGGCTCCTTATTTCATTCCCAAGTCACTGGCCTAAGCTCCCTTCCTTCCCCCCCCCCATCCATGAAGCTTCGCTCATTCATTAGTGGGAACTCTTGGAAATTTCTTACTAACTTTGACTACCTACAACCTTTTTATCATCCCAACCCCCTCACTTCAGATATTTATTTTTGGAAGGACAGACCACTCCATCAACTGTAAAACAAGCTTACTATCTCCCTATTAAAACAAAAGCAACTTATGGTGGCTTAGTACTCAATCATTTGGCATAAAGGTCTCCCCCAAGGTGTCTTTCCTTCTCTGTCTTCCACTAATAACAAACTCAATATAACTGATAGACTGATCTACCTTGCAATTAACAAATCCTGCCCATTTTGTTTATAATATGTTGAAACCTGTGACCGCTTCTTCTTTTTATGCCCAAAAACCAACATAATATGGAACCATGTAAAATCACTTTGTTACTAGAATATACCAACAAGCTCACTTCTTTATATCGTTCAATGGATGACAACACATCATCTCTTCCTATATTTGAATGTATCATGTTCATAATAGCTCTAGGATAAAATGTACAATGCATCTGGAAGGAAAGAAAATTGCATCAATTTGAGGCTAAGAACAAAGCTATGTACACACTAATTGCTGAAGTCACCTGAGGTGTTAAGGAACTTATTGTTCTAAACAACTTAGTTCCAATCCACACCTCACCTTCTATTACATGACCATCGTATACATATCTTTAGCTTGTTATCTGGTTGTTAGTTAGCCCACAAATGTTGTTCTATTTATGTAATTGGGTATACCCATGATCATCCTTTTGTTTTGTAACATACCGAATTTTTTATTAATACCTTTAAAAAAAGATGGTGTGTAATTGGTGTATGACACTAAGTTATTACTAGAGCTAGTTTTGTTATGTCACTTTTAGTGTAAAAGTATAATAAGTTTGATGTTAATACATGTATCATTTGATGCCAATTTTGAAATATTTCTCAACTTCTTCCATCCAATGCATAATCAATACTTGTCTCCTTCTGATAGCACGTGTCGAGTGCATTGAAAAATTTACCTAATTTTTTCTTGCATTGAAAAATTTACCTAACTTTGCACACTAAGAAAAGTTATAGCTATAGTGAGACGGGATCGTATCCACATAGAATGTTCAGTTAATTCTCGCAATGACAATAATTAATGTATAAGAAATAAAAAGGGGTTTTAGGTTTAATGCAATTAAAGAAAAGTAAAATTAAACTAGTGAAACCAAATTATATAAAATAATTGAAAATGGTAAACGTGATGAATTTGTGTAAAATCTGATTCTAAGACCAATCTTGGCCTAAACACGATTAAATATAACCTACCATTCTAATGCTTTCATACCTCTCCACGAGTTACTGATCATGGACTAGATACGTGATGAGTTATAAAATAGAAACGTACTCGAATCCTGACCACAGGCGTACAGGTTATTGTAGTACAGTTATCGTTCCCACAAGGATCTATACTAAGCACCAATTAAATTCTTTCTAGATTGTTTAAGTTAATAATAAAAAGATTTAGAAGTTGAGAAGGATTTAAATAAATCAACAATGTTGAAATTACCAGGACAAAACTAATCTGTAAGAAATGGAATTGCTTTTCACGAATTCACAAGATTAAAATTTCCAAAAATTATTTCAACTACTGCTAAATAAATATGAATCCTATTATTCTACTACCCCAAGTTTCTTAATAAATAACTCTTCTCTCTTAAGTCTGAATTACCTACACTATTTTATCGTAATGCAAATCTCTCAATTCGAATATAAATGAAACAGAGATGAACCGCATAACTTTTCAGGAATAAAACTTAGACACTAATCTTTTAGCATGCAAGTTATATTTGTATGATTTGTCTAAAAGAACTAAATTTTCATTAAGATCTAATAAAAACTATTCATAAGAACAACAACCATTCATAGCAGAAGTTTAGAATACAAGGTTCACCATAGAGGGTGTGATAGGATTGAATTATCTTGTATTTTATTATGTATTTTCATGTGATTTCAATCCTATTCTCAAGATAAAATACTTAATTTGTGTTCAATTTGCTTTGAGTGCTAGGTTAGATATTTAAGACCAAAAGGAGAAGATGTTCAAAGCGAATTGGAGCACAATTGTAAAAAAAAAGATTAAAGGGTGGACTGTGCGTTGCGTTTAACGTAGCAGCACAACGCATAACATGTGATGCGTTTAACATAATAGCACAACGCATAGCATGCGTTGCGTTTCACGTATGCTACGTTACTGTGTGATGCAACATTAAACACTAAGTCTATGTGTTTCCATAAAATGCATAAGCAAAAGGCATAGGAGCAATGTTTAAAAGGAGGGTTGCAATGTTTATTTTTCTTGTCAATCAATAGTGGAGCACGCAATAGTGGATGCTACATCAAAAGCTAGAGGAGAGAGCAGTAGGTCTACATTTAACGGAGTTTTCTGCATTAAACACAGATGAGGAATACACAGGCGAGAAGGATTTAAAGCTATAGTAGATAGTAAAGGGAGGCAGTAAAGGGAGTTTTCGTTAAGGATTAAGATGAGGGCTGAAGCAATTTTTTAGGAAAGATCCATGAAAGTCTAAACCTCCTGACACCATTTCGGAGGTGACATTGATGCCGACCACCTGGGTAAAGTATTTTTTTATTATTTTGTTGTTTATTTCTCTCATTAGGAATTGATTGTTTTATCCTATATTAATTGATTTGGGTATTATGTATGGATAATCGGATTTTCGTTATTATTTATTTATTTGTGTATGAACCCATTAGGTATTGTGAGTTGATGATTTTAATGCATTCATTGAATCATTAATTGCAAAATGATTAGTAGAATTTCGATATAATCCGTAATTGTTATATTGAAATTCATGTGTAGCGACTAATGATTCGTAATCATTAGGGATAACATGACCT
>JAOQMP010000208.1:10549574-10559784 GCA_027563575.1 Erythroxylum pedicellare
TCAATTGAATGACCTATTCAAGTGAATAAGTGAGATATTTTTGAATTGTAATATTAGGTTTGGTTTCATATACTAGCCGTCTACATTGGTCATTAGTAGACCAATATGGACCTATGGTTTACCAATATAACAAGTTCAAAGAAAATTTTATCTTTTTTCTTCATCTATTTAAAACTACTCCATATATCTTATTTAAGTTAAACTATGGTCGATTAGCATACTTTTGTCGTCAATTGACTTATATAATCTCTGATCTTACTCCTAATCTTTTCTTATATTTCTCATCTTGTATGTTTATAATATCTTCAAAATTACACTTTTTTCATTGAAAAACATCTTCCCTCATCTCATAAGAATCTCTTTAAATTGCAAAAAATTGAAAATAATTATTAACTCCTTTTATATTTAAGATTTTAAAAATTTTCAATTAAGATTTTTTTCAAATTTAATGCCTTCATAATTAAATTATAAAAGGAGTTAAGTTTTTTTTCCCTTTCAATTATATAATACATCTTTAATTTTGTTCAATATTGGTATTTTGGGCACTTATTGATGTTTTTAGTCTTTGAAATTTCGGGGCTTTCAAACTTATCTATTCTTTTATGGAATTGATTGTTAGATATTGCAATTATGTTTTTTTTGTTACAATTACAACCTTTAATTTTGATTAAAACTTGACCTTGTTGATTTAAATGAAAATTTCAACCTAGGCACAATATCAAAATTAGGGATTTTTTAGAATTAGAAATGATTAGGAATGTCCCTATCTCTTTTTTTACTCCTCAAATGTTTGATAACACTTTTTAGTTTTTTTAAAGTTATCTTGATGCATGACACTTTATGGTATGCATTTTTAGTTAATTGATTTGTTTTTTGATGATTCCAAAAAGGGGGAGAAAGTTTAGTGGTATTAGATTTATGGGGAGTAATAACATTAAGGAAAGTGATGAAATTTAGGGGGAATGATTATTTGGTTGTTTTTGTATTTCTTGTACTTTATATGATATGTTTGAGTAAATTTATGTTATTTTCATGTAAGAATATTTCTTTGATTTTAAATATCCTTTTTGTTATTAACATTGAATTATGTTCTTACTATTGAATAATATTTTATACATGAATTAAGGGCGAGTTAATTATCTTCTTCATATTTTTTCTTTTCCCTAATATCACAAATATTTTATTTCCATCAAGAAGGGGAAATTGTTGAACCAAGGGAATTTGCGATTGATGTTTTGATGATAACAAAACATAATTATTACTAATGTGTTTATTATTTTAATGACAAGAAATATTAGAACAAAATAAAGTTATGAACTCAAGAAGATAGTGTACAAAGTTAAACAAGGGAAGTTGAAGTTTACAACTAATGAAAGTTTACAACTGACGAAATGAAGATCGAAACAAGAACAAAAGAAGATCAAGGTCATTTCACATTTTGTATTATTATTTGTAAGCTTACTTTGTTAACTTGATGATCCAAAAGCCTCAGCATTCATAATTGTATCATCTTACTTTATTGTTAAAGTCTTTACATTCATTTGGAGGCAATGAATCTTTTGATTATAATATAAAAGCCTCTTCATTTTTTAATAAATCTTTAACATTTTAGGAACTATTTTATTCGTATTTGGATTAAAAAATCAGTTTTTAGCATTTGAAGTTGTTAAAATTATGCTTTAGGGGTGATTGGTCGACTTACATGGGTTAGTAGTTAACCAATATAGGTTAATGTTGTCAAATTTTATATACCATGAGTTTGTAACAACATTGTTGATGTATTGGTTGACTAATGTTCCATATTGGTTGACTAATGTGTGTCTAGATCAACCAATATCCAACGACTAGTGAATCTGGTGTTATAAATGTATATTGATCGACTCGTATAGCATATAGCCATTGTAATGGCTAGTCATTGACTCCAAAAACTATTTTGAGTCCCAAAAACACAGTAAATAGGTTTTGGCATCAAGTAGGTTTTAGGATTTGTATACGCCCATTTCAAAGAGTTTTTCAACCATTTAAGAATCATCATGCCATATTTGTGTGAGTGATCTATTTTGGAGTTATCAAGTGAACAAATGAGATATTGTTTAGTTGTAATATTAGTTTTGAGAATATATTATTGTCCTTGTGGGTGTTTTAAGTGAGTCTGAGGTACCTCTTCACTTTGGAAGAAGATTTTAAGAAGGGTTCCTCTTTATTGAGAAAGATTGAATAAAGGTTATTCTTCGCCTTGAAGGAAAAATAATAATGGAATTCCAAGAGGAGTCTTGAGAGTGGATATAGGTAAGGGTTGTTTATTGAACCACTATAAATCAGTTTTCATTCTCTCCCCCCTATCCTCTTTAAATTATTGTTTAATAATTTGAATATTTTATATTAAACAATTTTCTCATCTTTATTTATATTGATTGTTGTTAATTAAGTACTTTGATTTCAAAAATTATTCTATTTTATAAACACCCATTTCGCCTCCCCCCTTTTGGGTACCATTAAGGGCTAAAATGAATTTAGGATTAAGACCCCTTGCTTTCATTTGCAATTTTTTTTACAAAGTCATGAATAATATCTTTTCATAAAAACTCTTAATACATAATCAAAAGGAAAAAAACAATATTCCTAGAAACATATTTGATAAAATATCATGTGAATTTGATGAACATATTTGATAACCATATTTGATAACATATAATGATCTATCATCATCATCACACCCAGTTCGAAGTCTCACAATAAAGCGGGGTCTGGGGAGGTCTGATAGTACACAACCTTACCCCTACATAGTAGAGAGGTTGTTTCTGGTAGACCCATATGCAGATGTGACAAATAAAAGAGTGATGTAGGTTTACAAGTAAATAAGTAAAACTTATACGTTAAATAATTATGCAAATAAAATTACAATAAATACATACATAAATATAAAATATAAAATATAACTCGAATTTTAAAAATAAAATATATTTTAAAACTAAAATATAACGAAATATATCATTTCTTTATCTGTGGAAAAGCACTAATACCCAGATGATAAGAGAGGAATAAAGTATCAAAGAACTTGACTTTGACTCAACATGTAGAAACACAAAATGTTTGACATCATAAGATCATTAAGCATAAAAATTCAATCTTGACATAAACCTAACAATATCATATGGAAAGAGATTAACATAATCAAACAAGAAAGCATTAAACACTAAATTAAACAAAGAAGCTAATATTAAAAGTAAAAACAATCATAAAGAACAAAAATTTCAGAAAACCCAAAAAATCTTGCCTTTTACTTCTTAAAGTCTTGACTTTTACTTCCTAAAATCTTGGCTTCATTTGTATCACATCAAAAGAAAAAAAAAGTTAAAAGAGTAAAATTTACATATCAGTTGAAGCACCATAGCCATATATTTCCTAAAATCTTGACATCATTTGGATCACTTCAAAAGAATAAAAGCTAGAGTTAAAAAAGTAAAATTTACATACCAGTTGAAGTACCATAGCCACAGACAAGTGTAAATGTTCCCAATTTGAGAGGCTATCTCCTATCCATGTTGCAGCATATCTTTGACTACCAACAAATCCAGCTCTCGTAAGAATATAAGGGCTCTTATTTTTGTCAACTACTTTCATGCCTTCAAATGTTGACCTTGCCATTAACATGTCGTAAACATTGTGATAGTAAGCGTGATTCTAACAACCTCCAAATTTAACATCTCCTCTATATATATTGCCCTTAGGCATTGTCTTTGTCACACTCTAATTAATAAAATAGAAAGATATCTCTTAAGATGAGTTTATACTTGAAGGGGTCCAAAAATACAAATTACATTAAAAACATAACTAAATTAAAACTACCTTGTATAAAATTCTTGAGCTTTAAATGTCACACCCAAGTCCAAGCTAGTTTGGTTGGGCTTATCGCATACCAGCACGACCACTAATGACAAGGCCAAACCTCTTAAGTCTTACCATCGAGTTAAAACTTAAAGTTTGTTTAAATATAAACATCTTAATGAACATGTTCTTCTCTTTATGTAAAAGATTCCCTAATTCCAACTCAATAAAATAACACTTAAAAAATTACTTAGGTTCTAACACTTCTGCTTTGCATTCTAATCCTTAAAACGTATAGAAATCTAGGTAAAGCATACAAACTACATAAGAATTATAAATAACTAAATATAAAGCTACATCCCTTCTGTCTTATATTCCATAGATATCTATAAGTGTTTCGATATAAGATAATCAATTGCTTCATAATACCTGATCAAGGAAAGTTATACTGTAAGTACCTCTAAAAATCTAAAAAAATATATTAAATGTATCATGATATGGTCCGAATGAACACACATGGATCTATACTAATCCAAAATAGGCACTACTGATTTGACTTAGCAAATGGAACAATACCTACCTCATTTTGGTGTTGACTAATTGTCCCAACCCATAAATTGATATCTGCCTTAATCTAGCATTAAGTAATTTTACCTTAGCCAACATAATGGTACTTTCCTCATTCTAGTGCTTAATAACATCACGAACTTATACGCAAATCCATCACCCTTTTAGGGACTTAAATCATATAATCAAAAATATTCATTCAATTTCATACTATACATGTATATAAGTAATTAGAGTACAAAAAATGCATCCATAATTTAGGACACATAACCATAGGTGTTTATTAACACTTAGTATGATAATTCAAATGCTTATTTATCTTTATATGTTTACAAATTATACAAAATAGGTTTAATTCTTTTAACTCATCCATTATAATTATCAATTTAGTGATAAGTTAATTCTATCTACCCTAAATTAGGGTTATTAAAAAAATAAAATACAAAACAGTTAATTAATATCTAATAAATCATTTAATATGCAAAAATAATAAAATAATATATATGGAAAACCTTAATTGACATATACTACTAGCTTTCAAACAAAAACCACATGTAGATTCAGGCATGCTACCTAATTTTGGTTCTCATATACTTAAGTCTCTCATACAATTATCATTATCTAGCTTAAAACCTGTTTCTTTCAACTTGAAATCACCCCTCTAGCTCTTATGAACACTTCTCCCTCATTTTATCTTGTTACTTTCTTTTATTTATACGAAAAAAATGACATCTGAAGTTGTTAAAAACTATTTCAAAAATAAAGAACTATAGACATCGACAAGTCAATGTTGTTTTGACTAGTTGATATCAATTCTATATGCCTTCTTAATATTTGCATATGATTCTCTTAACTTTTCATAACCTTTAAATGATTTCAATTTGATTTTCCTATCAAAAGTTATGGTTAAAAATGAAGCCACAAGTTTTTTTTTGCCAAATTAAAAAAAGCTCTTAATGTCTTTATATGAATTATCTATAATTCTTTTATATTTTCATAGACTCTTTAATAATTTAATCAAGATAAATAAATTGAAAGTTATACCTAAAATATCAATTAGTATTTGGTGGTGATAACATAATAAACCATCTTGTTGTTTATCTAAATTTTCTTTCTTAATTAAGGATCATCACCACAATTAATCAATCTGACACTTTTAAGCATTCAATATATATCTCCAAATTAATTAAAAATTAAGAATATTATTAATGTTTTGAATTTTATTACACGATAAATATCATAAACTTAAAATATTGGGATCTCATATTAGATTTGAAGATAATGCTTTTATAAATACCACTGATCCACAAAGAATATAAAAAATATCTTGTTTTATCAGTATACCTTGTTGAACCAATATAAGTACCAACTGATGTTTTGATTATAAAAAATAATTACTAATAACGAGTTAATTATGAAGTATTATAAGAACAAGATATAAACCTAATTCAAAAAAATAGTTAATAAAGATGATAAATAACAACTAAAATTTGTAACCATTAAAGTGAAGATCAAGCTAACATAAGAAGATCAAGGGACATCAAGGTTGATTTATATTTAATCTCATTTTATTAATTTAGTATCTTAAAAGCTCACTATGCATTAACATTTTATCTTATCTCATTACATGACTCCATTCACTTATCAAAAGCAAAGGCAATTAAGCTTTTGATTTTAAAAGAAAAGCCTTTTAATCTTTCAAACACTCTTTGGGGAACATTATGAAAGTTATTTTACTTATAGCTGTATTAAAAATCAAGTTTGATTATTTGAATTTGTTTAAATAAAATTTTTTGAGGATTGGTTAATCGATATAAGTTTGGGGTTGACCAATGTAAGTTAAATGTGTAACAAACGAGTTTTTTGATGTGAAGTTCTTCAGGAACTAAGCACCAAAAAGTAGAAGTTTGAGCTAAACGAGAAGGTGATAGTTTTAGAAGTTGTAAGTGCAGCGCTTCAGCAACAATTACTCCCAAATTAGAAGCATTAGGGAGTTTTCTTGTGCAAGTATCAATGGGTAATGGTGATGACGTTAAGGGTATGCTTGACCTTGAAGTGAGTATAAACCTTATGCCTTACTTTATTTATGAGAAATTAGATCTATGATAGTTAAGACCTATATACATGTGTTTGCAATTATCTAGTAGGTCAATCCGCTATTCAAAAGGAATAATGGAGGATATGTTCGTGAAGGTTGGAGGATTAATTATTCCCGTAGAATTTGTTGTCCTAGGCATGGGAGACGTAAAGAAGCAAGAAAAGGAGCACACCATACTCATGGGGAGGCCTTTTATGGCCACCACTAATACCTTGATTGATGTGAAGAATAGAAAATTGACCACGACTGCTTTGGGAGAAACAGTAGAATTTTCAATCTTTAATGTTGAACCTATTCTTACTACTACTATTTTTGAAGACTATTCCATTGTTGATAAAATTAATGCTGCATATTTTGATCTCACCTTGCAGGAAGAACAAGAAAAGGAGCCGGACTTGGTTAAAGAGAGTGATGAACGCTGTCAATTTCTCGTTGATGCAACTAAGGAAGTATTTGGAAAATTCTTAGAGAAAAATCCCAGTAAAGAGAAGATAACAATGGAATCATTCACTTTGAGCAGTCTATTGAGGTGTCCAGCTACAAGACATTAAAGAAGCACTGAATAGGAGGCAACCCATATAATTTTTGTTTTTTTTAATTCTTTGTTTATTATTCCTTTTTAGTGAATCTCTATTTAGTTTGTTTTCTTTGTGTGCACAGGCCTAACTTTCAGTCTCTTTTATCTATTTTCCTAGTAGCTGTTCTTCACTCCTCGACGCAGTATGTCAGGCTCCACATCGCACCAAGAGTCCATGCAACACACCAACCCCACCTTCGCATCGTATTTCTTTCCTTTTTCCTTTTTACTGCTTGTTAGTTTAGTTTCTCTTTGTTTCAATTTTTGTCCTTGTGTGAGTTGTTTACATCCTAGGTCCCTCTTCCATTTTCTTATAATAATGGGGACAACATGATATTTAAGTGGGGGGTTAGTAGTTAAAAAAAAGAATATTATGTGTTATATGTTATAGGAGTTTTTCCTATTAGTAGTTAAAGATTCATGGTCATGAAATAAACTTGATCGGGATTAGAAATGCATAAAATAGTCCCTTCATCATGCATAATCAATTAAATTAGCTACATTAATCCTCAAGAACAAGTAATCAACCCATCATAGAATAAACATGGTTCGTCATCTTCAAATACTTCAATCCCATTTTCAATAACAACAAATAAGTATCAAAGAAATACAACAGAGTAAACCAAAATGGACTATAAGAATTTTACAAAGAAAACAAGTTCAACAGAGAAGTTCCATAACATAACTGAGAAATAAAGCAACAAATATAAAATAGGATAAGTAAACAAGGGTGTTCGGATGAGAGAATCGGTGGTAGATCTCCTGCCAATCTCAAGCTCCCTGCATCAGCTCTCGCTTTCTACCTACACTTGGTTCTCACCCAGATGATCGAATTATAATATCCCAGTTTGATAATTGTATTGTGTAATGTGTTGTATATGCATTTTATAAAGTATGATTTATTTATGGTGTATTAGAGTAATTTAAGCATTTAAATTTATTATTGAGGTTATAACAAATATCATAGATAGACCAAAGATGGTTATGAACTTGATCAAAAATTTCTCAGAAAATTTTCGAGAACTCCAAAAAGCTATGAAATGAATCTAAACTAACTTTAAAAGACTCGAAATGTACTTTGAGGATTTAGGTGATACATTTCAATGAAATTTGGATAATTTCTTGATGAATAATGAATCTAAGTGATAGCGAATCCGCTTGAATAATGATTTTGAGGACCCAATCGTAAAAATTTGAAACATACCCAAAATATGTGTTAGAGTTTAATGATACTAAAACTATTCGAAAATAAGTCCGATCAGATGAATTTCAGAAGTTCTAAAAATTTAGGGTTAAAATGCCCTTTTTAGAAAATCATGGATATTGAGGATTTTAAACCCATTTGAAAATTTTTAAAGCATCTAATCAATAAGTATTAACCCTAATTCCAGTATTTTATGGTTAATTTGATGATAAGATGGTTGTGAAATATTTTCAGAATTTAATTCGGTTAGATGGTGAATTAAATGCATTAAAGGACAATTTGGTCTTTTTGCATTCATTAAAGGGCAATTTGGTATTTTACAAGAAACTAGTGGAATGATGAGTCATTAGAAGAGAACAATTTAAATGGTGATAAGTGTAGCACCCTACTCCCACAATACCCAAACTCAACATCGATGGGTGATATCCGAGTTCATGCCCCGCGAGGGTGGCATACTAGAATACTCAATCAGTCAAATCTCCTCACAAAGTCTTTTTTTCTTTTCTTTTCGAAACAATGCACACTTTTGCAGAAAATTAATAATCAATTCTGGCCCGTTTTAATCATAAACTTTTTCAATCACATATATATGATAATTGCATTCAAAAGTTCGTTTCATTTACAACCCTTTTGCATTTAGGAAAACTTATTACAAAATAAGTTAAATCAATAAACATAATACAGTAATCTCAAAATACATCCTTTCATACAAAAATTAATGAAAGTAAAGATGCTAACGCGAACTGATCCCGACCTCTACCTCATACTTGAATGCAGTAAGTAAACTCCCGTTTGTCTAACGGGGTACTCTTCTGAGCCTGAAAAGTATTTGCAAATTTTGGGTGAGTTTTGCGAACTTAGTGAGTGACCATCATCGATGGCTCACCCATTCACATAACACATAATTCACATTCACATCAACAATTTAATCATTCATATTATGCATATGCAGTGCACATGAGACTCACTTTTCATTTATTATTTTGTTGTGATCGAGTGCCTAAACTGTCCCTTAAAGGGCTCATTGATAACTGTCCCATATAGGGCTCATTGATAACTGTCCCATATAGGGCTCATTGATAATTGTCCCATATAGGGTTCATTAGTCATTGAGCCTGAGGCTCTTAATCACTTTTAAGCTCGAGGCTCATTTTCACTCGTTGAGCTTTAAGCTCTGATCGATGGCTACTCTAATCACAACATCCATTATATTTCATGCATTCATGAAATGGAATGCATAAATTTCATTTGCATATTCGCATTCACTCCCATTCACATATAATGAGCACTTCAATATTTCTTTCATACAACACATTCATCGGACCTCCTGTCCGGAAACTGACATAGTCAGACACTTTCATATAATCATTCAAAAATCAATCAATATCAAAAGTCAAACAAAGAAAACAGTTGGATGAGACCATCTAGGTCTACTTACAGTATGCTCCAGATTAGCATTAGCTTCAATGATCTGGAAATATTTGAATGTAGATGTTTATCCTGCACATCAATATGCTAAACACACGATGCATACACATTAATAATTGCACAATTATAAGTATGCATTTATGCACAAGTGTGTTTGCGGAATATGTACAATGCATGTTCATGACAATCCTAGGTATCTTTTCAATTTTCACACTATATCCATATTCGCATTTTATCACTCAATTACTCGTCATTTCGATTGTAGCATTATTTGCTCTCACAATTAACAATTTCTCATTCACTTTAACTTAATACCCATTACTCCTCCCATTTGAATCACAACTTCAATTATATGAATATCCTTATTCCTAAACAAACTCACACCTTTGGTACTTTGACATCAACAATTCATTCACTGATACCTAAGTGAAACATGTCACTTTCCTAATACCTAAGCTCTAACTTAGTTTCTTTTGAACTAACTCCCTTAACTTTCATCTTTACAATT
>JAOQMP010000208.1:10559884-10579332 GCA_027563575.1 Erythroxylum pedicellare
CAATACATATACTAACACACTCATTCAAGTTCATTTAATATTTCTAAATTCCACTCAAAGATCGGGGTCCAACATATAACGCAGTGCTTATAGAAGGGTAATGATACCTTCGTGAAACCAGGGAGTAGTTTTTGCTCAACAAGAATATTTAATCATTGTTCTAACATATGCCAAGTTTACAGTGCCACAATTTTGTTGCATTTTTTGTAGAACTAATCGATGCAACCGATGCATTTGCTTCCATATATGTCTCTCCAATAAGCTTGTATAAGTTTGTAGCTATCTTTTTCGCCTTTATTACTACAACTGCTCCTCTGATCACCTTTATAACTCCATTTTGAATGGAGGTCTTGCACCCAATTTCATCCAATTGTCCTAAAGACAATAAATTCATCTTGAAGCCCTTCACATGTCACACATTTTGAATATTGTGAACTGTACCATCATACATCTTTAACTTGATGGTGCCAATCCTAATAATCTCCAAGGCATGGTCATTTCCCATATACATAGATCCTTCAGAGATAGATTTATAAGTGTGAAACCAATCTTTTCAAGGATTCATATGCCACTTTGCTTCTGAATCCATTATCTAAGCATCAGTGAGCTATACTCTATCCTTAAACACTGTTGTTACTTCACTGTAGAAGATTTATCCATTGGCAACACATCCCTGAGAAGTTAATGCTTTATAGGCCTTGTCTCTGACATTCACTCTTAAAGTGTCCTCTCTTTCCATAGTTGTAACACTTGAGATTTTTCTTACTTCTAGATTTTGACCTTCCTTGTTTGTGACTCCCAGTGAAATCATACTCTATTGACCATCCTCTCATCATTGATAAGGTTTCCTCTTGATGCAAACTTGTTAGCATTTCTTCCTTGTTGATGTGTCTGCTTTTTTCTTCTAGAACCAAAGCAGCAACATCATCAAGTACCAAAGCATCTATAAGGATAGTATTGGTTAAATAAATGATGAGTTGGTCATATAAATATGGAAGACTTTGAAGTAGAATCTCTGCATAGTCATTTGGATTTACATTATGTCCCAACTTTGAAAGTTAAGAGTATAAAGAGGTTAGAGTATTGATATGCTCTGTTACTAAAGTAGATTAAGAGATTCGGAGTGTGTAGTGACAGGCCCCTATCCTATAATGGCTACTGCCCTCGTTAAGGAAAACCTTCAATTCATAATAAGAAATGTAAATAGTGGAGTTTTGTTTTTCAGTTTATTAAAAATTTCGGCAGCATAATGGTTGTATTTTGACATCCCAAAAATTTTAAAGTCCCTGTAAAAATTCAAAACAATTCTATTATCACATCAATTTCTCAACTCCAAATTGTGGACTTCAAATCCACTCACATGCAGTCTGAAATAGTTACATCAATAAACTTTGAAAAGCTAAAACAATGTCATGCATTCCATTAAAAAACCTTTATACATATCCAGTCTTTATACAAATGTACTTTCTAAAACATGTTCAAAGATATGCAACAATTCTAAAAAATATGTAAAAGGAAAAATAAAAATACCTACATAGCAGCACTTGACGAAGTTGACTACTCGCGAGGTGTAGTCCTTACTATTGAAGCTCCTGAACGTGCACCTGGGAGGTTTTATTTAAAAATAAAAAATAACGGGTTAGCTAAATGAGCTTAGTAAGTATTATTGGTTACAAATAAAAACATTTATACAAATATTAACCTCCATAAAAGAAAACAATTTCTTTTCTTTCCAAGTAATAACCAATGTTAGTACAAAACATATTCTTTTCTTTTCATAAAATTAATGCATATGTAAAACAAAACATATAAATTTTCTGAGATCAAGTTCTACTTTTCTTGTAAAGTATACAACAATGGCAATCAATACTTTCATGAACTTTCTTTTTAAAACATAGCCTATCACTAATTTTCTTTGCCATATGGCACCCTTAGGTGTAAGGTTACAGAGCTGGTTCTGCATCGCTTACCCATGCCTGATTAACCTCTATATACCGATTGTTGTGAAGTTGGTTCTGCATCACTTACCCATAACGATGCTAGTACTGCATATAAATCAATGGTTCAGAGTTAGTTTTGCATTGCTTACCTGTAATAGTGCTAGCACAATATATATTCCACACGTGTAGAGGGCAACTCACAGGACATACTAACAGACACAACACCACCTATGTTAGTGGCAGACACCCCCCAAACACCGCCATACACGTTAAGACGTACTTTGATCGATATAATCGTATATATAAATACTTAATGGCGTACCATAGGCTAAACCAAAATTAATATATGAGCCCGCCTCATTTCAATACCAATTAAAATGTATTCAAAATCCATTTCTATGCTAATTCAAAACATATGCAAATTTTGATTCAATGCTAATTCAAAGCATGTATAAATCTCATT
This sequence comes from Erythroxylum pedicellare, assembly GCA_027563575.1. Lineage (NCBI taxonomy): Eukaryota > Viridiplantae > Streptophyta > Magnoliopsida > Malpighiales > Erythroxylaceae > Erythroxylum > Erythroxylum pedicellare. Next base: position 10,562,288 of record JAOQMP010000208.1, read on the forward strand.
AGTTTCCAAGTGCATTCAAAACTCAACTCAATGCTAAATCAAAGCATATGTAAATATCATGAAGATTAACTTTTAAATTCAAGTAGTAGCACTAGAGGAATTATTTATAAACATACTTTTCATAGTAAGGTAAAAACCATCTTTACAAAATCAATTTAAAGGTACACTCATTGTTTGTCATTTATCGTTAACCACCCTCACTTGTTTGATGCTTTTCTTTTATTAGTCTCGAGTCTATGGTGATGATAAAACTTTATTGTCTTATTCAGCTATCAGGGAGACCCCTGAAGGGTTCCTAAAACCTACCAAGGATATCTATAACTTACCACCTTGTTTTACAAATTTTATGACAAAGGGCTTAACCAAAATCTTAGCATTTTGTAAGATTAAAATTTTGTTTTCTTTTCATTCAACCATTGAACAACTTCCATGATTTATATATGTTGTCTTCTTTCCATTTAAATAATGTACATAGTATATACTTATTGTGTTCCTTACATTGAACCATTGAACTATGTACAACATATATACTACCATTGAACAACTATTAAGCCACATATACAACATACATGCTGCCATTGAGCAACTATTAAGCCACATATATAACATCAACATGCTGCCAATTAATACCCATTGAATAACATATATAAGATATGGATATACATGTTGTTTTCCTCTCTATTTACCATGTTGTTGTTTTTCTTCATTTAACCATGCCTCCACTTGAAGTCTTCTATACATTTGTACCCCTATGTTAGTTTTCATATCATAAAAAATCACGCCATTTTAACTTCTAAATTATGAAACATGTGCCAAAAATCATAAGATGCTTCAACACAGGGACAATATCAAGTTACCATAATCAATCTCAATTTTTAATATCATTAAACTAGAATTAGTTTTAGGTCTCTTCTAGATATTTTTAGTACTATGTCTTAGGTTTCATTTATAGTTAGAATAATCCAATTTTGAGTTCTGTAGACTAAGTTATATGGCCAAAACACTAAGAATGCTCAAGGAAACCTAGAATCCTAATACAGAATTTCTCTAAACATGGTTGGGAAAACTTACCACTTTCTTCAAATTATGCTCAAACATTCACTCAATTCGTAAGGAAATTCATGTTTCTAGCTTAATCATTCAAGTGAAAAGCTAACGAGGATGGACAAGAGTGATTTAACATACCTAAAATTAGATGGTAACATGCTGCTCATCTTTTCCTTGCATGTAGTTGCCATTGACGGAGGTGCTGTCCACGATTAGATTCTTGAACAACATGTAGAAATTATTTCCTAAAGGCAACAACTTGGAGATCTATGTGTGAAGGGAGCAGCTGCAATTTAATAACATTAATTCTGGTCCAAATGATAAGTGAGGCTTTGTTGGAATGAAGGTGAAGCAGCTCCTCCATCATTCTTGTTTAAGTTACATGTTAAAGAGGGTCTTCCTACACGTTGCAAGGTAAATTTCTAACAACTGTCCATTATATAATCTCTTGCGATCTTTGTTTAATTAATCCTTTAACTCCTTACCTCATCCAAGACAATTCTTGTCCCCTAAACATAACAAATTGTTCTGATTTTGTCTCACCAAAATGACACATGTCCACATCATGAATTGGTCTCTAATGTAATGAATTTTATGTCCTTCACATATACTCCTTCATAAATGTGACAATATAACATTTTCATGCATTCTTGTTCCAAAATAATGAGATCTTCTTCATATATGTGACAACTGCTGTTTAAGTTCATTCACATATACATGTATTATTTCTTATCCAAAATAATTAAATGGCTTAAGAAAAGGCTGTCCAATTTCGATAGAAATTTTATATCCACTTAATAACATGTTACATCTAAAAATATCAACATATAAGTTGGATCGATTTACTTTAAGTATTCGTAACTATGACTGATTCTTATGTCCTGTTTTAGCCTAAGAATGATTCAAATTTACTCCACGATAATTTAAAACAAGGTCAATCTAAATCCATCCGATTGAATTTATTTTTAGCTCATTTCCATACCAATCAACTCCAATATTCTTTGACTATCATTTGAATATAATACTTGTCATTCAGGGTTGGGTTCCTAATTCACCTTTTAGCGGAAATAAAATTTACATTAGCCCGAAAACATCATTCACACGACATGAAATTTTATAGATACTTGAAAGAAAAGTTTGGGATTTTACATGTAAAGTCTCCTTTATAGAAAAAAAATTTGTTGCGAAGAGACTTAGCTTCATATAACTTTGTGAGCTGATCCCATATCTCCTTAGCTGTTTTCTTTTCCTCTACACCTTGCAAAATATCATCCAATAGAGCAAGATGCAAATCTAATATGGCCAAGGCATCTATTTGTTTCCATTTGACGTCATCTATGAAATCCGTGGGCCTAGCACTGATGGCCTCCAAGCAGTTATCTTTTACTAATACTACCTTCATCTTCAATTTCCATAACGAGAACTTTGTCCCATCAAACTGTATAATATCAAATTTGGTCGACATTGCTTTTATCACAAGAATTGACTCCCACTCTCTCACATGAAAAAGGGAAACCACCATGAGTCACCTCCACTTAGTAAGTAATAAGACTATAGTACACCAGGAAATTGCCAAGAAAGGCTAGAGGGGTCACAAATGGTCTCATTAGAGGGGTCACAAATGGTCTCACTTAAAACTCAGTCTCTTTAGATAGAGCTTTTCCTAGACATGCACTCAAATCACCTTAAATACTAGCAAAAATGCCCAAAAAATGACAACAGAACCCTAGAATAAGAAAACTTAACTCTGAAGAACACCAAAGAAAAAACTCATTTTCTGATGTGGAAGATCAGATTATGCCGTAACCACAGAGCATACTTAAGCTGACAGGAGATGGTCTCCACCCTGATAAAGCAAACACACTAATAAAGGAAATTTAGGTAAAAAGGGACACATAATATTTAACGTGGAAAAATCCTTAACGAATATAGGGAAAAACCATGGGTAAGAATAAAAAACTTTCCACCATAGAAAACAAAGATTACAAGAGGAAGATCTTACAATCCACACTAATAATTAATACACAAGGTTATGCGAAAGAGATTTTGGGATATTTAAAACCTTAAGCATATGTCTCTTTACATAGCTTCAAGTGAAGCTAATACTCTCACACACTTCTAATGTGGGATAGAAAACTAACAAATAAAACATCTACAAAAGGAATTCTCAACATAAACTGACATTACATAAAGTTATAAACTTTAGTTTATCAATCCAATGAAAGACACCTACTGTTGCCACAAAGAATGAATTTCAAAACAAAAAAAGAGAATTTTAGATTGAGTCATTGAGTTTAAGAATCCTAAAAATGGGTGATTTTTAAAATTCTTGATTTCTTTTATACGTTAGATTTTCTACAAGCTAAAACTGTCAAAAAAGAAATGTAATTCAATTCACAAGAAGAAAATAATTAGAAAAAGGAATCAAGAGATGAAACTTGCAGATTGAGCTTAAAAAATTACTTTAATGGTGTTAAAGGGGCTATAACGAGCCCTCTAACTCTTAAGATTCAAAAACATTCTTAAATCGCTTCTTGTTCTTCTTCTCTAAGTGGTGGTTGGTTGTTTTAGTGGACTACAAGTAGAAGAAACTCAAAGTATTCAAATTGGTCAAATGAAACTAGTTAGGGTTGGGTCAATTTTTAAGGTTGAGTTAAGTAAATAAAATGATTTGGGTAAAATATTTAGGTCAAGTTGGTCCATATCACTTAGTTTTGGTTGGTTCACATAGACCAATTTGGCCATGTTAGAACTTTTGTTAGTTATTTTTTATAATGGAAGTCAACTCTAGGGGGTTTTTCTAGACAAGTTCAAACTACATGGACTTTTTTTCGAGAATTCTAAATGATAAAGGTTTTCCTAAAATTTCCCCAAGTGTAGGGAGCATTTTTATCTTTTAAACTAAAATTAAATTATTAAAAATATCAAGAACATTCCTTTATCTAAGATTCAATTTGTATTGAATAAATATTAAACCATTTAATCTATTTCGTTCCAATCTATTTCTTTTTTCAGAATATTTGAACTTAAATGTGCTCTAGCTCTTTTTACACCTAGTTTTACACATTGACCAAGAATTTGAATTATAAACCTTCACAATTCTATAATACCACTTCCAAATTGGTCCCACCATGCAATTGTAAGACAACATAAAATCTTATAAACAAAATAAGCTTATCATTATTATAAACAAGTTATATATGTGAAGAAATATATACCTGGATTAAGTTTTTCTTTTTGGAATATTACAATAGGCACTTGTCTTCTTCTTATCCTTATATCAGTTGCAACATTCCCTTATTCTTAGGTAGGAATAGTACCTTTAATATTGTCAATATAATCCTCACCACTGCAAAATGAACTTCCACTTCCAATTTTATTGTTCACTCTTTGTTGTTATAGTTCTATCTTTCCCTTCTTTCTTTCTCATTTTGATACCCTTCAAACAAAGTTTTTATTGGCCATTGTATATCATGACTAACTTTTTTTACAAGGTTTTATATCACCTTTGATGCCAACTAAATATTTCTTTAACATGGTGATCTCCCCACCTCTCAAAAGTTTGTCAAAATATACATATATAGTATGAATTTTTGGACGAGGAACCAATCTTACATGAGCCCAAGCTAAATCATCGAATTTTCCTGAAGAGATTGAATTATTAGGAATATTTAATCTCTTCTATATTACTTTTGTAAAATAAATATAAATATATGTAAAAAAACAAAATAATAATTTCATATCAAAATAAATTTTTTCCAGATGAAAGTAAATTTACTCAAAAGATATTAATCATAGTTACTAATAGTTAAAAACATGTTATTCCAAGTTAGTTTCATTATCAACTACATCATGTTAGATATATTTTGTATACTGAAATTTCATTTATATGAGGTAGTGAATAATAAAGAGGATATTCAAAAGTAGGATTATATTGAACTTTGAAGGTGTAATACATTAAAAAACAAGCCAAATAACTTTAGAAAAGAAGTCTTATATTATCAAAAGTGTTATTTTATAAGCATAGAATATGGTATTTAAATCAACTCAAATGCATTAGAAGGTAGATTAGCCCAAAGTTGGAAAAGTACCAAAGAATTTTCTTAACTTGCTTGTGAACTATATGGAAACCAAACTAAAGTTGAATTAATTGGAGAACAAAAATTTCAAAAAACTTTTTGTTGATGAATTTAAATACCTATTTAGAAATCATCTTTCTGCCTTTATAAGATTATCTTCTCATTTATTGGTAAAATTAGTGAATTAGTAACATGCAATTTTTTTATTTTTAGCTTTTTATACCAATTTATATGAAATTTGCTACAAACAAATTTTCATTCAGTAGGAAACATATAACTTAAATGGTTCCCCTACCTAGATAAACTTGATCATATAAAGAAAATAAAAGACCAAGATGAAAAACAACCTATTTATTATGAATTTTGTTCTTAAATGAGTTTACATTTAGAGTTAATAATTGATAAATTTCAACTTGAATATAAAATTGGTTATATTTATCAAGAAGTGAAAAATAAATTGATATGATCCTTATGATCATATCTTTAATGGTAATGGAATGTTATTATATATAATCTAAAAATAATTGAGATGTTGGACTAGTAAAAGAAATGAAATATTGGAGTGCTACAAAATTAATAAAGAAACATGTTATTACTCTCTCTAATATGAATGCCAAAACCATGCGAGAACAAACAAAAAAGGTTTTACATTAAATAAAAATAAAACAATATTAGTTAAACTATTGCCTCTAGAAATTGAAGGTCCTAATGGAAAGTGTAAAATTAAATGCAAATAGGATAATGAACCTATTCGAAATACAAATTCAAATCAACCAAAGAATCTAAGAACTAATTATACATCTTTATTTATACTAAAGTTTCAAAAATAAGAAACTCACATGAATGAAAGGCTAGCAATGATGAAGGCTAACAAGTTAGTGATGAGTGACACGCTAACAAAAGATGACGAATGGTGAGCTGGTAAGTGACAATAAGCAGCGAGCTGGTATGGCGATGATAGTAGAAAAGGGAGAAGATCTTTATAAAATTGCGAGATGTGGGAGACGAAGAAGGTCTACTTTTTGGGTTTATCGGATGAACAAAGAGAATTGAATACGTAAAGTTTATGTATAGGCATGTGGAGCATAAAAAACATTAAACATTGTTTCCATGCATTACTATATTTAGTTTATTGTTCTTATGATACGTGCACTTATGTTGACATGGTGTGTTTTGAGACATTATGAACTTTGTTAGCTTATTCTATTATATTATGTTATCTTGTTGGTAATCTATAATTTTATTACGTATTATATTATTTATTTCTTTATATTTAGACAAATAAGTGTCTTGTTTATTTAGAATATAATTTTACTTGTTGATTTGTAGGATGGATGATAATGTTATGTAAATTATGCAAATTAAGCAAATTTTGGACAATGAGAATAAGTTTTGGGATTCAGTGACTTATGTAGAGGGTTATATGGGTGTGTATTTTTTGAACCATATATACAAGGAACCATGTATGAATTCCAATATAACAGGAGAACTATGGATGAATGAATTATTGAATGATCATGAAAAAAGGTGTTTTAATACATTTAGGATGAATCAAAATACATTTCGTCGATTATGAATGGTTTTGGAAAACAATTATTGTTTGAGGCCTTCAAATAGGATGCCAATTGTGGAGAAAGTAGGTTTATTCGTGTATGTCCTAAGTAAAGGTGCCCTTAATAAAGATACCTATAGGCGTTTTGAACCTTCTGGTCAAACTGTGAGTAGAGCTTTTAAAGAAGTTTTGAGTGCCATGGATGGATTTTCAAGGGATATACTCATTCCAAAAGATCCCAAACTCAAAGGGATTCTACTATAAATTGCCAATGATGCTAGACACATGCCACATTTTAAGGTTATTAAATATGTTCCCTATCCCCCTTCATTATATTTTTTGTTGAAAAAGGTTGTTTTATCATCTTATGATTATTGTTTTATATTAGGATTGCATTGGAGCTATTGATGGTACATATATAGTGGTGGTTGTTACATAAGAGGATCAAATATGATATAGACGACATAAAGGAATAACAACTACAAATGTATTGGCAGTATGTGACTTTGACTTACTAGTCATGTATGATTATGCGGGTTAAGAGGGATCAACACGTAATTCTTGTATTTTCCTTAATACATTCGATAATCTAAGACTCAAATTTCCAAAACCACTGATAGGTAATTTAAAAATTTGTAGGATTTGTTATTCATGATTTAGACTTTTTATTATATCATTCATACTAATTATATTGCCTTTATGGACACTCAGGTAAATATTACTTGGTTGACAAAGGCTATCTGAAAAGAGAAGGATATTTGACACCTTACTCAAAGACAAGGTATCATCAATCGAAATTTTATGGTACAAATCCAAGTGTAATATACTAGTTCAATTATTGGACTGTGTAATGTGTTGTATATGCATTTTATAAAGTATCATTTAAATATGTTATTAGGGTTATAATTGAGATCACATAAATATCAAAGATGATTCTGGACTCCATCGAAAAGTTTTTAGAAAATTTCTAAAAACTTTAAAAAGTTACAGAATGAGTCCGAACAAGCTTTAAAAGCCTTCAAATGTGCTTTGGAGATTTAGGTGGCACTTTTGAATGAAATTTGAATGATTTTGGTGACTTTTGGTAAATTTCATATTGAATCCAAACATTCTTTTGAGCATGGAAAAAGTTATCAAATAATTTCAAAATGTGATCTGAAGCTCTGAAATTAGGATTGGAGTCCTTAGGAGCTAAAACAGGTCAGAATAGAGTTTGTTTGGATAGAATTTGGGTAATTCAAAAAATTTTTAATAAAAAGACTCGTGTTGAAAAACAATGGATTTTAGGGATAATGTGCCCAATAAAATTGTTTTAAGCATGCGATTAAAGGGTTTTAGGCTTAATTAGAGTATATTGAGTTAAATTTAAGGTTTAGAATTATATGGAGTATTATTTATTTAGAAAAGTTTATCAGTTTAATTCGGTAAAGGACAAAATGATCTTTTTGTATAAAATGGTGTTAGTGGATTAATGAGTCACACTTAATGACCAATTATAGGCTTTCTTAAGGGTTAAGAATCATTAATTAAATGGTGATGAGTCATTAGTGATGACCAATAAGAAAGTGACATGTGTAATGTACTAAATGAGTATAAAAAGCAAACTTTGGTCACATTTTGTTTCATTTCAGTGTTAATCGTGAGAGTGAAAGATAGAGTGAAAAATAAAGGGAAAACAAAAGAAAGCAAGGTGGAGATTCGGCCAAGGAGAAGAAAATGAAGGAAGAGAGAGAAAAAAAAGAAAAGAAAAAAAAGTGATCCAAGGAGTTTTTCATGCTCTTCTACCTCAAATAAAGGATCCAACAAGATCCCATATCCATCAAAGTGAAGAGGAAGAATAAAATGGGTTAGTAAGCTTACTAGTTTTGTTGAAAAATTGGATTTGTTATGTTATAGTTGAGATTTGGTTTTGAGGGTGGGAAATACACCCTTATGATGTGATATCAATGTTTTATTGCATTGGAAGTGATTAGGAGAAGAAAATCACTAGACCTAGCATGTGGAACCTTAGTGATAGGTAAAAATCCATTGCCTAAAGTGTTTTATTTAGCCATTTGATGATTTAAGATTTATGAATGTCATTAGGAAGTTAGTTTAATGATGAAAGAATGAAAGAAAAACCATGGAAATGATTTGATGAAATTTCATCCATGGCTAGGGTTTTTTAATGTGATATGATCCAAGATTCTATTTTGATTTTTTATGATGTTCATAGCATGATTTTGATGCTAATGAAGTAAAGAAATGAAAAAAGAATTGATTTTGAATAGGTTTCGGTTGAAGTTTGACCAAGGGTTTAGGATTATGTAAAAATTTGTTAATGAAATTTTATGGCTTAAATGTGCGTACTAAAATTTCATGGAAGTGAATTTGGATTGGTTTTAAGTGTTAGAAATCAAATGGAATTGAATTGGAAAGTTTAATGTAAAATATGTTAAGTCTAGCTTTAAGGGAATTTTTGGTATAAAAGTATGGTTATGATTTAATGATCATGGAATGTGATTAAGGATGGTCATTAAGTGTATTTGTGGTATTAGAATTATTAAATGAAGTGTTATGTTATTATTTAGAGAAAAAATTAGCATGTGGAGTGTATGTGGAAAGTAATGAAGTTGAAATGGTTTGTGGTGTATGTGGTTGGAAAATGTATTAAGGAATTGAATGTATTTGTATTAGGTTTTTGGATAGGAAAACAAAACCAATGGAATGATTTCAAAGTGGTGAAAAGGAAACTAGCAACTAGTAAGTGTACTTTAAATTGATTTTGTGCAATTGGTTTCTATTTTACCATGAAATGAATATTTATGTTGAGTTTTATGTGAATGATATTTTACAAGTGAATATTGCTATCATAAGTTTATGTTTAGCAATATATGAATTTTAATTTGAAAGTTAAATTTTATATGAATGGAAGTTTCATTGAAATTGTGTTATTTGTTGATAAAAAGGAAATGAATTTTTAGCATGTTGTACATTGTTAGGTTTTATACATGTTATTATATCGGTCAGAGTATTCCAATCTGCATGGCAGTGTCTAAGGGGCGTCAGTTACTAACAGCCGATAGTATTATGTATGTCAGTAGTCATGTGAGTCGCCCTTTGCACATATGGAGTATATATAGTGCTAGTCAAAATTGCTACGGGTAATCAATGCAGAACTAACTCTGTAACTAGAACCAACTCTATAACTAGTGGATAACCAGTTGCAGGTAAGCAATGTAAAATCAACTCCGTGACTTTATGCCTAAGGTATTGTATTGTAAGAAATTAGTGGTTGGCCATATATAAGAAAATTTATGAAAATAAAAATGCCGCCACTATTTATTTTAAAGTAATTTGAGAGGCATCGTATGATACCAATTCTAATGGTTGGCTTATTTTCAGTGTAAAAGTTTTCAGGAAACTTATTGCAACCACTGTTTATTGTTTACGAAAAAAGGAAACTCTTATAGTATGAGTTTAATTTCAAAAAGGCATTTTGAAATAGTAATTTCAGAAAAATGAATTTATGTTTTACGAAATGTTATTTTATTTCCAGATTGTATGACACACGAAAGAATTTTGTGATGCATGCATGAATTTTTATGGCAATTATTTTTCCATGGGCTTTATTATTGTATAGGAATAAATCAGTTTTGTTGTAATGAAAAGTTTAATTTTTAGTAAATTGATTAACACTCACTGAACTCATTTAGCTCACCCATATTTTTATGTTTTTAAATAAACTAACCTAAGTTTGCATACAGGTGTTATTGTAGTTGGGACCCTACCACAACATTAATTGTATCGTCGGGTGCTGATGTGCTTGTGTATTTTTTGCTATATATGTGTTTTTTTGAAGTTAGCTTAGTTACTTGTATATATGTTTTAAATTATTTTGGAAAGGTTTTAAATGTGTGATCTTATAAATATTTGTGATATTGTAAATATCTTTTACTGAATGAATAACGAGGGCTTTGATACTCAATGATGTTTTTAAAGTGTTGAGAATTATATGTTTGTGGTTTCTTATGATGTGGACCTGAGGTCCCATTCCAGAAGTTGAGATGGCATATGAAATACTAAAAGTGTTTTAAATCATGTTATGTAGGTTTTTAAATTTTGGGAATCTTAGAAAAAGCAATTGTCATGCTGCTAGATTTTCAAAAACAAATTCCCACTATTTTCTGAATTTTTAACTTTTAAATTATAAAAGGTTTTTAATAATTAAACAACTTAGCTTTGTGGGAATCCTTCGGTTGAGTTAAGTATCAATTGGAGGGCTACCGTGGGGTCACCAAGAAGGCTCCACTTGGGTTCCAAAAAGGGAACTTCGAGATGGGTCCTTTTAGGTAGTATCAGAACAATTTTGAAATAAGTTGTCTCCATATGTGTTATGGTTTCATAATGTGTTTTTATGAATAGGGAAACCCAAAAAGTTTTGTCTAATTTTAAAAATTTCCAGTGTTATATAGTTTATCTTTGAATTCACAGCATTATACACTGACAAAACCTTAGGGGTCTTAAAGCCATATTAGAGGCTCCAGTACTTAAAGTACCTTCATCTTAGGAGGCCAAGCATAAGGAGGGATCAGTAAATTTTTTTATTTACAAATCAACCCTATCCAAAATCATTAAGACTGGTAAAACCACCGGTGAAATTTTTTAACCTTGATTGAATAATACAGATATGGGCAATAGCGATGCGTTAACAGCAGGAGGCCCTAGTAGTGCCAAGGAGTTTGATCGAGTGTATTTGTAAATTAGGTGCAAAACCATTCGATGGGAGTATAGATCTTTAAAGTGCCCTAATTTTGTTGTATCAGGCTAAAAATAATAAATTTAAATGGTTTGGTGATAGAAGGATGAGACAAGGAATATCATCTAGTAAGAGGTTAGTCAGACCCCCTATAGTGTCCAGAGATTCCCAAAATACTAGGAGCTCATTATCAAAGGGTAGCTAATGTGGAAAAAGACCACCTGCAAAGGTTGGGGTAATTGCAGTAACCTAGCAGGATGTTAAGGATACATCCATTATAGTGATAGGTCATAGTTTCGTTAGTAATGAATATATTTAGATAGATCCCAAAACTATGCACTCTTATGTTTCTAAAAGATTTTGTTAGATAGATTAGTGTGAAGTTGGAGCTTTTGGAGTGCCACATAATAATATCTACTTTCACGTTGTGCGAAAAGCATAGAACATTCAAGAGGTGGTTACATAATAGTTATAATTAGAAGCTCTTTAATGAGTTGATCTTATTAGACATCCATGTCTATGAAGTCATACTAGGAAGGGAATTGATTAATAATGCATTATGTCAATGTGAACTACTTCTAAAGGAAGTTAGGATTGGTACATAAGAGAAGTTAGATACAGTATTTCGCAGGAAATGTTCAATGCTCCCATCTCTTAGCATATCAACAATGATAGCTAGAAAAGTACTAAGAATTTTGTGTATAAGTTATTTAGTTTCTATGACTCCATAATTACAGAAGTTTATTAGGTTATTTAGCCTTTCAATACTACAAAAGTAATTTGTGAATATATTTGGAGGATGAAATTGCTCATTATGGGTGATTTAGTTGAGGATTAATTATTGTTACGAGTAATTGGTAACTAAATTTTGATATGTTTAAATGTTATGACCTTATAGAGTGATTGATTAGAATAAATATCAATCTTAGCATAAAATTTTGTTTCAAAGGTGAAGTCTAATTTTGATTATAAGGTGATTTGTAGATTCAGACAAAGTAATGTTATGTATGACATTATGATGGAATCTTTATTCAAGATGGATGATTGAACAATATTTTTTAGAGAATTCTTTTTTTAATATTATTAATTGTAGTAATGATTAGTTTGATGTGAGCTTTCAATTATGCGTATATTAGTATATCGATTCTAAGTATTGAACATACATTATTTTAAGTTTCTTTTGATGTAAGTCAATTGTTTTGTTTCTTAAAAATCAGATGAGTAAAAATGGTGGTAAAAATTCGAGGAAAATTTAGTGATAATTTTTATCCATAATGGAGAATTGTCTTATTAGAATTTAGAGGTATTGATTTACAGATAATTGTAATTGATGATTGGGAGAATGATAAGAATTATGTATAAGACTTTTAAAAAAGTATGAAATGGAGAGTTTAGATGATTAAAATTATTTTAGTGAAGTCCTGGATTGAGTTCTAAGCTCCATAAAATCACATAAGTGTTTTGTATACTAGAAATAGACAAGTAAATATATTTTTATTGAATATTAGAGTTCGCAATGGAAGTATGAGGTATGCTCTTTGTTTGAAGAGATTGAGGTTTGATAAGCTCAAAATTGTGTTATGAGGTAGTAAAAATTTGAACTCTGAGGTAATTGAATGGTCGGTATGTGAATAGGATATTATGTTAGTGTCTTAATATATGATCTTAAATGATTGATTTGCTTCCAAAAAGGATAATGGGAAATGACAAAGGTACAATAAATAATTCACTAATGGTTATGGATTTGAGATTCGAAAGCTATTGAGTCCATATGAGGCAAAAGAAATACAAGAAAAATATTATCAATCTTGTAATGTTAAATTGTAACATTTTATAATGCTCATGATTATTAATGGATAATATTAAATTCATTAAGAGTCAAGTCATTTTTTTTCAATGGATATTTTATGTCAAGCTTTTGGTGTTAAACTGTCCTGATTAGGAATTCATAAATTGAATGGTTTAGCATCGATCAAGTTTCAAACAGTCAGAATTTGATTGGACTTATGCTTAAGTCAAATAACTCTAGCTTGATTAGGCTTTAGGTTATACCCAAACTAAAATAATTGACAATCTTACATATAACTATACTTCATGTGAAGTCTTAGGATATTTATGTACATCTAGAATAGTACGACTCTTTCCTTATAAGATGGTATTATTTAATACCAGTGACATTCAAATATTCATTTTCCATTCATAGACTAGCTTTGAGTTGTTTATATAGAAAGTGCTATACGAATTTTGTTGATCATTATACGATCAACTGTGAACTTTATAAATGGATTTAATGCAAAAACATACTTGTTTTGCTATTCAATTTTGTTTAAGTAAGAAAAATCAAAACCTTGAGTAAGTTTGTCGACTTTTGAACAAGTTGTTGAAAATTTTAATATCCTTTACATAAGTTATTAGAAATAATGTAAACAAGATCTTTCTAAACCTTTCTTAACACATAGACCTCTTAACAAAAACTTAATAGTTGTGAAACTTAAGCAGGTGTAAGAGACTTAACAAATATTTATAATAACCTTATTAGATGTCCTTATCACAGTTAAATAAGTACTTGTCTGAAATTGATGAGATGTCATTTCCTTATTTAAACTTTATTTTTAATTTACTTAACCTTAATTTTGAAAAAATAGTTAATAAATGTCCAATAAGGAAAATTTTCAACATTCCCCCCTTTGAAAAATATTGATTTTTTCTTTAATAAAGAAAAATTGTAAAACATATTTTTATTTCTTGAAGTCCAAGATCAATTTAAAATTATATAACCTAATTAATTAATAAATATAAATTGTACCTTATTATATAGCTTGATACACTTCTTGTTATTTCCCTCAAACTGTTTCTAAAATTGGTTTATTGAAACTAATGCAGTCACATACATAACCGGTCTATAATAATATCTATATGAATGTGTTAAAGGAACTCTACAAGTGGTGTAAAGAAAGTCAGGCAAGAAGTTTTACCTCCCTTAGAGCCTAAGCCTATTTATAACAAGGTTTAGAGCTTTTAGTAATTTAATTTTAGTAGAATTCTATTTCCAATTTGACTTTAATTAGAATTGTAATTAATTATAATTAAATACCAAATAGGTAAGATCCAATATCTCATATTTCATCTAATTTATTATATATCTCATATTTAATCCTAAAGTTTCTTAAACTTTACAGTAAAATTCAATTTAATTAAAACAACCTTTTCTTTTTTTCAATTGTTTTTTGTCCGTGATCTAGTAGGTTCAGTAATATGTTGACAATGGATATAAATTATAACTAGAAATCATATTTAGGATTAGATAAATTAAAATCCTTTAATTTGTCTTTACTTATCTAACTAATAATTTATATCCATATATCAAGATTGATGTCTAGCTACACATCATGATCACCCAAATTATTAGGAATGCCAAAATAGTTCTAACTAACCTTTTTGTCTATGATATTTTTCATATGATTTAATTTTTTCATCATATAATGTTTCAATATATAGAGTACGAAATTAATGTCTACTCTATTTGAGTATAATCATCTTATTTCTCCACCATTAGTAACTAGTTCTTTTAATAAAAATTAAAAAATATTTTCAAAGTGTCATTCCATCTTAACCAAGGATTTCTTGAATCAATACTAATCGAGAATAACAAAAAATTCTCCCTAATCACCTCAGGGTAATAAATCCTATATCGATCACTGAGTTACCTCCATATAGTTCATGTTATCTCAAATGACTATTGCTTAAGCTACCCTTGACTAAAACATATCATAAATAGTATCAAAACATAGTAAACCCCAAATGAGATACTATGGAGATCTCAAGTCAAAGGATCACTTATGTAATTATCACAATAAAAATTTTCATAGACATACAGTTAATGTTCCAAATGGATTTCTTATATAGGGTGAGCTCAATGAACTTTTTCTTGATAAGTACCCACACATTTATTAAAGTATCTCTATACTGTTATCTATGAAATCTACCACTTCCTTCATAAGGAAGAAACATGATGTGTAATACTCTTTTCACGCTCTATTAATGTCTAGTGTCAATAAAACAATGATTAGGAATAATTTAGGAAAATACATAAATGTAATATAAATCTCATTATTATAAACTCATTATAATTTTATTTGCAACTTACACTTATCCCATAGACTTTATCATATCGATCTGATTATATATAAGATAAATAATACTTTTAAATAATTATTTCACTATACTACAACAATCTGACTAGTTGTATTATATAAACCAATAATCTACAACTTGTATTATGCCAACCATTCACGATGACAATAGTCTAGTGAGGGAATTCTACAAATTTCATCTCAATCATCATCATAATTAAAAAAATACCTAAATATATACTAAGATTTTTATTGAGACCTTAATATCTTTTGTATTGCCAATTGCTTTAATGTTTTATAGTACATTATTATCTGAACAATGCAAAGACTATATCTAGTTCACTAAAGGACTTCTTGATCTAAATAATCATTTTTAGTTAATAAAAATGTATTGTGGCTTGATTATCAATTATTATATTAGAACCTTTCTAGTCTCAATATAATATTGATCTTAATAAAATATATTTTGACTAGGATTTACTTCTAAATTTAATTTCTATGTAATCTTGAACCAAATATCAACTTATACATAGAATAGTAGATATATTTAATACTTCATAAATATCAAATAACTCAGTACATTATCTATGTACTTGTAGTATAATAGGTAAACAACTTCTATATCTGTCTCTATAGATCTAATTTCTAAAATTAAGTTATTACCTTTTCATATGCAATAAGAGTTGTTCCTGGATATTTATATACTCAACAATTAAGAATATGAATTTTTGTTCTCTTTGAGCATTATGTCTTTATACACTCCCATTGAAGAGTGCAACTATACTCCCACTAACCTTCTTATATACATGATAAATCCATATTTATCTTTAAAAAACTATTTGAATTCATCATGAAAGTGAAAATTTTAACATCTTTTAGCCTTTTGACTATATGTCAAATGTATAAACAAAGGTATTAGCTCCATTTGGATGTTCTATTATGAGATTTGAACTTTTAAAATATTCTTACTCTTACTACTTATCTTAAGAACTGTTCTCCTGTAAGTGTTCATTGAAACAAACATTTATTTTAGTAGGGTTTGTAAGATTATATCTGAACTTTTTGGATATCTCAAATTTTATATTATCCAGTTAGTTCTAATCTTATGGGCAAATACATGCTTCAACTAAGCACTATATGCCAAAAACATTAATTCTAACTCCTTCAAAGTTTGACCACTCCATGTTTAATATGAAATCCTGTTGATTAATTTAATTTGAACTTATCAAAGGTAAGTTATTGTACTAGATATAGCCATAGAAGAAGAAAAAATTGCATTATATAATATCTCATATTATATTTTCTTCCTTATATAAACTTATACTATTACGAAATTTAGTTATAGATTTAGTCATTAGAGAATCTCATTTCCTATAAATAACTAAGAAAATTTTAAATCTCACCTCATCAATATCATTAAAATTCTTCATCATTCTTTATGATTAATTTCTACTCAGAGATTAAACTTTTCAAAACATTAAATCAACATTTCATTC
>JAOQMP010000208.1:10579432-10603564 GCA_027563575.1 Erythroxylum pedicellare
CATTCAAAAGCAACAAATGCCACAATTATAAATCCATGAGAAATCATTTTATTCTCTTTACTAAAAGGAAACACATAATGGCTCATTATCCAATTATAAACATGAAACCCATCTTAATTTCTTTGCTTGAAAACTTGCTCAAAGATGCCTCTCCTCTTGCTCCTCTTGTCTCTCTTGATCCCCTTCTTGATTTCCATTAACAATAACAAAATCCCAATTAAAAAGGAATTTTAATTTGAGAACCTTAAGAAACTACATTCACTAAAATGATTTTAGAGTATTTAAACCCATGCATGTCCCAAGCTTCATTAACCAAAATCCTTTCCATAAATCCAAACCTCTAGGTCAATTTTTCATGATCATTTTGATTATGTAAGTGACAAAATTTGATAAGACTTTCTTCTATAAAGATGTTGCTCATTGTCTTAAGTTTCTAATGACATTAAAATCATTCAATTTGGTTCAGTACTCTAAAAGTTATACCCCAAATATTTTTAGGTTGTTCTTATACTGAAACAACATTCTTTGTACAACATCCATTCAAAAATTCGAATCTTTAGAGACTAAATTAGAACTCTATTTCATCATACAATTTGTATCTCTATGTCTCTAGTTTACTTAAAATTAAAAATCACTCCATTTAGATAACTACACAAAAAGTTATGCCTAAAATACTAAAGCATATTATGTGCTGGAAAGTTGAGTTCGCAGCGGCGAAACCTAGATGTTCACTGGGGCGAACTTGTCTAGAAACCTACTTTTAGAACATGTCCTGTGACATTTTTCATCTTTTTACTTCCCACTTTTCACATATAACCTATCTTAACCCTAAATCATCTCTTCTAGTTCATTTTCAACTTCATTTCAACCCAATATCATTGACAAATACATCAAGATCTATCTTTGATCATTAACCCTAAAAGATAACATTTGCCTATATCAGTCATCAACAACTTCCCACACATATTCAGCTTTATTTGAGTTTCATTTAATGAAACCCATGAAATTTAAAGCATAACTTACTTGTTGAAGCTTCAAATTCTTCAATATCTTCAAAAATCTTCAAACCCTAGCTTTTCTCTTCTTTTTCCTCTCCTTCCACGACACTCTCCTTCTTTCTCTCTTCTCACAATTGTTCTTCTTCTAATTTATACTCTTAATGGTTGTAAGATGTATCTTTTTCCCTTCCATATATGCTTAATGTCTATTTAAACTTAAGTGGTCTTCCAAAAATGCCCTTACACAATCTTACAACATTAATACTTTAATTCTATCAATCCATGCAATAAATCCTCCTAACTTTTACATAATAATTAAACACCAAATAAAATGATTTATCTAATAAGAACACAAAATTTATTCAGATCATGCTTAATAAGATAAATAAATAAAAATTTGGGGCCCAACATCATCTTCCATCTTTCATCACTAAAAAACATAAATTGAAGTGTCATATTAGGTGATTGGTCTTTTCATATAACCATCTTAAAAAAAATGAGAAGTGTCTCGTTTAATGGCTTCTTTATGTTTGATTTAAGAAAGGTGTGATGCATTGGATGCTCTCCTTTTTCTTTCTTTTTATGCATAACCAAAATTGAGGTGTGTAAAAAATATTGTTTTGACCAACTCTCTCCTCTTACCTATGCATGGCTGAAATCTTGAATGAGAAGGGTCTCATTGTTTCCTTCTTTCTTTTAAGAAAAATCTCCTTCAAACATTTCTTTTCCTTTCCTACCAAAGGATCTTATTAACCGAGTTGTCCAAGAAGAACAAGTGATAGATCAAATTGGTTGACGATACAATAACAAGGACAGGATAGATTGACAAAGGAAAGGATTCAAAAGCTAAGGTTGGATACAAGAAGAAGGAGAGGATAACACAGCAAGGAGTTAAAGATATAGCGAAGGAGTCGGTAATATTCTCTATCTTGTTTATGTTTATTATTATCCTTATACCATATCATATGTAGATTGGAATGATGATTTGGATATATTGCTTCTGCTGCAATTTAGATTTCTAAAAAGTTTTAAAATCTACCATTTTTACAAATATGACATGCTTTCTTTTTCCGATCCAACAATGGCTACATGTGATTTTGATATGTGCTTTACTTTTGCTTGGGCTAGTTAGGAAGGCACCACACATGATGCTCAAATTTTTATGGAGGCTTTGCGTATTGATAGATTACACTTCCCTCATCCACCTAGAGGTTTGTGAATTAAAACTTTATACATTTTTTATTTTATTTTATTTATTCTTAATAATTCACTACTTATTTATTTATTATTTGGAATGTAGGAAAATATTATTTGGTAGATGCAGGATATCCTCACATGCAAGGTTATTTAAGACCATACAAAGGTGAGAGACATCACCTTCTTGATTTTTAATGTGCTGGTCTTCCAAGAGAAAACAAAGAAATATTCAATCATGTACATTTTTCTTTAAGATGCACAATCGAAAGAACATTTAGCATTTGGAAAAATAGGTGAAAAATTGTACGTCAAATGCCCAGTTTTACTTTTCTAAAGTAGGTTAAAATTGTAATTGCTTCAATGGCTATTCATAATTTTGTAAGGTTAAATGCTCAAAAGGATGAAGAGTTTTGTCCTTATGATGAAAATGATGAATTACTTCCTACAAATGAAGAAATCAATAAAAAAGAAGATGTTGAAGAAAATCATTTAAACGAGCCAAAAAAAAGAGATAAATGATGCGCGGGAACATATTGCAAAATTTCTTGTATTACAATAAAATGCATAATTTATTATGCATTTAACTATTTAGTCAACTTGAATACTTATTTTGGGATTTATATAATATTATTTGGCTATTTTTTAAATATTTTTAATATTAATTTAACTTATGTTATAATCCATATAAAAGATTTGGTTAGATATATTTTCATTTATATTTCATATGGTTTAAAATTATATAATAATTAATATATTGTGCTTTACATCATCATAACCCAGTCCGAAGTCCTGCGATGAAGCGGGATCTGGGGAGGTCTGATATTACGCAGCCTTACCCCTACATAGTAGAGAGACTGTTTTCGGTAGACATACAAATGAGATAAGATAATAATGATGCAGGTTACAGAAGGAAAAGGTAAAACTAGGACGGGAAATTATTAAATCGATAAAAATCACACTAAATACATAAATAAGTAAAAATACAGAGTATACCTGATAGAGTCCAAATCCGCAATACCCGATAAGCTGCAAAGACCGACTCACCTCCTTTCTAGTTACTTTAGGAGTCCTTACTCGTATACCCTACAGGTATGCCAATCCTACTGTCTCGATAGTCTGCGTGCCATGAGTCCCATCTCTAGATAACTACTCTACTGTATTAGCGAACTTGAAAGGTTAATCCCTTACCCTTATCCGATCATGTCATACTCTTCTATTTCTAGCCACTACCTCATTAAGGTCCAACTCAGATAAATCTTCCTTGATCACTTCCCTCCAGGTCTTATAAGGCCTCCCCCTTCTCCTCTTATATTCACTAAAGATTATCCTCTCACAACTACGCACCAGAGCATCAGAGGGCCTCCTACGTACATGCCCGAACCACCTAAGTCTAGTCTCTCTCAACTTGTTGGCCATACTAGCCACCTGTAGGATGCATTTTTGCTACCAACAACTGTCTTGTATGTCAACATTTGGTAGGCCAACGCTCTGCCCCATATAACATAGTTAGACAGGTCACTATTTTATAAAATTTCCTTTTGAGTTTTACAAGAATCTTTTTGTCACCCCTCTATTTGGTCCAACCAAATCGAATACGTTGTACTATATCGGCATCGATATTACCATCACTCTGAATGATGGACCTGAGATATTTAAAACACGATTTTTTTGGTATGATGTCAGCATCAATTGCTACCGTCGCGTCATGCACCCGCTGGTTTCTTGAAAAGTTACATTCTAAATATTCCATCTTTGATCTGCTCATTCTAAATCCTTTCAGTTCTAATGTATCTCTCCAATGTTCTAGCTTGGAATTGACCCCCTCTCTAGTCTCATCCATTAAGACAACATCGTCAGCAAATAATATACACTAAGGAACCTCTCCTTGTATATGTTTGGTAAGTTCATCTAACACTAGTGTGAACAGAAAAGGGCTTAAAGCAAAACCTTGATATAGTCTAACACTAATAGGAAATGCTTCCGTGTCACCTCTTATCGTCCGTGCACTCATCAATGCTCCTTCATACATATCCCTAATTAGTTTAGGAATGCCTTTGCCTCCAAACACCTCCATAGGAGTTCTCTAGGAACCCTGTCATACGCCTTCTCTAAATCAATAAAAACTATATTTTAATCCCATTTTTGTTCCCTATAGCATTCTATGAGGTTACGAAGTAGAAGCATTGCTTCTGTCGTGGACCTACCAGGCATAAACCCAAATTGGTTGGCCGATACAGAAGCAGCTCTCTGAATCCTTTTTTCAATTACTTTCTCCCACAGCTTCATGGTGTGACTCAGTAGTGTGATGGCTCTATAGTTGTGACAATGTTGGATGTCTCCTTTGCCCTTGTATAAGAGGATCAACCTACTCAATCGATATTCATACGGCATTTTGACTGTTGTTAGGATCACATTAAAGAGTTGGACTAATCACTCGATAACAACAACTCCTATTCGCTTCCATACCTCTATAGAGATCTCATCTGGCCCCATGGCCCTTCTGCTCCCCATCCCTCTCATAACCTTTGTAATTTCACCCCTCGTGACCCTTTCCCCAGTGTATCTGGTCAGGACATGGCCCGACACGGAAGGTTCACCCAGCTCTACATCACCCACTATCTCTATGTTAAACAGGCCATAAAAGTATCTCTGCCATCACCTCTTGATAGCTTGGGCCTCTGTGATTACCTACCTTACTTCATCACGTATACAACAAACTTGGTTGAAATCAGATCTACTACGTGCTTTATCTCACGATAAATTGAAAATATTTTGTGCTCCCTTTAATGTATCCAATTCCCTGTACATAGTCTCATATGCTTCTCCTCTAGCCAATGAGATAGTTTTCTTTTCCTTCTGTTTTGCCAATCTATACTGTACTCTATTGACTTCTCATTCCACCTCTGTTGTACTTGCCAGAAGATCTTTAAAAACTCTCCTTTTGCCTTAACCATCCCCTAAACCTCGCCCGACCACCACCAAGATTCCATTCGCCCTTCCCCTTGCCCTTTGGATATCCCTTTGGATACCCCTAGGTGTTTTGTGGCAATAGCCTGGACAACAGAGGTGACACCCTCCCACATTCGATTGGCATCCCCACTCACCGACCATACTATATTAGCCCAAACTTGAGTCCTAAATTGTTCCACCTTGTCCCCTTTCAGCCTCCACCACCTAATTTTACTACAGTGCATGGTAAAACACTGTGACCTCCATCCCTTAATTCCCAGATCCAAAACTAGTAATTTATGTTGAGTTGAAATGCATGCGACCGGAAGCACTTTAAAATATTTGCACTATTATCTGACACTTTTCCTAACAAGGAAATAGTCAACTTGCGTCTTGTTCGTGCTGCTCTGAAATATCGCCAAGTGGGCTTCATTTTTCTTTAAAAGGGAATTTCCTATTACTAACTCATATGCTAGGGCCATGTCCAAAAGAGCAGTCTCACTCTCATTTCTAGTGTCGTGTCCAAAACCCTCATGTGTTCCTATATATCCATCTGAATCCACTCCTATATGCCCATTAAAATCACCTTCCAACAGGATCTGCTTAGTAGTAGAAATTTGTTGAATCACCCTATCTAGCGCCTCACAGAATATACTTTTTTATTGTCTGTCTAAACCCACATGTGGAGCATAAGCATATACTACATTGAGAACTACACTGCTAAAAACCATTTTTGCCACCATTGTTCTGTCGTTAACTCTTGTGATCCCCACTACTCGGGTTATAAGTTCCTTTACCACCAAGATACCTATGCCATTCTATTTTCACGAGCTTCCCAAGAACCATAGTTTGAAACCCCCTATCTCCTTTACTTTAACTCCTACCCACTTGCTCTCCTAAATACAGGTTATTTGTATCCTATACTTGTCTAAAATCTCTACTAATTCTAAGGACTTCCCTGTGAGAGTCCCGACGTTCCAAGAGCCTATTCTTATTAGATCATCTCCTATTTTATTCCTGCCTGCTGAGCGCACTGAACCGATTGCACTGATTCCCTCCGTATGATTTAAATACATCCCTCCTACCTCATATCGTTCACTATTCCCATAGGTCCGATTCTAGGTAAACCGTAAAACTGGAAAGTAATAACAATAATAATAATAATATTTCCAAAAATAAAAAACAACTACTAAATTATTAATAGGGCTATTAACAATAACAAAAAGAAGAATAGGGCTAAAAAATAAAAGCTAATTGAAGAGATTGTAAAAGCACTTAAAAAGACTGCATGGAGACTACAACCTGACTGATTTGTGCATGCAAAAAAAAGAGTAGATTCCCGCAAACTACAAGACATGGTCCAAGAAGTTTACCCACGCTTGCCAATACGTAAACGACCAGAGAGATTCGAATAATAAAGCAATACTAGGAAAAAGTTCAAAGTATACGGGGGGGATGGTGATTTTAAAGGAGAAGCATGTTTGTGTAAGAATGAAGCACCAATGTATCGAAGAGAGAAAAAGAATGACTTGTGAAGCTTAAAATGGTGGCAACAAAGCGTGGTATCTATGGTAACTGACGGTTTCTTGTAGACAACAACAAGTTATCAGGATGCTCGAGAAAGCGGATACGACGCTTGATGTGCTAGGAGAACCTGAACGTGAAAGAACGTTCATCGATTGCCATGCATGCAACCCTGCGTCCCCATCCCCTCTCCTGAGCTGCATGCAAAGCTTCTGTTTCCAAGTCAAAATCGCTAGTACTGATAAATGCTACTACACCTTCACCATTAGCTACGACACGAATCCTTTCTCCGGCGAGGCAAAGTTTTATAAAAGGTATCTTTCCTACATGTAGGAGCTCTTGTGAGAACTTCATCTCACAGTCACCGTCCCACTGGCAGTCGAAAACCTCGTCATCGTTGTCAAAAAACAAAAATTAGAAAACATAGTGACTAAGCAAAAACAAAGTTCGTATTTTGGCTACTCCAATCACCAGGGAAATGATTGGGGTTGCCTAAAACCTGATTTAGGTTATCTTTAAGAACTTTTCGGTGGTGACAAGGACGTGAAATCTCTCCCACGTAGTCGTTTAAGAGAATTATACAAATCAAGGGAACTATACAGTAACCAGATCGAGTAACAAAAATGAAGCAACTTGATAGAAGGTTCAATTTTTTTATAGTAAATGAAACCAAAACTAAAGGCATTTCTGTTAAGACAAAGCTAAAAAACTGTAATAGCAAGCAAAAATAATGTAACAACACATGCATGCACAAAACAAAAGAGAAGCAGCAATAAGTTACTTTGGAGCAGGAGCATTTCTGTTATAGTTGTCTTAAATGTTGAAGCCATGGATTTGACCCCAGCTCGAACAACAACCCCAACCACCAGCACTCCTCCGAGAAAGTCCTCGAAGCCAGACATTGGAGCCTACACTTTAGAATCTGAAAAATATATGAGATTATTGACCTAAGATCTTGACAATGAGACCTTGGACTCTGGTGCTACAAGTGAGAGCATCTTTAAGCTCAGTAGTAGCATCTTTAAGCTCTCTATTCCTTTATATTCTCTTCCAAACTCTCTCTTGCTCTCACACACACACACTATTCTCTGTTAAGGCATGAGTTATGCCATGTTTAAGGTTTTCTTAGTCTTAGGTCTCTTGGCCACTTCATGCATGGCACAAGCACCAAGTGCTGCACCTTCAAGGCCACCAATGACGGCTCCACCAATGCCAAATGCAGCACCTACACCATCGCCAAAGGTAGCGCCTACATCATCTCCAACCACCGCGCCAGTTCCTTCTCCTTCTTCCCCAGCTTCGACTCCATCACCACACCATCTCCAACTCCTTCTTTTTTATGATGTGCAGGTTCCGGTGTGCTTTACATATTGTTAAATATACTTTAAATAATATTTATATGCATAAATAATTTTTATTAAAAAATAAAATATAGTTAAAATTAATAAAAATGTTTTTTATTTTTATATTGTCAAACAGTCTACTGTATGAAACTCTTTCAAAAAAGCTGTTTTTTAATTGACAGCCAAACAATCAACTAACTTCTTAGAAAAGCTCTTCTAAAAAAAGCTCTACTGATAAAAGCTCTACTGATATAAGCCCATCTAAATAAGCACATAAGCTCTATGGAGCTAGCACTTCTTGCTTAACCCTCTCTATAAGAGTTACAAAGTTCTCTCAACTCATTATGTGGATACCGTTAAAGGTTGGACATTTATACAACTATGGTGGTTGAGACAAATCAGTTTTGGAAACAGTTCGAGGGATACAACAAGATAAAGATCAAGCTTCGGAATAAGGTACGAATTAAGTGTTTACTTTATTATGATTTGTGTTAATCATTTTATAGAATTAAATAGATCTTGTTCTTCAGGAAATCAAAAGTCACGAAAAAGTTTCGTGATTATTCTGCTATAGTCGGGATCAGATCTCAACCCTATTTTCCAACACCCCCGACTCCGACATAGCCTATTTAATTTTATATTTATACAAACACAATTTAAGTCACTAGTTCAAAATTGAAAAATAAAATGTTGTGCTTCTTGATAATTTTTTAAAAAGTGTTTGAAGATTTTTAAAATTTCTCTTTTAGTAACTTCCAAAGGACGTTTTTTATAATTGCACATAAGGGGATTCCATTCTCGTGATTATTTCAATGTTCGTTTATGTTAATTTGCCTTGTAAGTTGTTTAACGTACATGGATACAAAGTTGGGAAGTCATTGCCACTGTCCGGAGCCAGTTGAATTTTAATTACAACAATTATACTTTTTTATTGACATAGATTCCTCTAATATTGCATTGTAAATAAGTAATGCTCATTGCGGACCATTCTTATATGGTAAATATGTGCCCAGATAGTTGCCAGAAAGGTAAGCAAGGTTTTTTATTCCATTCCTTTTTTTAGGTCCTTTCCCATAAAATTGGACAATTATTAATTGTATTTTTAGTTTTTTAATAACTTGTCGGTTAAGTTACGTAATTAGATCCAGATAAAGATAATAAAGTGGCTAAATAAATGATCTAAATCAATGGGTCGAAGTCCATGTGGAAAATGGATCCTAATTAATGTAGACCAGACCCATATCGACTTTGTAATGGGGAAGCCCGATATGGAAGCTATATATAAAGGTTAAGGTCTCTTGCAGTTGCTCATATAATCAATCGTAAGCATAAGGATTCTCTGACCATTAAGAGAGCTTACATTTTCAGAAAATTGTAGAAAGACCTTACCTACATCCTGGAGAGGAGTTCCCATAAAAGCAGTGGTGGATTTGCCCTCATTTTGGCTTTGGAAAGCTCGTTTGAAGTTATGAAGACTGAATTTAGGTATTTCTGCATTTTTTAATTTCTTTCCCTCTTACGTTTAATCCGAGATACTTGACTAAGGTAACGTTACGTATTGCATGTGGTATTAGAGCGATGATGTGATCAGGTAGTTAAAAACAAAGACTTTTTAGTTTTCTCTTCATAAGGTTTTCGGAGATTTAACTTCTGTTTCTTGATTTTTTCTTGCTTTTTATTACATGAAAGTAGTATACATGCGTATAACCTTGAGAAATGGGGTGAAAACGACCCTGGAAGTGTGAAAAATAACCCAGAACATGTTAGAAATCGCCATTTATTCTAGCAGACTTGACGATGCACAATACCGTCCCAAGGGGCGATACCTCTAGAGCTTGCAATGCACGCGCCAGCCATGGGTTGACACATGGGTGGACCATGTCACTCCACGTGTTGGTGCATGCAACTCACGCACCATCAAATAAGTAGGTATGGGTGTGCGTTCAGTGCGTGCTAAACATGCGTTATTCACTGTTGAGGTGCATTGCTAGGTGACACGTGTGACACACGCGTCGTAAACTCCATTAGCAGCTAACGTCAGGGGATGACGTCAGCGCTATAGTGCGCTGATGCAGTGTTGACGTCAACCGTATGGATTTTTCTACCATATTTTAATAAAAACACCAAAATTTTAGATTTCTCGTAAGGGTGTTCCGGGGTGTTTTGGGTTAGTTTTTAGGTCCAGGAAATTTATAAAGTGAATTTTTTCATTTTTCTAGATTTATTACATTAGTAATAAATTAAAGTTTAACTCCAAAAAAGGAATTAAGGTATTATGAATCTGATTTCAAGTGAATTTTCATGTTTCGGACATTACATGAGGGATATACTTCAAATTCTTGTGTCTTGGGCCTCATTTTCAATGTTTAGGATCGCATGATAGTTACTTAGAAAAGGAATTGAAACATTCTAAAGCCATTTTTTAGTGAATTTTCGTGCAACGAACTTGCTATAAGGGAGATACATGAGGTCCTCATGTCTCGGGTGATTGGTTTAGTGTCCAGTGATGCTCAATAGTTACTCTACTGAGATTTTTCTTTACGAAAGTCCTAAATGAAGTTTTCAAATAATGTCTTCAGCACGAGTGTGTGACAATGAGACTGTGCATTCAAGTTTTTGCATTTGTTGATGTTACATTGTCATATACCATATACCCATAAAGAATGTGAGGATAATGTAGAGATGTATCATTTGTGTTTGTAGACTTTTTGAGTGCTGATGAGAATTTAGTCACCACAGCGACCTTTCGAGTCAGTATTTTGAATTGTTCTGCTTACACGTTAGGGGATGTCTCTAGTTTCACGTTTGGTTATTCTTCCTACAGGTGTTGGCCTTACATTAGATTTTGATATGTCCATAAAGGCATTGAATAGAGGAAAGTCATTGCTTGAATGATATATTCGCCCACAAGTGGTAGTGTCATGAGAGCTGATGGTTTGTACTCTGATCGCTTTTATGTGGAGTAGTTGCACATATTGTGTATTCAGCCCATAAGTGTTTAATAATATATGTGACCAAATTTTTAGTAAAGATATTATTTAATGGCTTTGAGTATCGCTATTATCCTACATTTGTGCTGATTTAAACATTATCATTTTGAAGTCACCTTTTCAGTTAACAAAATCAATGTCACCGTTGAAACCCTGATTGGTTTCAAGTGGACAGAGGACGTATTAAATGCTATAGAGATAGTTGTGGTTGATATAACCATATGGACGGATAAGCCATCTCCACTTACATCCATGAGCTTGAGAGCTTATAAAGCAACCTATGAAGCCTGGGATCGGTCTAACAGATTATATCTAATGACCATTAAGAGATCTATACCCGATCATCTGCTAAGTAGACTTTTGGATACATACATAGAAAAGGAGTTTCTTAATAATGTCTCCTAAGGATACACAGTCTCACCTAATGTTGAGATAAGTCTCTTGATGGAAGAATTATTCTCCATCATGTATATAGGAGAAGGGGGAGTAATGGAGTACATATCAAGAATGATTCATCTTTACAGCAGATGAAGATGTTGAATTTTTCTTTTACTGATGTCTTCATTGTTCACCAGACTCTAAATACACTCCCTCCAGAATTTAGCAATCTAGTGATGACATTTTACTCGTTAGATGAGGAATGGGACTTCAATGCTTTGATGTCCCATTGCGCCGCTGAGGAGGAGAAACTCAAGTTTGCTACTCCTACAGCCCTCAAAGTAACTAAAGGGAAGATAAAGATGAAGCCCACTAAGTTCAAAGGTAGAATGTTCAAATCTTCTTCAAATGCTGACGTTGGTCAATCCAGTGCTGGTAAACATCCTAGGGACATAAAGAAACCAGTAGTATAAGGTTAGGAAAGACTAAGACCATCAGGTAACTCCTTGGCTTATCAATTTATTAATCTAATTTGCGATAGTTGCATTAAGTATTTGGTGGCTATATAGTGGAGCATCTGATGAAGGTACTTCCACGATATAGGGGGTTCATAACCAAGATAAACCCAAATAAAGGGAAGGAGAAACTGATAGTTCATAACAATGAAGAAGGAGAAGTAATATCTATAGAGAATGTATGTACTGAACCTTGTAGTAAGGTTCATTTTGGTTTTTAGATGAAACATTTTATATGTGATCTTTTGATCAATTTTGGACAAAGAGGATTAATGTTTTATATTTAATGCTTACGTTGTACAGTTCTTGTTTAATGGCAAACATAATGGTACAACTTTCTTATCATATGGTTTGCATAGAATGTGTCTTGCCCTGAATTAGATAAATACTTCTTTGTATCTTGCCAAACAAGTTATGAAATGAAGGACCCTGATGAATGAGAAGTCATAAATAGTGTGACATAAAAGTTTAAGTCACATTTCCAGAGCTAGTGTTGAGAGATTGATCAAGGAAAGCATTTCTTAATTCTAGATTATGATGATCTGGGAACATGTGCTGACTATTGCAGGGGTAAGTTGACTAATAAAAATATTGAGGTAAACTTATTCTTTTAACTTATTCAGTCTAATACACAAAGATATCGATAGAACTTATACAATTGCATTTCGAAATTCTAAAAGTATTCTAACATCTGTTGATGATTATTCCCTTTACAGTTATGTGTTCTTGTTTAAAGACTAAAGGTTGAGAACCAATTAGGACAATTCATCAAGATAGTCAAATTTGACCGTGGAGGAGAATATTATGGAAAACATGATGTTTCAGGACTTTAATAGGTTCATTTGCTTGATATTTGGAATCAGTTGGAATAGTGACTTAATTCACTATGCCGAGTAGTTCTGAGCAAAATGGTGTGTTGTCGAAAAGTATATCTGCACCCTAAAGGACTTGAAAAAGTCGATGTAGAACATGGTTATTCTACCTAATTACTTAAAAGTGTGGAAACCCAGTTTTGCACACATTTGTGTATAGGGCTGCCTTACTGAGGTAGTATAATCTTTATAAAGATAAATTGCATGCTTGTTATGCTCATTGCTATTTAGTAAGATGTCTTGCCCACTTTAAAGCTACAACTTTTACTACAGAGAAGGAGGGACCGAAATAGTGGAATCACAAGTAGCTAAGTTTCTGGAATACGATGTCTATGATGATGGTGGCCCTTTTGACCCTTCGAATGATAGCAAGGCAGATACTATACTTATCATGTACCTACTACTCATACAGTTAGATCCGGTGGATCTAGGTCTTTGTACCGTATTTGTACAGGAATAGGAACCCATACCTGTATACATAGAGATTTTTGTGGGTACAAGATCTAATACAGTTAAGTAAATCCACTAGAGTGAGACGACTTGCTATCCCATCTAATTTCATAGTCTATCAAGTGAACATAACTATGCTCTTAGACACATTACGGATCTAATTACTTTTACATAAGTTGTTTCTAAACCCCACAATGCAGATTTATGGTGGGATGCAATGACTGATAAGATGCAAGTCATGAAGTATAGTAAGGTCTGGGAGCTAGTTAATTTGCATCGAAATTGCAAACCCGTCAATTGTAAATGAAGTTTTAAGACATAAAGGATTTCAGGATAAAGTTCAGTGGTTTATGGACTCACTTAGTTGCCTAATGGTTCACTTAGAGAGAAAGGTTGACTTTGTGTTACCTTTTGTCCCGTATCCTCGTAAGATACATTTTGAGTGATTAAGGCAATTATAGCTCATGATAATATAGAGTTACATCAGATGGCTGTCAAAATCGCTTCCTGAATAAAGACCTTTATAAAGTGGTCTCTATGGTACATCTGGAAGGATTTCAGGATCCAGATAGAACTGACATGGTTTGCATGTTAAGGAGATCAATATATAGTTTATATCAAACCTCTTAAAAGTGATACCTAGTTTGCTACACTTCATGTTCCCATTCATGTTAGTGAGGTAGTAGGTATACGTGATTGTATTAGATCTGTGTCACATATGACATATGCATTTGATACTTTTCGGTATCGAAAGCCTTGTAAAACGAAATGATGGACTTTCGTTATCTTTAGATCAAATGTTTTGTTTTTAAAACTTAGTCGGCTGATATAGTAGTGTGGCTTAACTGAGTTTTTAAACTATTTTAAACTAGAGTCAAAACTGCAATTAATACTTATCCAAGGGGAAGAATGTTGGACAATTTTGTCGTTTCGCATAAAGTTGGACAATTATTAATTGTATTTTTTAATTTTTTAATAACTTATCAATTAAGTTACATAATTTAATCCAGATAAAATAATAAAGTGGCCCAATAAATGATCTAAATTAATGGGTCGAAGTCCGTGTAAAAAATAAATCCCAATTAGTGTGGATTGGACTTATATTGGCCTTGTGATAGGGAAGCCCAATATGGAAGCTATATATAAAGGTTAAAGTCTCCTACAGTTGCTCATATAATCAATTGTAAGCATAAAGATTCTCTAACCCGTTAAAAGAGCTTATATTATGAGAAAACTATAGAAAGACCTTACCCACGTCCTAGAGAGAAGTCCCATAAGTACGACTGTGGATTCGTGCTCATTTCGACTTCGAAAAGCTTATTTGAAGTTACGGAGACCGAAATCAGGTATTTCTGCATTTCTTGTTTCTTGTCCTTTCACGTTCGATCCGGGATACGTAACTAAGGTACTATTACGTATTACAGTTATAACATGTCGATGTTATGGCAGAATCAGAAACATTAATATTTATGTATGGTGATTAGGAAAATGACGAGGTCTAACATTTCTTGAATAATCAGTAGAAACTAAAATATGGGTTTTAATTAAAAATAAGTTGGAAATTTTCATGATTTCCACAATTTTGTTCAAACTAGATAATAAATCAAATAGAATAAGGTGAAAGGATGCCAATACTAAAAGCTAAGAATTATTTAAGCAATCACCTCTGAATTTATATTCATTGACCAATACATGTTCTAAAAGACAGAGGCTGAATATTAGTTTTGGCTTCAATTTTAACAAGCCCAAGAGTTCAAATTCTGCTTATTTGGTGAAGCATTAAATTTCGATTTAAAAACAAACAGATTTGTATCATATTAACTCCATTCTCAAACCTTACTTTCCATTACTGATTCATAAACCTTGTTTAATATTAAAATAGTGATTTTTTAATATAGGTGGACTTGCAATAATTATTATTTGGGTGTGCTCTAAATAAATTTTCATAAATCACGTAATTTAGATGAATCACTTGATTAGTCAATAATTTAAAGTTAAGAGAAAAAACTCAATTTAAATAATGTTTACAGCTTCATCATATCTTTATTCGAGATTAACCTTCACTTTTAAGATTGAAATAAATGGAGACACATTGAAGCCTATAAGTACCACTTAGATTTGTTCCTTAGATCTGACTTATTGACTAATCTAAGTAATTTATCTGGATTGCTTTATTTGTGAACTATCCCATGCACATTCTAAAATTAATGATTCTATATTCCACTTACATAAAAAATATATATATATACTCACTTTTTCTTGATCAACAGAAAAGGATGGTGAAACTTAAGTAGACAAAGATTCAGACACGAACAAAGTAAATGACCAAAATGGATTGTAATATATCCATCAACCCAATTCCTATCTCCTATTTATAGATACATATGAGGTCAAGATTTAAAAACAAACATGATTTTAAGTTTAAGTGTGCTTAAAGCATGTTAGAAATATGAATAACTAATTGTGGTTAAGTGTTCATGAATTAAGTTAAAGTAAACGAAGGATTATGAGTTACATCTTTTGAAATTCAAGAGCTTAGTATGTTTAGTTATCCATTAATGTATGGGTATATTCAGAGTTTTAGAATTACAAGATTCTAAGCATAATACTATATATCTGTTGTCTTGTAGATTGTATTATGTGGGATTGACATTACATATTGTGATTATTATACTACAAGTATGTTTTCTTATAATTCTCCATCTCTTTATAATTCCTTTAGAGCAAACACTTTTTTTCTTTTTCCAATAAATTGATATTTGATTCATAACACTAGAAATATTGGTGACTGGCAATATAATGATTTATAAGTTCCAAAGCTTATAAAAGGCAAGTTTGATAGTTGGTACATTTGTATAAACGCGCTATTTTAAGCACTTGATGTAATATAAAGTTTGTCAAAATACAGCTACCCTCACATAAGTCTAAAAAAATCTTTTATGAAGGACCAAGAAGAAGAATCAAAAAGTTGTATCTCTTATTTATCAAGCATTGGATGAGGTCACATTTGAGAAGGTGTTTACTGATATTAATGAAACCAATTATGGGACATTCTTCAAGTAGCTTGTAAAGGAAAGGGGAAGGTAAAGAAAGTTCACCTCTAGAACTTACAAGGTGAATTTGAAGCTCTTTACGTAATATCTTAGTTCGATAATTATATTGTATAATGTGCTGTACATTAATTTTATAAACTATGCTCTATTTATGGTGTTCTAGAGTAATTTAAGCATTTAAATGTATTATTGAGGTTATAACAGAAATCATGGATATACCAGATATGGTTCTGAACTCGATCGAAAATCTCTCGAAAATTTTTTGAAAACTTCAAAAAGCTACAGATTGAGTTTGAACAAACTTTAAGAGCATCAAAATGTACTTTGAGGATTTAGGTAATACTTTTCAATGAAATTTGGATAATTTTTGGATGAATAGTGAATTTGCTTGAATAGTGATTTTAGGGACCCAACCCAAAAAATTTGAAACATGCCTGAAATAGGTATTAGAGTTTAATGATACTAAAATGGTTTGAAAATAAGTTCGTTCGGATGGATTTCGTAAGTTCCGAAAGTTTAGGGTTAAAATGCCCTTTTTGAAAAATAATGGGTATTGAGGATTTTAAACCCATTCGAAATTTTTTAAAGCATCTAATTAACAAGTATTGACCCTAATTCGATTATTTTATGGTCAATTTGATGATAAGATGATTATGGAATATTTTTTAAATTTAATTCAGTTAATTGGTGAATTAAATACATTAAAGGGCAATTTGGTCTTTTTGTATTCATTAAAGGGCAATTCGATATTTTTACAAGAAGTTAGTGGAGTGATGAGTCATTAGTAGAGAACCAATTAAATAGTGACAAGTGGCATAGGTAAAAGTGGAAATATGAGACATTTTGGTAAAGATGTAATTATAAGATGTTATGAAGGATAAAGGTGTAATTATAATGGAAATGGGGGAAAATTGTAATTCAACAAAGCTTTCATCTTCTTTAAATGTTGGTGGCTGGCCATTGATGAGAGAAACATAGAGAAAGAGAGAGAGAAAAGAAAAGAAAAGAGAAAGTAGAAGAGAGAGGTTCGACTATGGCCATAGAGGGGTCATCCAAACCATTTTTCATGCTCTTCTACCTCCAATCATGCATCTAACAAAAGTTCATAACTATCCAAGTGAAGAGGAAGAAGGAAATGGGTAGGTAAACTTACTTATCTTGTTGAAAATTTTTTGATTTGTTGGGTTATAGATTAGATTTGGTTTTGATGGTGTAAATTGCACCCTTTTGATGTAATATCAAGGTTTTATTACATTAGAAGCAATTGGGAGAAGAATATAAAGAAAACCTAATGTGTGAAGCCTTGGTCAAAGGTGAGATCTATTGCCTAAAGTGTTTTATTTTGTCATTTGATGATTTAAGATTAATGAATGACATTAGGAAGTTAGTTTAATGATGAAAGAATGAAAGAAAAACTGTAGAAATGATTAGATGAGTTTTTTGCCAACGTTGGGGTTTTTAATGTGTTATGATCCAAAATTCTATTTTTATGTTTTATGATGCTCAAAACATTATTTTGATGTTAATGAAGTAAATAAATGAAAAACAATTGATTTGAAATTGGCTTTAGTTGAAATTCAACATAGGGTGCTTAATTTTGTAAAAAATTGTTAATGAAATTTTATGACTTAAATGTGTGTATCAAAATGTCATGGGAGTGAATTTGGATTGGTTTTAAGTGTTAGAAATCAAATGAAATTGAATTGAAAGAGTTTAATGTATAATACATTAAGTTTAGCCATGAGGGCATTTTTTAATATAAAAATATGGTTATGAAGTAATAACCATGTTAATGTGATTAAGGATATGGAGTGTATATGGAAAGTGTTGAAGTTGACATGGTTTATGGTATATTTAATTGAAAAATGTATTAAGGAGTTGAATGTAGTGGTATTAGGTTTTCAGATCGAAAAATAAAGTCAACTGAAGGGTTTCAAAATGGTGAAAAGGAAACTAACAAGTTGTGAGTGTATTTTAACTATTTTATATGACTTAATTCTTTGTAAAGGAACTGATGACATATGAGTGCTTTTTTTTGTTGAGTTTATGTAAATGATTTTCAATTGATCATGAAATGAATATTTATACTGTGTTTTATACAAATGATACTTTACAAGTGTATTGCAAGGCAATATATGAATTTTAAATTGAAAGTTAAATTTTATATAATTAGGAGTTACATTGAAATAATTCAATTATAAATCCTCCTATACTTAATTTAGAAAATAAGATGAGTCGTAAATGTAAGAGTTGCTTTTGCCTATGGTATACCATTAGGCTTTATATATGTTATTATACCAATATATTTATAATGATTAACCTATTACGAGTAAGCGATGTAGAACCAGCTCTGTAAATAGTAGTTAACAGTCATGGATAAGTGATGTAGAACCAGCTCCATGACTTGTTACGAGTAAGTGATGCAGAACCAGCTTCGTAACTACCAGTCTATAACATTTAACCTGTTATAGGTAAGCGATACAAAACCAGCTTTGTAAATAGTGGTTAACCAGTTGCGAGTAAGCGATGTAGAACCAGCTCTGTGACTTTATGCCTAGTGTACTGTATGGTAAAGAAACTTGTGGTAGACTATGTTGAGTAAGGAAAGTCATGAAAATAGTAATGTCGCTACTATTTATGTTAAAAGTGATTTGAGAGGTACCGTATGGTACCAATGCTAGTAGTTGGCTTATTTTCAGTATTTCGAAATTAAACTCACAGTATAAAAGTTTCCATTTCCCATTTTCATTTCGAAATGTTTTTAAAAAAAATTGAAATTGTGTTTTGCGAAATGTTGTGTTATTACCAGATTTGATGATGCATGAATAAATTATGGAAAATGTTTTACCATAAGCTTTATGATTGTATAAAATATTGCAGTTATATTGTTATGAGAAGTTCAATTTTTTTGTAAACTGATTACACTTATTGAGCTTATTTATCTCACCCTTATTGGTATGCTGCTAAATAGACCACCCCAAGTATGCATACAGGCGCTGTAGTAATTGGGACTTTGCCTCAAAATTAGTTGTATTATCGGGTTCTGTTGGGCTTGTGTCATATTTCTATCTACATTTTTATAAAAGCTTTTAAATGAAATGAATAAATATGTCTTAGCTTTTAAAAGTTTATTATAGTCATTGTTGAGAATTATTTTTCTGGGTTGAGTGGACGTAAAGTCCAAAATTTGTAGTTGAGAAATCGATGTGAATATAGAAATGTTTTCAAAATTTACAAAGCTTTTAAAATTTTTGGGAATGTCGAAATGTAGTCGTTATGCTACCAAAATTTTCGATAAAATGATAGAAAAAAAGTTCCTACTAATTTTCTTGTTTTTAATTATTAAAGTATAAAAGGTTTTAAATATTTGAATGATTTGGCTTTGCGGGAACCCTTTGGTCGAGCTAGATATTGATTGGAGGGCTACTGTGGGGTCACTAGGAGGACTCCACTCAGGTTCTAGAAGGGTAACTCCGAGATGGGTCCTTTCACGAATGCTCACACTGCTTTCACCTCTCTGTTGTTCTTTATTTCTCTGTTCTTTCTCTCTTCTTTCTTCTCAACCGAAGCTCTTTATTTCTCTACCTCCACACCTTCTCTCTATTCTTTCTTTTTCATTCCTATAATGTCTAGCCCCCAAATGTGTGTCTGCCGCCATCCTTTCTTCTTCTTTTATTTGTAGTGTGATTCTAGGTTTAGTTTTTGGAGCCCTCAACCTTGCAGATGACACGTAATATTTAGGAAAATTGAAAAAATGTTGTCATGGGTCTGCATGAGGGGGTCACACCCATGACATTGATGTCATGGGCGTGTGTGAAGTGACGTCAATGTCATGGGTGTGATTCCCATTGTCACACCCGTGACTTCCATAGTCATGGGTGTGACTTCATGCATGCTTAAATTAATTAATTACATGCATTATTCACATCCTATTTAATTCTTTCATGCATAATTCTTTTAATTTTTCATGCAACATTCACAAGTCCTTAGTAAACTTTAACAAAGTCATATCCTTTCTAACCACCTGCCCCAATTCTTCTTAGGTCTTTCCCTTTTTCTCTTACAGTCCTAAGTACAATCTTCTTGCATCTTCTTACTAAGGCATTAGAATGTCTACTTTTAACATGTTTAAATCACATAAGTTTTGTCTCCCTTAATTTACCATCAATGTTAGCACCCTCAATTTATCTCTAACCACGATGTTCCTGATCTTATCTCTTTTTGTAAGGTTACACATCTGATGGAGCATCTTCATCTTTGCCATCATTAACTTATGATTATGCAATAATTTGATGGGACAACACTTCACCCTGTAGAACATGTTTGAACTATTTGCTAAACAATATATCTTATCTTTTAGCTTGAGGAGTAGCCTCTTGTCACATAAAACTCTTGATGCACCCCTCCATTTAAGCCACCCTGATTTGATACGATGAACTATGTCTTTATCTATCTCATCATTTTTTTTTATGATGGATCCAAGATACTTAAAACAATCTTTCTGTGGTATAACTTCTGAACCATTCTTTATCTCCACCTCAAAATACCACCCTATAACTTTTGAATATTGACATATTGATTGACAAATATGATAATATAGTCAATCAATATCGCTATAAAAAACAAATTGGTCAAAAATATGTTTAAATGGCCAAGTAATATGTAATAAATAGTGAATTTTTGCATTGAATGCACATTAGTCGACCAATATGATCTAGTGGTCAATTAATGTGTTGAGACTAGCTATTATAATGGCTAATTTTTAGGTCTAACGGTTAACAAGTTTTATTATTACTTTTGTTGGGAAGCCAGAGCGAGATATGATCTCGTGTAGCAAAATAATAATTTTTTTGGTTTAATTTCTAAAAGCCAAGATTACTTAAACTCTATAACATGATTAATAGATAAAATATAATAAAGCATAAACCATAATTCGTACCATTTTTGAAATCAATTCATCTCATCTGTTATAATAGTGCAAATGTTCGGCCTTTAAAGGTATTCATAGAATATATTAAGAGAA
Source organism: Erythroxylum pedicellare (assembly GCA_027563575.1). Classification (NCBI taxonomy): domain Eukaryota; kingdom Viridiplantae; phylum Streptophyta; class Magnoliopsida; order Malpighiales; family Erythroxylaceae; genus Erythroxylum; species Erythroxylum pedicellare. The sequence goes on from JAOQMP010000208.1 coordinate 10,600,725, forward strand.
CCATATAACTATTATAGAGAGATATAGGAAAGAAGTGCTAGCTCTTTTAGATCTTATACTTATTTATAATAGATTTTAGACATTTTAGTAATTTAATTGAAATAAAATCCTAATTTCAATAAACTATAACTAGAATTTTAATTAATTCTAATTAAATACCAGTCATACCTAAATAAGATCCAATATCTGCTGATTCTTGTTTATTAAATATTTCATATTTGATCATAAAGTTTCTCAAACTTTACAATCAAGTTCATCTACCTTGATTAAAAGATCTTTTCTCTCATTAACTCGTTCTTTGTTTGTGGCTTATTAAATTCCTAAATATGTTGATAATGAATATAAATTATAACCTTAAATCATACTTAGGATTAGATAAATTAAAATCTTTTAATATATCTTTAATTCTCTAATTAAATATTTTATATCCATAGAACAAGATTAGTAACTATCAATACATCATGACTACCCAAATATTTAAAAATATCAAAGTAGATTTAACTAACCTTTTAGGGCATTATTTTTCATATAATTAAATCCTTATCATACATTTTTCCAATTAGACATAGAACATTGAATTAATATCTACTCTATTTGGGTATAATCATATTAATTATCCACCATTAGTGTTTGGTTTTATTAATGAAATTTAATACATATTTTCGAAGTGTCATTCCACCTTGGCCAAAGATTTCAAATCAATACTAGTTAAAAACATTAGAACATTTTCCTTAATTACTTTAAGGTGATAAATCCTATATTGATCACTCAACTACCTTCATATAGTTCATGTTATAGCCAATGAATATTGATCGATGTACCCTTGACTATAATAGGTCATAAATAGTATCAAAATATAACAATTCTTATATAAGATACTTTAGAGATCTCAAGTTACAGGATCACTTCTACAATTATCATAATGAGAATTTTCATAAACATACAAGTAATGTTCTAAATGAAATTCTTATATGCAGTTAGTTTAGTGAACTTGTTCTTTATGAGATTGACTATTTCCTTAATAAGGAAGAAATATAATATGTGCCAGTAATTTTATGCCCTATTAATGTCCAATGTTAACAGAACAATGACCAGGAACAATTTAAGGATAATATATAAATGCAATGTAAATCTCATAATTATGATATCATTATAATGTTATTTGCAATATACATTTATACTATGGACTTTATCATATACATCTGAGTATGTATAAGATAAAAAATGCATTTAAATAATTATGTGACTAAACTACAACCAACCAATTGGTTGTAGGGCATAAACTAATAAATTCTTGTATAGAAAAGTGTATTGGTATCTTATACATATATTTTAAAGTATTTATAAAGAATTTGAGCATTATCGACTCAGATTTGTATAAGTAAGCCTTTTGGGTAATTAAAGTGCTAAAGTGAGATATTTTAAGTTATAAACTTTTGTTCAAGTGTTTATATATTGTACTTTTGGGTGTTTAAGTAGCATTGATGTTCCTTTTCACCTTGAAGGAAGATTGTAAAAGGGTTCCTCTTTATCGAGAAAAAATTGTACAAAGGTTATTTGATAAGATATTGTTTGGTTATGTTAATTGAAATTATCTATTTTGTTTTGGATATGTTTTGGTGTTTAAATAGGAAAAATTAATGTTTGTTTAGGAGATGAAAAATGGAGATTGCATCAAATTGGGTTACTATTGGTCAAAATCAAAAATTTTGAAAATAACTGGATAGATTAAAGTAGCAGATAAGGCAAGATCACGCCTAATGCCATATTCACTTTAAGAGTTGGAATTCAACTAGAAAATTTCTTTCCATCCCAATTATGCAGGGATTTATATTTTTTTTTAGATAAGAATCTTTGCAAGATAGGAGAATACTAGGTTTTGAGTTGGAAAACAAAAGGAAAATGCGTATACCACCTTGTTCATCGTTCTCATTTCATTTCTTGGTAGTTTTCTCTCAATATTTCATCTTTTCTTTTATTTTTGGTGTTGGAACTAAATCCATATATGACTAAATCAAAATATTCTTATTCAAGGTATTCAAAACTCTAGTTGTAACCTTGTGAGGATTTGTTCTCAATTTAGATTCATATTTTAATTTATCTTGTTTTGTGTTCTTATATTTTATCAATAATTAATATTAATTTTTTTACAAATTAATTTAATGTTTATTATTCTATAGCTATCCATAAATTCAGTGTTCTATAATTGTTATGAAGGATTTATATAAGTAGCAAATAGTTTATTTATGAATTTGCATATTTAAATTATAAGAAATGAGAAAACTAAGTGGAATAATTGTAGCTATCTCAATTATTTAATTCAAGGTCTAGTCTTTTGCACTAAGCTTATTCGTATCATTTAATTAGTATGGAATGCTATATAGCTAAGCAATTGATGGTAAGCTTTGGTTTGAATGCTGGGTTTAAACCAATTAATTTAGGAAATTTTGGGACTTATTATGACTATCTTAATATGTTTCGGACTAATTGCTTGAGTTGTAAAAATTATTCTGTTTTGATTAATGATCAATGTTACAATTTCATGAGATTTTTCTCTTGAATCAGAGTTAAGTACTCTTGAATTTCTCACTTTTAATTTTAGAATTAATTAATTAATCGTAAGCTTCACCTTTTTATTAATTGAAATTAAAAAACTAATTTTGTCTAGAAGTAAACTCTAGTTAAAAAGATAGAATGTTGCTCATTCTCAGGCACACAATGCCTTATAATTTGATCGAAGCAAAACTTCCATAAGTATGGTTCATCCCAAACATAATAGTTTGCCTCATTTCTTATCTTTTCCTTCCTAGACTTACTAATGTAATAAGGTAAAGTTCTAG
>JAOQMP010000208.1:10607713-10624945 GCA_027563575.1 Erythroxylum pedicellare
TATTAAGTCCTAAACTTAAGTATAGATTATACTTAAGTAAGTCTTAATGAAGGGAAGTGGATAAGTGGATGAGAATTAGACAGGTGTCCTAGCTAAAGTTAAGCTTTAATAACCTTGAAAAATAAGTTGCTATCCTTGTCTTTATCCTTATTGAAACTTCTTTCTCTAAAGTTCCTCCAACACAGAGTTTTTCATCAAATTTTTACTAAAGTTAAATCTTTCTTTTCTCCGTTTATCATCACTTCCACTTTGTTATTGCTTTCTTCTACCCTAAGGAAAATCGAACCCTCTGTCAACTTTCAAGTTGATGTACATGGTTACATAAGGGATTAGGGTTACGTGATTGTTGCAAATGTTGGAGCTTCAAACAATTAAGTTTGTTATGATTATGTATTTTTGTATGAATTGAAGCATGCATCATTATTTCACTTCTAATTGGTTAAGAACAGTGATATTCTTATTTTTTGAAAATGAGTGAGGAGATTTAGTGTGTCGTACATGGTGATTTTCTTTGGATTTGATGACTGAAATGTTATGGGATAGTATTAAACTAGTTTTTCGAGTTGAAAGATCAATGAAAATGTGTAATGGTGTGAAAGAACCATCAAAGTGATAGTCAGAGGAATAAATGAAGAAAATACACAAGTTATGAAATGAGAATGAGTATAAGATGTGAAGTTTGTTAAAGTACCCTGGATTGTCATTGAGTATGCATTATACATAGTCCATTTATACAATTATGCATAAATAAATGCTTATAAGTGTGAAATTATTAATGAGTGTGCAATGTGTGTCTTACATAAATGTGTTGTGCAGGTTAAGTTTCTGCATTTAGGCATTTCTAGAATTTGGAAGAAAATGCTAATCTGGAGTGTACTGTGAGTAGACCAAGTTGGTCTTACTTCATTGTTTGTTTGTTTGAATTTTTGTATTGAATGACTATCTAAATGTGATTGGTTGTGTTGGTTTCTAGACAGGAGGTCCGATGATTGTGATGTTTGATTTGGGTATTGAAGTGCTCATTGAATGTGAATGTGATGAACTATGTGATTCATTAATATGACTGACTGAAAAATATGATTCTCATCTTTATGTTGAATGTCGGACTAAAGTCCGATGATAAGTGAATGTGATTACATAAGTAATGCAAATGTGATTGATGCATTCCATTTCATGAATGCATGAAATATAATGGTAGTTGTGACCTGAGTAGCCACCGATCAGAGCTTAAAGCTCAACATGTGAAAAATAGCCTCAAGCTCAAAAAGTGAATTAGAGCTTAAAGCTTAACATTTAATGAGCCCGGTATCCATAATGGATACGGGACAGTTTCAGAGCCTCAGGCTCAACATTAATGAGCCTGGTATCCAATGGATATGGGAAAGTTTGGGCGCTCGATCACAACAAACTAACAACTGGAAAGTGGGTCTCATGTGCACTGCATATGCATAATATGAGTGATTAAATTGTATTTGAATGCAAAGTGTGAAATGTGAAATGAAGTGAATTATGTGTTACGTGATTGGGTGAGCCATCGATGATAGTCACTCATTGAGTTCGTAAAACTCACCCAAAATTTGCAAATATTTTTCAATATCAGAAGAATACCCTATTAGGCAAATAGGAGTATACCTATAGCATACAAGTGAAGGATAGAGGTCGGGATCAGTTCACGTCTGCATTGCATTTCTTTATTTTGTATTGAATTGTATATTTCGCAACTTTTTGTATAAATTTGTATTCCGAAATGACTAAATTGTTTTGTATTTATAAAAGGGCCCAAATGGCTATTGAAATTTTTGTTAATTGTATTGTGTTGATTGAAAATGTTTATGAATGAAAGTGGGCCCGAATTGGTTATTATTTCTTCACATTTATGTTTGTGGTAAAAAGAATTTTGTACTGAGTTTTGATTAATTAAGTGTTCTAGCATGCTGCCCTCGCGGGGCACGGACTCAGATATCACCCATGATGTCGGGTTCAAGTCCTGCGGGAGTGGTGTGTTATAGTGTATTTGAGTCATTATCTCCCACTCATACATGATGGGTTTAATCTCATTAAAAAACACTCTGCAGTGCTCATACTTGTTCAATAACCGGTGTGACCACCATACGACGAGAGCACATTGCCATATATCTGTTAGGAGTATATGACATCTCAATTAACAAATTGATCCTACGACTTAAGTGTCTTGGAATAAACATTATATGCTATACCCTAGGTCATATCTCGCATTTGCATTTTTCTTTGATCTTATTTAGTTTCTTGAGTCATGACTGTAGTCAAGTTCTCTATTAAAGAGACAATGGCCATCTATGAATACTCTTCATGCGAGTCAATGATCAAAAATAAATGACCTTTCTCTGTTCTTGATTCTCTTTTGAATTAAATTTAATTTGCTTTCCTAGAATTATTCCATAGGATCACATCTTACATGATCTTTTGGCAATAACCTAAAGTAGCAAACCTTAAATTCAATTCTCAAGAATGAAAAAAGAGTCATAAGGGTATAAGATGAGGTTCTTCTTCACCTCAAGGGTCTCACACAATGTAAGATGAGATCTTGTGACTTACATTAATCCCTTTTTGTGGTCAGTTGTGCACACATGGTACGAGTCATGTGCTACGGTATTTACTCACTTCATTTAACTTGAACGTCTTTATTCAAGAAATATCGTACAGATAATAGTTCAAACATACTCAATGTTTAACTTGAGTTCACTCATCTACTCAAAAACTTATTCAAAACTCACATCTGGCAACGTAAGACAGATATGGTGATTAATAAATCACTTTAAACCAATTTCCATGCGGCATTTATGGTTTAAGTTTCTCGCTCTCGATTATCACCTAGATAATAAACTTTAAACATGCCTTATCTCTAGCGAGCATAAACACTAAAGGTGATTTCCCGTGTGAGAGGGCCAATTTATAATCTGTCTCATATATTTATGATTCATCCCAAAATATATTTATACACAAACACATATATTCGTGAATCAAATGATACACAATGTATAATCTTCATCATACATTATATCCAAACATATGACATTCGAATGAGTGAACATACATAGAGAAATGTTTATCAGTACATTTCAATATCTACGTAGTCCTAGTGACTTTACATGCCCCATGTATACATCTCTAGCAATTGGCTTTGTCATTAGGTCTGCTATCATATCTCGTGTAGATATATATCTCATGTTCACTTCTCCTCGTGCTACTATATCTTTCACATAATTATACTTAGTATTTATGTGCTTTGTCTTATAATGAAATTTGGGGTCTTTAGTATAAGCGATGGCAGCTTAACTATCACAATTCATGGTCACTGAATTAATTTCGCTTTTATTGACGCCCAAATGCACTAGGAATCGATGAAGCCACACGGCCTCTTATACTGTAGTTGAGAACGCCATAAATTCAGCTTCCATTGTGGATAATGCAACGCAGGATTGTTTCTTACTTTTTTATGATATTGCTCCATAGTTTAATAAGAATACATATCCTGAGGTAGATTTTCTTTCATCTAAATCTCCTCCCTAGTCTGCATCTTTATATCCTTGTATACATAGATCATTGCCTTGATAACACAATGCATAGTCTATAGTGCCCTTTAGATACCTTAATATGCTCTTTACCGCTTTCCAGTGAGCTTGGCCTGGATTTGATTGATATCTGCTCACCATCCCAACAGCATACCAAATATCTGGTCTTATACACATCATTGCGTACATAAGACTTCCAACTGCATTAGAGTAGGGAACATTCTTCATTTGTTCCCTTTCTTGTGGTGTTGACAGGCAATTCCTCTTACTAAGGCCTTCGTTTTTCGCAATAGGATTATCAATTGGTTTACAATTTTGCATACGGAATCGTTCAAGAATTCTTTGAATGTACATCGCTTGTGAAAGCGATAACAATCTCTTTAAACGATTTCTTGAAATCTTGACTCCAAAAATGTATGCCGCTTCACCCATGTCTTTCATTTCAAATTCTGATGATAACCAATCTTTGATTTCCGTAAGAAACACACTGTCATTACAAGCAATCAATATATCATCTACGTATAAAGATAAAATCGCAAATTTATCTTTGGATATCTTAACATAAATACAATGGTCTTCATCGATCATTTGAAAATCATACGAAATGATTACGTTATGAAAACGAATATACCATTTTCTTGAAGACTGCTTCAGGCCATAAATTGATTTTAATAATCGACATACTTTATTTTCTTGACCTGCCTTGATGAAACCTACAGGTTGTTCCATATAGATTTCTTCATCTAATTTTCCATTAAGAAAAGCAGTTTTTACATCCATTTGATGTAATTCAACATCCATACTGGCTACTATAGCCAGAATAAGACGGATTGAAGCAAAATTCACAACAGTTGAAAAAGTTCCTTCGTAATCAATTCCCTCCTGTTGTGTGTATCCTTTTGCTACAAGACGTGCCTTATATCTTTCAATATTGCCATCAACTTTTCACTTAATTTTGAGAACCCACTTGTTCCCAATTTCTTTATTCCTTTCAGGGAGGTCAACCAAGTCCCATACTTGATTTAAGCTTAACGAAGACATTTCTTCTGTCATTGCTTTCATCCATTCTTGTTTAGCAAGGCCAGTAAGAGCCTCATTTACATTCCTTGGACCTTCTTCCTCTTGCGAAACAATCATATTAATTTCTCCCTCAATCTCAAAATGACATCGGGGAATTGTTCCTCGATTACTTCGTCTTAACTGAGGTTCCTCATAGACAAAATTCATGATTGATCTGATTACTCCCATTCAGATAAGCCATTATAGAGAATCTTTCTGTGGAAATGCTCCCACTTGGTTGAAGTTTCCCATCTTGATTCTTTATAACATAATCATTATGATCAAGTGACTCATATAACAATAGGTCTTTACATATTTCACCTTGCTTGGGAAAATCGTTCTCTAAGAATGTTACATCTCGTGATTCAAATTCAGTTACACCTCTATTATCTTGTTCACTAATAAACATGTATCCTTTTAAGTGTTCTGAGTATCTAATAAAAATACTTTTTCTCCCTCTTGGGCCTAATTTCCCATATTTACGAGAGAGATCATAAACATAGGCTGCACACCACCAAGATCTGAGACTTGTCACATCAGGTCTCTTACCAGTCCATAACTCATATGGTGTGCAAGTAACTAATTTCGTGGGCACACGATTAAGTACATAGGTGGCTGTTAGCAACGCATCAACCTAAAAAGTGATTGGTAAATTTGCTTTGGTCATCATGGATCTAATCATTTCTAATAGTTTCCTATTTCGTTTTTCAATGACACCATTTTGTTGTGGGGTTCTAGGAATTGTTAATTGCCTTTCTATTTGTTTCTCATCACATAAAGCCTTGAACTTTTTTGACAAGTATTCTTGTCCATGATCAGTTCGTAATGCTTTTATTTTTCTTATCTAATTAATTCTCAACTAAGTTCATGTATTTTATGAAACAATTGAATGCTTCCGATTTATGAGAAATCAAATAGACATAAACATATTGAGTATAGTCATTTATGAATGTGATGAAATAAATTGCCCTACGTTTAGCCTTTACATTCATTAGACCAAAGATGTTAGAATGAATTAATTGCAATGGATATAAAGCTCATGTTCCCTTTCCAAATGGCTTTCTTGCCATTTTACCAGCTAAACAATGCTCACATATAGGTAGATCTACTTGACTTAGATTACCTAAAAGTCCTTCTTTATCTAATCGACTAATTCAATTTTGACCAATATGACATAGTCTAGCATGTCATAAAGGTGCATCATTGTTGGAATTACTCGACGTAAGTAATGAATAACTAATATTATTATTTTCCTTTAAAATATCCAATACAATAAAACCATCCAATAAAAAACCATGACCATAATTAATAGATCTAAGATACAAATCCATTCCACCACTATGGAAATTTATATTAAAACTAAGTTTAACTAACATCAACATAGATAAAAGATTCCTACGAATTTGTGGAACAAATAATACTTCTTAAAGGATGAGGGGTCGCCCTCCATCCATATCCAATTTACATGTGTCAATTCCTTATACAGCAACTTTGGAATTATCACCTACATAAAGCCATCGACTACTAAGTGGGAGTTTACGAAACTTAAAGAAGGCATCATGATCCTTCGATACATGATTGGTTGCTTTTAATTCTGCAATCCACAAAAGGATGTGATTCATTTGGAAGAACAAAACAAGAAACATTCACAGAACAAATGTTTGTACTATAATGTTGTACCTTCTTGGGCTTGATACAATCTCGAGCAAAGTGGCCCTTATTACCATAATTATAGCACTTTACATGTTTCATGTTCTTCTTTTTGAAGGGACATTTTCCCTTTCCACGTTGGTTCTATTTTTGCTTCTTGGATTCTTGAGGAGAGTGATTGAATTTCTTATTATTCTTCCACTTATATCCACCATGATGGTTGCGTTTCTTGTTTATAGCTCCATATGAGCTAGAACTAACTGCATATGCCTCAGAAGACATCTTTAAGGCTTCAAGACGCTCTTTCTTTATATTATATTTATAATTCTTTATAGACATAAGCAGTGGTCATCTGCCATAGAATGTATATAAAATATGCATCTATATATATATATATATACGAAACAAACAAAACCGTTTGCTAAGTTGTTGTCTTATTATAGCCAATGGTAACTTATATTTAATGGTAATAATACTGCGCACACTTATTTTAAATGCAAGAAAAAACACACGTATTTTATATGGAAGAAGAAGCACGTGCCTCTTCTTCCTACTGTGCACACGTATTATTCAATGTTTATTCAAGAAGAAGTCTTTTCTTCTTCTCTACTATGTTTCATTTGTCTGCCTTTTTTTCTATTTTTTTCATTATTTCTTCTTTAATCTTCTATTATTCCTTCTCGTTACTACTCTCTTTGGATTCTTGTTTAGGAAACAACATAAAAAAAAACTATAACAACAAAACTTTGAATCCAGAAAATCCAACAACCACATTTTGCAGACTCTAAATGAATGAAATGTTACCAACGTAGTATAAGCATTTTCATTGTTTCATGCATTCTCTAACAATGACGTTGGCCATTTGAAAAACACTCAAAAAGTCATGCTTTCATGGATAATTTTTAGAGAGAGAAGTAACAAGAGGAAAGAATAACAAAAACAAATGTTTTTGTGTATATAAAAAAATAAAAAATCGTAAAAGACAAGTTCAATATAACAGAGGAAAAACTTGATGACAGACTCATATAATTATTCACAGATATTCAATCAATAGCCAAACTTTAACACAGATTTGTTAGCATGCAAATAAACAAATACATAACCATGACTTTGATACCAATGTAAGAAAATAAACATGATAAAACATAATCACAGAGATTATGTTAAACAGGATCGTTCATAAAACAAAGAATCACATACTTGGATTCATGTTATGATTCCACCGGTTATAAAACTTTCTGTTTCCAATTTTCTATAGAGTTATTTTCCTCCTTTTGTGTAAACTTGAGGGAAGAAAAAAATAAAAGGAACAAAAATACGCAGAGATGTTTTCATTATTAAACGTTGTATTCATATTTATCTTCATATAACTACCTTTTGTAGTTATTAAAGAGTAGTGACTATTGTACCCTTCATGGGTGTATATTAATCATTATAGACAATTAGCTCCCAAAATAACAATATATATTTTTGATCAAATCTACTTTGTTTATACTTTCATTTGTATCAATCTTAAACAGAAGCACCGTTATTTTTTTATGACAAAAACTTGAATTTATAATAATAGAAGATAGAGATGGCTACAACTCTTCAATTTAGTTTTTTTAACTTCTTATAAGTTAAATATGCAACTTCATAACCTATTTTCCACTTGTATCAATCCTTTATGACAATTACGGATCACTGAATTTGTGGATAACTATCGAATAATTAACATCAAATTAATTTATCTGCTAAATCAATATTAATTATTTATGAAATAAAATAATACAAAATAAGAAATACTTGAATTAAAGCATGAATATAAGTTTAGAACAAAACCACGTATCGCTTTAATTCCAACACCAAAAATAAAAGAAAAGATAAAAGATTTAGAGAAAACTACTATGAAACGAAAGGAGAATGATAAATATGGTGTTGGACTTGTTTTCTTGTCTTCTTTTTCTACTCAAAACCTAATATGCTTCTATCTTGTGAAGATTTCTATCAAAAACAAATCAAAAGCCCTACATAATAAGGATGGAATTAAGTTTCCTATTTGAATTCCTACTTATGAAGATAATATGATATTAGGAGTAATCTCGCCTTATCCACTGTAGTAATCTGCCTAATTTTTCCAAAATTTGTGATTTTGATCAATAATGCTCTAATTTGATTTAATCTCATCTTGTCATCTCCTAAAATAAAACCAATATTAATTTTCCTATTTAAGCACCAAAATATAGTCAAAACAAAAGGGATACTTCCAATGAATATAACTAATTAACATCTTATCAAATTCCCCCACAACGGATTTATACTTATCCTCAAGCATACATCAATCCAATAAATCAATCATCCTTATAATAACCTGTCATCTTCTTTCATGTTATTTAGAAATATCCAGAAAGCTAATGCATACTAACGGTTTAGGATAAAATAATAATTGAGAGAACAAGCACTCATAAGACACATTTTTAAAATTAAAACATAACATCTCATCAATTCCATTAAAATCAAATAAAACAAGACTTGAAACCCTTTTATGGATTTCACTTTATACACTCAAAAGTGTTTAGGGTTCATTAAGCTCTCAAATCAAAGCATAGTGAGTTATTTCTATAAGCTTGCCCATAAATCATATCTCTATTACAAATAAAAATAAACTTAATGCATAAATCAAAGGGACTTGATAAAGGTTATAACGTGGCTTAAGTAAGGTATGATAAAAATGAAGTTTTTAGGTAAAATAAATTGAAAGAAAGCATACAAACTTATCCACACTAGTTTCAACTTAAATCATTCCAAAAATCGCATGATTTAAATAGCTTCCTTTTTAACCAATTTTTTAATTTTCTCTTTTTTCTTTCTTTTTTTAACAAAAAATCAAAGAGGTGATTCCTTCTCTTTTTCCTTCTTTTTTATACTTCTCCCCCATTATATATATATATATAAATAAAAAATCAAAATGATGCAAAAATTAAAACTTGAATCAAATATTTTCTTTTTGTGAAAATAGTCATAGTTCTATGCAATAAGCTTGATGCAATTCATTCAGTTTAAGGCCTTAAATAATTAAGTACATTAAAAAAATATATAATGTCATCAATACAAAAAAAGTAAAATTGACTTATAACTAGGTCAGTATGCAAGAAAAGAAAGATTAAGGGTCAATTTGGTTTTCTAGGGATAAAAGGTAAGGTGGGCTTGCTTAGGTCAAGAATGATTATCCTAAATGCCTTTATCTTCTTTACGAATAAATTCTTCAAAAATGTTGTCTCAACATGTATTCAAAATTAAGTTCTAGCATAAACAAGTTATTTTTGATAGCACATAACAAAAAGAAATGTATGAGAACTAGTATGATGAATGCTCTTAGGCTCAAAGCTCACATCAGTGTCAAAATGCATCAAGTCTTGTACACTTTCATTCAACAAAACCAATGAGATACTTAAAGTAATTTAATGAAAAATGTTATTCTTGTTTTTCCCTCTCATGTATTAAAACAAAAAAAAATGTATCTTAACTTAGGGATTATTTTTAAATAATAATTAGAAAATTATGAGGCTATCATAAGAAATAATCAATATATGAATTATAATATTGATGAGTCCAATAAAAAATCATAAAGTTAATTATAGTATATGCTCTTGCTCCCCCCCACAAAAATTAAACATATTCCCCAATGTATGCACAAGATGCTCATATGTCATAAAACTAATCAACATAAAATAAAGCAAAGACTAGAAGCTAAGTTGTGAGCATATAAAATGAGATGAACTATGGTGTTGATGGATATGGAGGTATCACCCCAATAAATTCGAGCAGAGAATCCAAATTCTTGTCCATTTTAAAAATTTTATATTTTAATCTCCCTAGCCAACAATGATGCTCATGGGGTATTGGTGGAGTTAGAAGATATATAAGTGGTGGAACATCATGGTCCTCTTGTTATGTTGATGATGAACCTCCCTGGGGGAATCATGTGGTATAAAACAAAATGTTCTTCTTTGTTGCTCGAGTAATTACATCATGCTTAAATAGGCCTTGTCCAATAGTTTCTTCTCATAAGCGATATTCATATCAATGTTAGTCATATCAAAAAAATTGAGATTAATAGCCAAATCAGTAATAAGGGAACCAATAAATAAATTCATGTTAGAAGAGATATCATTGTCAAAATGTGTTGCCAACAAAGCACCTAAATTGTTTTGTACTTCATTTACCATACACCAAATAAAAAAAAACTTAGCTTTTGTGCGAATACACATCATGACCTTCCTTCCTAAATAATTAAAAGCCAAAAAATGCGTTATTTTCTTTCTTTAGAGTTGAAAGTGGGATATTCACACAAGTATGATTTAGCCAGTGGCAAGATATATTTGTTTTTTATTATTCGATCATGCTTCCTATGGGTACTTATGGTAGGATTAATGGAGGATTGATTTTATGTAGTTGGATTCACTATAGCTTTTCCTTTCAGTATTATTCGATCAGTATTTTTTGAACATCCCATAATTATGACAATTATAAACTGAAAACTAATCCAAAAATAATTAAAAATTTTATTAATAAATATATTTTAAATTTAAATTAAAGAAATAAAAGTTGTGTTATAAAAATAACTAAAATAAAACAAGAAAAGAATGGGACTTTATTGTAACACTATAGAGAGTTGGGTTATTTTTAGTGTTGTGGTGGATGACATCTGCATTGGTGGTTTAGGGAAACTGATCTATCGGTTTTTTCTAAGCATTAGAGGTTTGTTAACTATGTTGTATCTAGTGCAATAGGCTTCTAGTGTGAGGTGTTCGCTGGGACATTGGGCATGGTATGCGACATATTGTTGGTTGGGGCATTGGATTGGGATGTCGTAGATGGCTTTCTTGTGTGATGCCATGTCGCTATGCATTTAGTAGCTGGGTGCACAGTTGGTTGCTATTAGGCATTGGTTGGGATAAGAACTGGTATGATGGCATGCTGTTGGAATTGGTGTGATGATGTCTACCGGCTCGGTGTGAGTCTGGTGCTTTGATGTGTCTACTGAAAAAGAAATAAAAGTGAATAAGGTTTTGTTTTGGTTTTAATAATTTTTTATAATAATTTTTATTTTAAAAATTTGTATCCTTTTTGTCATTGATTGTTTTTTTCATTATTTATAATATGTATAAGGTGTCATCTTTTGTCATTGATTGTGTTTTTCATTATTTATAATATATATAAGGTGTGATCACACCTTATCAATGTTAGTATTCTAGAGTTTAAGTTTCATTCTAGAAAGTTAAATCACATAAAGCGTTATCTCGCCTTACGAGATTTAGCACTTGTTTAGTAAACAACTTATTAGTCATTTTTTAACTGATTGAAACGTTATAGCTATTTGACATGATGGATATATTTGGTAATCAACTGATTGGCTTGGTTGATTGAACCCAATCAGTTGATTTTGAAAAAGCTCCCATAGAGGAGCGTTTTGTTGGACAACTAAAAATCTAATATGAAAAAGTCAATTGTACCATAGCCTGCATATACCTGAAACTGTAGGCCAAACTCATTGCTTTATGAAATTAAGAGAAAATGGAAAAGAGTAACAAAAATAGAAGAAACAGATAAACCCTATAAACCCAAAATGGAAAAGAGTCACTGAAATAGAAGAAACAGATAAACCCTATAACCCCCTTTTGATGGTTTTCTTCACCTAAGATTATGCCAGGAGCCACTTCTATGTTTATCCACCTTTCTCTGTTGTAGCAACTCTATTGATCCTTCAGCTCAAAAGTGTGCTCTTTTTTTTCTTTCCTTTGTTATTCTTTGGTTGATGTCTTGGCTACTCTTCTTTGCAGTTTTCTTTCGATTCCCATACATAGTTTTAACTATTTGATTACGCGCATCATGATAACATAGTCTACTGAGGTTTTATTCACTTTTTATTTATTTCTTCTTCCCTCCTTTCCCCACTGTTGAGAGCAAAGAAGTGGCTTTCATGTTTTTATTGATAAAAAGTAGTCTATACAATGCTAGAGACAAAACAACTTATTTTACTAGGTGATATACTAGAATTTTGAGTTTCATGCAATGTTTCTTATGACCAAAAGTATAAAATTATTTTTTGTAAAATTAAATATCTAAAATCTAAATTCTTATGAGAATGTTGAAAGAAATATTAAGATATAATACCCATGTCCTTATAAATCTTTTTTTCCTTAAATTCATACCTTCATAAGTCATTTTACATATAAACAGTTAATATTAAACAATTAATTTTACCAACCATCTTTAATAAACAACTGATGTTATCTACTAGTTAAATTAGCTGATATAATCCACTATCAACTAATGCTGATAGAATCAATTAACAGCTGTTGTAATTTGGTGATTGCTAAACAGGGCCTTAATATTCTAGAATTTTGAGTCTTTGATTTTGACAACTAAATTATATAAGGCATGATCACGCCTTATGAAAATTAATATTTTAAAATTTTAAAACTCATTTCTCTCTTCAGTCAATAATCGAACTTCTTAAAAATAGGCAAATGAAAACCATATATAACTAAAACAGAACTAAAAAAT
Source organism: Erythroxylum pedicellare (assembly GCA_027563575.1). Classification (NCBI taxonomy): domain Eukaryota; kingdom Viridiplantae; phylum Streptophyta; class Magnoliopsida; order Malpighiales; family Erythroxylaceae; genus Erythroxylum; species Erythroxylum pedicellare. The sequence goes on from JAOQMP010000208.1 coordinate 10,620,523, forward strand.
ATTATATTTTAGGTTGCCTCCCAAAATGAACAATTGTTTAATGTCGTTATGCTCAATGGAGATTTTTCTTTTCAAACTTCTACATATTAGGGAAGTTGCAAATCAATATCCATCATACTTGAAACCTTCATCTCCTCCTAAAAAGGTTTCAGTCTATGTCCATTCACTTTAAAAATCTTTTTAAGATGTAAACTTTTTATTTCCATTACACCATAAGGAAATATATTAGTGACAACGAAAGGTTCAAGCCATTTAGAACTTAACTTACCTGGCATAAGCTACAAATGAGAATTATATAATAGGACTTTTTGTCCCACCTTAAATTGTTTCCTCAAAATCATATTATCATAGAATAACTTTGTTTTCACATTATAGATTCTTGAATTCTTGTAAGAATCCAACCATAGTTCCTTTAGCTCTTGTAATTACAATTTCCTTTCCCCTTAGCTTTTGCCTAATCCATGTTACACTATTGCACTGACCAATAAACTTTATGTTCAATCTCCTTTGACAAATGACAAGCTTTACCAAAAACTAATAGATAAGGAGACTTTCCTTTAGTGTTTTGTAGGCTATATGGTACGCCTAAAGAGCCTCGCCTAGACGTAAAATATAATCCTTTTTACCAAGATTCATTGTTAGGCCTGGGTCTCGGTACTTATTGCAAGGTGATAATCTGAGGCAGGCAGGTAAAGATCATGTGAGAGGAAAGTTGTCAGCTTCAATTTGTAAAGAGAATTTCGGCATCAGCATTGGTAGGCTCACCGTGGAAAAGAAAATGTTTCACCGCAGTAAAGCTAGGGAATAATTCCAAGGATCTTTTGGGAATGGTTTGCTGCGGCGAAATCTCAAGGTTAAGCAAACGCACCCTTTGAGAAAAATACGTTGTGGCAAAAATCTGGCTTCGTCGCAGTGAAGTTTTGAGATTGAGCTGAAAACACCTTTCAGTAAAGGTTCACCAAGGCCAAAGTCACTCTTTCACCGTGGAAAAACCTTCGAATTAGCAATCCAGACCCAACAAATCAAAACTAATTTGTACATACAATTTCTAACAACCATTAGCAACTTAACGAAAAAATAAATATGAACATATACAAAAGAAACTTCTTCAAGTTTTAATCTCATTACTAAATCGAAACAGAGTTTAAGCCATTATGTTTGTAATGACATTCCAGCTCACAAACTCATAGTTAAAATGTCATTACACAGAACATATCATGTATATTTAACCATCATAGAATAACACTCAAATGTGTATCATATTTGACAAATCGAAGATGGAATGCACAAACATAATGGCTTGAGAGTCCTATGGATCGAAATGGAGAAATCGAAGTTTACACCATAAACTAAGTGAGTCTGTCTCTTAGGAGCTCATGTGCCACAAGCGGGTAGCTGGGAGAAGGCTTTAAGTCAACGTGCACGTGACGAACGAAATCGTATCTCTCTTGCCCATACATAAGAACTTTTATGCTCAATTCATTCCATCACATGTTTATACTTTCATGCTTTCTATGCTTTTTCCTCTTTTGATTATAGAAAATGTTGTAACATGTTTCAAGACATAACATGATAATAAGTCATAATGCATTTTCCAAAAATCACAAAAATTCAAAATCAAGAAATTAAGCATACACATATAGGTTAAAAAATTTGCCCATCTCCACAATAACTATAAACATATTACCCACCTAAATTACTTGGAAATCCAAACTCAAGTTTGCCTTTCCTCTTTCTCTTGTATGGGATTTTCTTGGTTTCCTTTAAACAAACCAATTTTCATTCAAACCAATATTCCAATAGAAAATCCATAAGCTTTAATAATCAAAATAATAAAATTAAGCTTAGGCTTAACCTACCCATAGTTTAGCTAGTCTAGAAAACTAAGACCTAGTTTAAAAACCCACGAAATCAAAATGGGTTCCTTGGTTGTCTTTTTTCTCCCTTTTTTTCCAACCAAAAATCTCATTTCTCTAATTCCTTTTCTATCCAATCAAGAAGAAAAGATGATGGAGATTACCTAAAACAAGTTGATTCCTCTTCCTTCTTCTTCTTTCTCCTTCTTTACATTTTCTTCTTCATCCATAGCTTCTCCCACGTTTTCTTCTTCTTCTTCTTCTTTCCACGTTTTTCTCCACCTCTTTCTTATTAATTCAAGACTACTTTATTATCTTTCCATATTTACCCTTCCTCATTCAATGAAATGTCTACTTACTCCTTTAGTCTCTTAAATACCACATTATACTCTAGCATATTTCTAACATTTCTACTCAAAATTCTAATTTCTACTTATGCTTGCTAAATTAATGGACTAAATTTTAAAAAAATAAAAAAAATAAAAAAATTTGGGGTCCAACATTCATAGTCTTTTCCAAAATAGATTTCACGTTTCTATTTGATACGTCTACTTGTCCATTTGTTTGTGAACGGTATATGATAGCTACTCAATGATGTACTTGATATTTTTAAACAATGCTGCCACTACTCCGTTGCAAAAATGGCTTATTGGGACACTAATAATGGCTACCAGAACTCTAAATGTATTAAAAATATTAGGCTTTATATAACCTACAATACTTATATAATCATTAGTCTTGATGGTTTTTGCTACCCCGACTTCGAAATATAATGAACAATCAAAAGTATATAGAGATTAAGGAAAACGAACAATGAAATCAATACCTTATACATTAAATATCTCAATTATAAGAATTGGGGTTTGAGGCATTTCATTTATATGAGATAACATACCTGTATTTTAGCATATGTCATAACTTTTACAAAACAAATAAACATCTCTAAACCGAGTCTCCTAATACAATTCATTATTTAAAACTTTTCTAGTAGTTTGTTTGGGGACAAAGTGACCACCGTATGCTTAATTATGCAAAAACCTAAGATAGAATGATGTTCATCCTCTAGCACACAATGCCTAATGATTTGATTAGAGCAAAACTTCCACACGTAGGGTTCATCCCAATAATAGGTGCTTAATTGATTATGAAATTATTCCATAACACTTAGCGATTATTAACATGAAATTGCTTAAGACACTCACCTTGACTTATATGTGACTTTAGGTATAATTCGAAAGCAAAGAAGTTAAAATGAGTCAGAGTTCTATATTTCGGCTATTTTCTGAAGATTAATTTTTACTTGTCTTCATGGAACAAGAAAAGACAAGAAGAAAATTAAAAAAGAAAAAATGCAAAGAATGTGAGTTGTATGGATTATGCATGAAAATTATCTTCAACGTGAAATTAATGTCTTACACGCATGTAAGACATTAATTTAATTAATCTCACAGCTGTTGGAGAAAATAAAAATGGATAACTCAAAAAAGAGACAAAAAGGGCAAAGTAAGATGAAGAAAACGCAGCAAATAGCCAGGAGATAAAACGCAAGGCATGCAGCAATCCATGGCAAAGACAGTGGCGCAGGAGGGCAGTAGAGGAGCAAAACTTAGATGACGTCTGTGTGTCCTGCGTTTCACATAGACAATGTCTGTGAAATGCAAACATAACACAAACATTGGCTGCATTTTTCTCAGAACCCACAAAAGACATCAGCGAGGGTTAAGTGAGATGTGCATAGTAGCTTGGGCCAAACATATTAAATCATCACGTCAGTGAACAGTGGCTGGGAGGGAGTGGTGTGAAATAAAACAGAAGAGAGCTGCAAGAGAGGGAGGCGTAGTAAAGAAAGAACAAGGGGGTTTCAACTAGGGATATATAAGTAGTGCTGAAGCATTTTTCTGAGAGAGACCCATAGAGAGCTAGACGTCCTGACACCAATTCGAAGGTGACATTCATGCCAATGACCTAGGTTAAATGTATTTCATATTTTTGTTATTTCTTTCTCTCCTATTGAATTGATTGTATTATCCTAGGCATATGGATTTGTTGGATTGCATATGGCCCGAGTATTCACAATACGCTGCGGAAAAGACCATAACACAACACGATGTATAACCAAAAACATATAGCATGTGCAAAATACCTTTTTGACACGGATTGGTAGCTGCTTTTTCGGATTTGTAGACACTGCTACACGCGAATGTCCTCTACCGGTATCCATATGAGTATGCACAATCCGGGCTGCGGCTATCATTTGCTAGCACGTCCTAAAACTCTTTCTGAATGCCGCACGCACTTCTCTCAGATGGTGGCTAGGGTTTTTGTATCACAATGTTGTCCCACATTTTATGAGACCTAAGTTTCTCTATTTATAGAGAAAACTGAATCCCATTAAAGCCCAATAAGTTTTGGCACATTATATCTCATATAATAAAAGACCGACAACTTAATTCAATCTAGCCCAATAAATATATCCATATATATTTATTAAATGCCTAATAAATTAGGCCCAAGAGAATAAGCCCAAATCACATCACTCTTTGTGTGTGACCCTGTAGGCTCATTTG
>JAOQMP010000208.1:10625045-10647218 GCA_027563575.1 Erythroxylum pedicellare
ATAATAATAATAATATGTTGCCAGCACAAAAAATTATTAAAGTTATACCAATGGAATTATGGTATAAAGGACCTACGTTGTGAAGAAGTAAGTTTATGTAATTTTGTTTATGTCAATTTCTTTCAATATTATCCCCCTTTTATTATCCCTATTATGCCTTTACCTAAGCCTCAGTAAAAGCTTGTAATAAGACCTTTTGATTTTTGTTTTTAATTTATTTATAAGTGTAGGAGATACGATTTTATTGCAAGATTATAGATAAGAATATGCCTAAGTGTTAACTTGAGAGTTCCCACACTTTCCACCCTAAACACTTTACATGCATTAAGTGAATTCTTGGTGAAGGAGTGAAAAATTGTGCTTTTTATTTAAAAAAGATTATATTTGTGATTATTATTGATATTGAATTATAAAGGTTGGATTTAGGATGACTTGAATCTAATTGTATGTTAATTTTATTGACTTGACATGATGATTTAGGGTGTGGATGGATAGGTTAAGGTTAATAAAGGATGAATGTTTTTAAGTTGATTATGATTTGCTTAAGGACAAGCAAAAACTTAAGTATGGGGATGTTTGATAAACAATTAATTAACTATATTTTATAACCATATTTAGTGTATTTTGCTTGTTATTTAATAGTTTTATAGTATATTTGGTACTTATTTTACTTCAAGTGTGTTTGTAGGTGATAATTACCTTTATAGACCAAAAGGAGAAGAATATGGGAGAAATCGAGGAACAAAAGAATTTAAAGAAGCTTTAGAATATGCAACCATGTATAGAGACCATGTAAGGCATAATAAATGTATGAAGTTTTGAAGATAATGTTCATGCCCATGTGAAGATAAAAACTTATGTATATTGACATACACAACTGTGTATGTTGTTGTGTAAGCTTATGTGATAATGTAAAGTCACAATTTAGAGGAAATTTTAAGATAGACGGTTATACAAGTGACCATGTATATTCCAAAAATTTTAGTTTTTACTATAAAAGGAAATTATGAAAGCTAGAGTCAAGACGAGGCAAATGGAGTCAGGTTAGACACTAGAAAAGCAAAGAATAAGCATTTATAAATTAAGGACGAAAAAGACAAAGGTTAGATCATAAGATTAGATCGAAAGTAACCTTTGATCCAAATTTCAAGAACACTTCATTAGAGATAAAAAGGGTATAAATTATAAATTCTTTTATTTCTATTTTTTGTTCTGAATATTTGATGATGGATTTGTTTTCTATGTCTATGAACTAATTATTTAGTGTCTAGGTGTGATGAACCTGAAGTTGGTATGATAATATGATATAGTCTTTTATTCAACATAAATTTATTAATTGGTTTATTATGATTCCATTATGCGTTTGTATTTTTCAGCCAATATTTCTAAAATATTTGGCTAATGTTTGATTTCATACGATTGAGATTGAGAAATCCTTGTATGAATAGATCTACCATATTTGTTAGGAGTTACATGAAAACCTAGAGATAAGTCAAAATAAATCTTCTATATTAAGGTCAAACCTAATAGTGAAATTCACAAATCGAGTAATGTAATTTTAGGGGTTTTAGTTAAAAAGAATTTAGTTAATTAATTGAGGGTTAGTTATTAATAGTATTGAGAAAGATATTAACATAAGATAGGAATTTTCATGGTCCAATAATTAATAATTTAATTGCATAATAAAAGGTTAGTGTTTAAGATATCTTAGGAGGATTCTTCACCCAGGTACTACTTATTTGATATTGTCTTATTGTAGTATTTCTTTATTCTAGTTCTTTATTGTGTTAACTTTAGTTTAGTTTGTTAATTTAATTTTCAATTAAATTCAGAACCTGATTCAGCACTTAAATAATAGAAAAAGCGTTACTCCTAATACTTAAAGCCCTCAGGGGATCGACCTACACTTACTAATGCTAGTTACCACTACACCGTGCATATGCAGTTAAAACTTATAATTCTTATAAACATATAAACAATCAATCATCAATCTTTATATAAATCTTGTAATTCTGATAGGTATCCCTAAATATTTAAAAGGAGGCATCATTAGCTTAAGCCTTAAGATGATGGATAGATATTGAACTAACTTAGCTGGACCAATAGGCACTACAAGAAAATTTGATTTTAATGACGAAAACTGCTAATAGAAAATACTGATTTTCTGTAGATAAACAAATCTGGCAATGGAAATTATTAATGGAAAAGGTCGTATAAGAAATGTACATCAGTAAAAAATTTTGTCGAAATTACAATTTTCGTTGCTAATTTTTCTGACAGAAATAATTGTAGCTAAATTTCTTGATGGAATTACAATTTTTGACATTAAATTTGCCAACGGAATTAAAATTTGTATCGCTAAATTTCTTAACAGAATTACAATATTTTATTGCTAAAATTATCGATGAAATTATAATATCTGTAGGTAATTTTAGCTATCTGTCGGTAGTTTTAGAGACGGATAAACAATTTCTATCATTAAATTTACCTACAAAATATAACATTATGTCAATAATTTACCTACGGAATATTGTAATTTCATTAGGAAATTTACGTACGGTACCAATTTTTTGTTGCTAATTTTAGCTATGATATCTCACTTCCCACTAAATATTTCTGTTGATAATATATTGAATTTTTCTACATTTAATTTCCCTAAATAATATAATCTTTATTGATAGTATAATATGAAAATTATCCTAATTGGTAATATAATATAAAAATTATAATGTACATCAATAAAGATCTTGAAAATAACTATAAATTAAGAATTCATAAAAAACATAAGAGTAGCAAAACATCAAATAAAATCCATTTAAGTACCAAAATATTATAAATCTAAGCTATACAATTGGTGATGGGGGATGATTTGACTATTACAATGAGGTGTCGCCCCTCTCCTTCAACTCATCCACCTCATTATATAGTCTGGCTATGTCCTCTATTAACTGTCACAACTAAGTTGCCAACACATCTCCACCATGCTCTCAAGCTAAACAACTCTCTCATTTGATGTGGACCACCTACTAGATCTAGCTATATTGGATGTGGAGGATTGCGAATAGCATATGTTTGCAAAAGAACCTAAGCTGAAAATCCTTCCACAATGGTCCCTACCACTAATTGCATCAAGATATGTCTGACTCTCATCAATATTTTTAGTGTTCTTAGACTATCATTCAATGATTTCTTGTATTTGCTCGTATCATTATAATTGATTATATTAATAAGTGATAATTTTTAACTAATATTATTTATTAAATTAATATCAAAGTATAAAATTTAAATATATTAAGTTTTCTCCACTAGGTGTTGACGAAGGTCACATCATCATGTTTCTTAGTGTGGGTGTGCAAAAAGAGCTAACGTAGTGTAGGCTTTGTGCCCATAGACTTTTCTTACATCAAAATAAAGTGTTATAAGTGAACTACAATTTATAAAAATTTTAGCAGAGTTTTCTCGATTTTTATGATATTTATCCCATGTTAAACAAAAAAAATTTCTCAATAACATAGTCATTCATGATAATAGACATTTACAACATTATCATTCTCTGTAATACACATACATTTTCATTATAAATTTCATATATCAAATTACATTGAAATCTAATTAGTAGTAATTAGTACAAAAATTATAATATAGGTTTAAAGTTAGATACTTACAAGTTTCTCTACATGCTCCTGGTAGGTCATAGATCCTCCAATTTGTAAGGGTAGATTTTCTCCCTCCGATCCTCCCCGTCTGTTTGTAGAATTGCACTTTAAAATGGAGATCACCTTAGGTGTTGCCTAGTACTACTACCAATGAGTCCATATTTCTTTAGATATATAAGGAGGTCATACATCATTCTTGTGTATCAAACCAACAAAGTCTCTATAACGTGCACAAACCAACAATGTCTTTATAATGTGCACATACATACCTCTCCTATACATCATAAATGACAACATTAAATTTTAAATCCAAAAAACATTCTTTCTGAAAAATAAGAAAAAAGAAAAACATACTATAAGTACTTATAAACTACAATAGTTATCTAATTAATATATAAAATTAGATAAAATAAAAAAGACTAAAGAATTTATTTTTTGTACCTTTAACTCCTGATAATAAAAGTCCTTTGTGGCTTAAGAGATATTCTTCCATATATAACCCTCAAGTTCTATCTTCTCCTTAAACTTGAATGAGATATTTCTAGAGCACGATCTAGACAGAACAATCTAATATGCTATTTTAGATCATTTTCAAATTAAAACCTATAACGTCAATATAAACCTATGGGGTTATCATATATTACAAAATTTTTAGAATTTCACTCACAAATTGTTGACAATTGTAATGTAAATTCTTCCATCAACTCCTTTAGCTCCAAGCTAGAGGTCACCTTCTTCATCTGCAACGTCTACTCCTGATATCTCTGTCAGTATAGATATAGATTTTGGCTTAGGAGTAGATGTTAGATCAATAGTATTTGATGGTCTAGATGTAGTAGGGGTGTTGGATGGTGTAGCAATGGTTAACTAATGTGACTACACAGGGACTGTAGGTACGGAAGGTGATGCCTCATCTGAATGTGCATTGGTTGGATGTGTAGCACTTGATTCTATAGCATCTGTAAAATGTGATGCTTCACCTAGACGTGCGCTGGCTCCTCCAAATCGTGATTACCTGAGCCTTGGCTGCAACATATCCTTTTTCCTCTTTTGTGGCATATTTTTTACCTGAAATTCACATTTTATTGATTATTCCACTAATAAAACAATATAAATTAAATATATAAAAATATATTGTTGATGAAATAGTAAAATTTTTCATATAGTATTCTATTACTTACACAAATTATTACTACAAGGATTAGTATAGAGTTCGTCATGATCTAATTGGAGAACTCATTTGACTTCAATAATAACAAAGGCCATATCTTTATTGAAATGATTCGTATAAAATTTCTTAAGCTTGTCTCTTTTTTTTACAACTTCCTCATACACTTGAAGCATTAAAATCCTTCCACCTTAGTAGAAATTTCCCTTATAATGACTTCTTTGTAGCCCTCTAGTTTAATTAAATGATTAAAGAATTTGAATGGAGATCCCATTATCCTTTTATGTTGCTAAAGTTGCATCTCTATAGAGCTCTGATTTGAGATAAGGGACAATGAACATGCCATAATTGTCAGAGTATCTGGTCACCTAAAGTAAGTTAACAAGTTCTCTGTCAAACTCTTTTCTATTTAACCACTTCCCTTCTTTCTTATTGCTCTAGGTGAAGAAATTCCTACTATATATTAAATTAGATAATATAGGGGAGCTTAAAAATTCCTAAAATCATCATTAGATTGCTTAAGTTATTGAGTAGATCCCTATGTTTCTTAAGAATATAAAATGCTATTAAAGTCTCCTAATATTAACTAAGGTGTCTAAGTAGATGCACGTATTAATTTCAAGTCATCCTATAGTTGTTTTTTCTTTAATGTCATATTAGCAAAATAAACAAATGTTATAATAATGTCTTTATGGAGGGAAGCTCCTCAAGTTGATGAATTATACTAAGCAGTGAAATTAAGTAACCCTAATTTCTTTAGGGTCATAAGCAACTATGATTCTACCATTATAGTGGGAAAGAAGGTTGGATATGGATAACCTTTAAAAAAAAAAATGTTGACCTTTTCTCAATCTATCAACCTTTATTTTAGTCTGTAAAAGACCGACTATAGTTGGTTTTCTATTATTAAACTAACTAGAGGTAGCTTGTTGCTTCTAGATGTAGTTCAAGCTCCTTACATTCCAAGCTATAATCATTAGGATATTTAAGGCTGAGAGCCTTTTTCTTTTGGTTTCCTACCAGGTCTTTTCCTACTTACAGGTATGAATTATTATTTTTAATTTGTCTCCTAAGTGTCAGGCACTTTTTTCTTTTTCTTTATTAGAATTCCTTCTTCCTTGTTTTTAGTAACATGCCTCTCTGGGTCTCAGAATTTTAAGAAAGAGATGCAAAGTTGGGGGACATAAATGGCCTAATCAGCTTCAAGAACTTTAGGAGTCTTAAGAGCTGACATAGTATTAAGATCATTATTTGGATTTCCTAAACGAATCGTAAGATCCTGAGCTTTATCTGCAAATGTTATATTCTCCTTATCATAGTTCACTTCCTTATATTTTGACTCCAATTATTGCTTTATTCTTCTTAACTCTGAGTTATAAAATTTTTCCCCTTCAAATTCCAGTTCTTATTTTGAATACTTTATGCAAGTTTCTAAGGATAATAAAGTGATATTTTAGGTATATATATATATTTGGATTCTTAAAGTTTTAGGTAAATTCATGTTCATCTCCTCCTCTATAACTACCTTGGCGTAACCTACTATCCTCAATTGGGCAGCATGTTCATCAAAACATATAAGTTTGCCAACGGAGCTCAACAAATAACTAAGTCCTATAATGGATCAATACTTAAGTCGTATATGATGAAACTAAACCTATATAGGTATATATTCCATACCTTTTTTATCAAGTTATATCTTAGGTTTCCACTTGAGAAGGAAAAGGAAATTTCTATTCTAGTGTAAAAGTTCTTCTTATTAAGGGGCATTCAACATTCATATAGCATCAAATAATCTGAAAAATAAATACGTTGTCTTCCTCAGTAATAAGTGTCCAATTTAGTTCTCATTTTATGTATTTTTACCATTTCTTTACTTGATGAAATGAGAGCCTCTCAGCCATGAAACAGCCAACCAATATCGTTTTCCATCTAGCTACCGTTAGCTTAAAAACTTCAGGTGGAGTGGAAATAATTTTGTATTTGATTCCATAACTTAAGAGATGTAATTGAGTTTTCCTTTAAGTGCTTGATCAAATATAGCCTATATCTAAATTTGACCAGAGATGTTCTAGTTATTAGGGGGATTCAACAAATTGATATTCAAAAAGGGACGAATAACACCCCTCTAGATGGTCAAAAAAGGAAGAGTAGAAGGAGAAAGGGGGCAACCCTCTCTTGACAAAAAGAAGTACAAAGATGGGTAAAAGAGTTGAAAGAATCAATAACAAAGGAGAGGCTAAAGAGGAAGTAGAAGCAAGAGTCACCTTTTGAAAAGTAAGAGAAGTGAAAGCTTTAAAAGGTGGTATTTTAGGCTAGCAAAGAGGAGAATGGATGGGCAAAGGCAAAATACCAAATGAAAGGAAAAGAAGCAAAGCCTGCTCTCCACGATTACCAAGAACTAAATTGATAAGAAATATAGGTTTCAATTGCTTGAAAAGGTTACGCTTTCAAAAAGGAAGAGAACCAAATTTTTCCTTGAAAGAAACTGAAAAATCAAACACCGTTAATTAAAATGAAATAATTAAACTAACTTTGACCAAAGATATAAAAACAAAAGTATTAATCATGTAGGGTTTAGAAAATAATGACTAGATGAAGAAGTTGCTTACTAAATAATGTGCTAAATTTTTAGTTTCATTTCTTATCATCAATAACATTGTTTCAGTCCTTATTGGTGTATTACATCTGGAAAGAAAGAAACTGTAGGATTTTTAAACAAGAGATTAGAAGCACAAAGATGATTTTTCAGGATATTTTTTCTTCAAAGCAGACTGGCTACGTTAACAAGAGGAATAACAACAAACCTTTCCACTAACATGCATAGAAGACGGGGATTGGAGCCAACTACCATGATTAAGCTAATTTCTAAGAATCATAGTCCTTTGTAACCTAGATCTTTTGTACTAATCTAAATTTTTTGTACCTATAGGTTGTATATACATTTTATTTAATGAAATCAATTACTTTTAAAAATTTTTTTGATTCTTTTTTAATATAAAATACCTTAAAATAAAACATAATCAATCGCTATTCATAATTATTCTTTTCTGGTATAATTGAAATGCCAATTTTCATTTTACTTTTACAAATTAGTTGAAGTGGTATGAATCTAGTTTACAAATTTGTCCCTGCAAATTTGTTAAGGATATATCACTTTTAAAACCAAATACAAATACATTTGCCCTTTTGAAGACATGTTCTTACCATATTTCCACTAATTGCTTCAAAATACATTGTTTCCAGTTTCTACAACAAAAGTCACAAGTTATTGAACTATTTATTAAAACAAATTAGAAAAAGAATATTATAAAAAACAACTTTTTAAAACTTGCTCCAGTGTAATAAGAAGTGAATCTTCCAAAAGACATTAAACATGACTGTTTTTCTAATATTTTTTGTCATAAAATAGGGGATTTAAAGAAAAAAAGCAAAACTCATCAGCATGAAAAACAAAACCGACAAATTAAAATATTAAGATGAATAAGAATTAATTAACTAATTAGATGTACCTACAGGTTTCTGTATCTAATATCCTTATCGCTACAGTCATGCCAGAAGTACCTGCCAAGGTCTCTCTTTATGAACTATTTTATAAAAATTCTACTTTATGATTTTAACCTCCTTAAATTGAAGAGGTTCTTTAATACTTTCTGAAAGGTGGGATACCATTAGCCACGAAACAAAGAAAAATCCGTATCCCTCGGCCGTTGGGACACGGACTTTTTGCCACTAAGAAGTGGATTAGTGGGTGGCTCACAACCTTAGAAGACAAATTCAAGTACATCAAGTTGAGTGGGGTATGATCTTTGGAGTAGTCTGCTGGTTTCTTTGGCAATGGAGAAATCGTAGCATTTTTTAAGCAAGCTTTGTGTGGCTCGAAGCTGGTTTGCGAGTGGTTATGGAATATGTCGAATGGATCAAAAGAGCAAGGCTTGCGGAAAGCTACGTGATGCAACAGCAAGGCTTACCTGTTGGAAATTTAGTTGGTTGGAGAAAATAGGCTCAAGAGTGGGTCAAACTAAATTTGGATGGGACAGTTACTCAAGGATCTAATATTGCCACTGCGGGTGGATTAATTAGGGATTGTCAAGGAAGGTGGTGTGGAGGGTTCCTTCACTACATCGGCAGTGGTTCTCCTACAACTGCGGAACTCTGGGGAGTCTACTTAGGCCTTTCCTTGGCTTGGGCGCTAGGCTATCGACGAGTAATGGTTGAAGGGCCTCCCTTGAAATTATTAACATCCTCTCCTCTTTCAGTTAGTTTTAATTGACGATCTTTTGTTGGAGGCAGGTACACGAGGATTGTTACAACGAAATTGGGAGGTGCACCTCCAACATGTGTATCGTGAAAGGAACCAATGCGTAGATCGGATGACTTCTCTCGCAGTAGTCTTTAGTCCAGGTTTGCATATCCTGCAGGAACCCCTGGTGACCGTCCGGGACCAAATTCATCACAACCAATACGGTGCTTTGTACCGATGAACCCTGGGTTAGATAAGGTGGTGTTGTCTTTTTTAGTTTTTTGTTTCTCCTTGTAGCAAAAAAAGAAACTAATGTTATTCGACACTCTATTCTATATTGCTTGCGTCACATTCTGAAGATAAATAACCTTATTCCTATTTTCACCCAATGCAAACTAATCAACCACCAGATTAATGTAATAAATTTAGACCGAAATAGTTCGCTGTAAAGCTAACTGAATGGACATCTATGGAAACGTTTTTCCTCATAATTTCATAAAAGAATAGATAATATTATCAATGTACAAAATTGACTATAATAAACGATTACGTAGGGTTAGAGGCTCCAGAAAAGGAGTGAGAACTTTTTGCGCTAGTTTCTTACGACAAAGTTCGTAAGCTTTCAACCAACACACATCTACGAACTAGTAGAGCCCTGCCCATGGCTCCACTACTAGTGCTAACTATTACAAGCATTAGTATTTAACGCAAAACGCAAGCCCTTGTCATGGCGTCATTTTGTTTTCGCAGGACGGTGAAGATGAACCGTCTAATATGAAAACAGATTCTATAGTGAACAATAGTCATGAGTAATGCATGATGAGCCAATATAGATGAAACATTTTTTTTTTCTTGTTCTGTCTTCCCGAAATGAGAACACCAATGAGATCATGGTTTGCCTTTCCAGAATCAAAACAAAATACAAAAACGCTACAAATCAAAACAAAAAAAAAAGAAATCCTTTGGTCGTGAATCGTGAAAATCAAATCCTTGTAAAGTTTTATTGTGAGCTAATTATGCCAATTTCGGAAGAAAGATAGCGGCTGGAAAATAAGGGGTTTAAAGAGCAAATCTACATCTCTCTATGAGGCTTCATGACTGTAAAATCCTCTTCAAAGGCCATGTCCATTGTCTGGACCACAAGTACCTTCCACGTTTTCTTTTATATACTGTATTAGGAGTCTAATTATTCTTAGTTTATATGTCCATCATACATATGTATATTTTTCGCTAGCTTATTTCTGTTTTATCATGTTATCTACCCATTGTCCTTTGCGAGTTATAAACATGTCTGTACTTTTAAGGTCCCGGTGGCATAAGTAGTAATCGCATGATCTCCATGATGTGTTCTACCTTTCAAACTTCATAGTGCGGAGTTTGAGATGACTCATCAACCTCTCCTGCTCGGTAAGGGCATGGCGGAAGTGGCAGCGATGGCCGTAGGGACAGATATCGCCGGCAAGCACCATTCTGCACACTTCAGTCTTGTAGCGAGGATGACGGATGACAGGGCGGAGCTCCTCAATCCCATGAGCAAATTGGCAGTGGTCACCGTATGGACACGCACCTGTCTCTTGCCATTTGTTGCACAGCTCCGTCTTGAACATGCCTTGGTGGTAAACTTGCAGTTCAAGTGGCTCCTCCTCTTTCTTTCCTCCACGCACGTAAACCCTTTGCTGTATGTTTTCACCAGAAAAATAGATCATGGCCCCCATAAAAGATTATATATTACAGAGCGCTTAGTGAATTTCCAGAAAGAGCCGATGGAGACTCGATGAAGTAGAATAAAAAGATTAACCACAAGAACAGAACCAAAATGAAAAAACAAAGAAGGTAAAATTGAACCACTTGAAAAATAACTATTAGTTTGAAGATCAAGAATTGAAGATATGGCTCGGACTTCGGACCCATCACAACCAAACCGTCCATCAGCCTAACCCGTAAAAATGTAAAATATGCCAACAATCATTATCATTTCAGGAACTGATTATTTGCAGGGAATTTCATCATACACGCGCGGAAAGAAAGATAAAAGACGAAGACTAATTTCACGAGTTTTCTTAGCGTTCTGAACAAGCTTGTACCATAAGTTTTGGTGCCCCAAAGTAATAGTCTTTTCTATGTTATACATTATGGTATCTTCGCCGCAAACCCAAATCTCCCTGGAATCACACGATTCCTTACAATTATCCTTACACGACTCACTTCTACCTTCCATCATTCATAGCCAATGTTTTCTGGGCCAGCTTTTGCTTCACTATGAGCATATATATACCATTTGCAGCCCATTGTCCTCTAACCAACACATATCTACCTTGTGAAGTAATCTAACTACTACGTTTTTCACTTCATGCACAGACTTCCAAACAATGAATACAAAAGAACGCAAAATTCAATACATAGATCCCCAAGACAACTCATTGTCCTTCTTCTTCTTCTTCTACACCTCCCAATTCAACTAGGAACAAAATTTTAAATTGATCGGACGTAATTTCTAACATCACAATAATGCATCAAAATAACTCCCAGAAAAATCAAACAAGTCGTCCAAGCAATATCATTAAATACTTGATAACATCACCAAATTAAGGGAGATCTGTTAGTACTAGTACTTACCGTTCCATTGAGTGGACTCACTGTTCGAGGCCGAGTTGGTCCACGAGGTTTAGCCACACGAGTCTGGTTCATCATCTTCAAATAGCCATTAGACCTCACAGAAATACTCTTAGGCAAAGTAACCCTCTCGGTGTCCACGTTCTGCACCTCCATGACGCTCGTTGGACTCTCATCGTCGCACAATTCATCTCTACCGCCTTCAGATATGTTGCACAAACTGCGAAAAGCATCGGCGACATCGAACGGGCTGGTGTTGTAGTCTGCGTAGTATTTGTGGTTCTGGAGGGAAAGTGAAGCAGTAGTATTAGTGAGCAAGCTAAGCTGGTTGGTGAGCTCGTCATTAAAGGATCGGAGAGTGGCGTTCTCTTGCCGGAGAGACTCAACTTCTCTGGCCTTCTCGCGGAGGCGCGTCAGGCACAAGACGTGGCGATTTATCATATCTTGGTGTTGCATTACCAATGGAGAGCTCAAGAGCGATGCGGACGCCTGAGGACTGAAAATCGAGGAGTAACTGACATCGTTGTTTTGTAGATAGTCTATGGATTTTCCTGTGCCATGAAGAAGATCGGTGGTGACTGTGGATGATGCATCACTCTGCATGGTGGCTTAAGATTCCTGCTCTAACTGAATCGTAAACAATTAATGTCAAGAGTATAAGACTGGAGCATTTCTCATCAAGAAACACAAAGAATGAAAAAAGAACAACCCATAACAAAAGAATCTAATCAATTCGTTGCATGAGCGGGTATCTATGATCAAGAAAAGCAAGATTAAGCCATAATATATCATAGAGGTTATCATAGAGTATCAATGCTTTACAAGAACCTGAATGGCGTTGGATCTGAGATAAATGTGCTCTGGTTCTTTGAGAATGAGCGAGAGAGAAGAAGATGGCATTAGAAATGAGAGAGAAGATGAGGGCTTTTATACCGAAGAGAGAGAATGGGCGGGAAAGTGGTTTGGTATTGATGGGACCCACAGACATCATCCTCTCTCTCTCCCTCCCTCTCTAAAACCGTTTATAGCAAACATTCTCCCCTAACAGATCTCATTCCAACTTTGCCCCTTCCATTTATTCTTTATTCAGAGCCGCGCAGCTGGGCTGTCGTGCAATATCTTTGGTCCTTTCATTGACTTCACTGACTGCAAGCGAATCACAGCTGGTTTTCGCATAGACAATAGCAGCGGTACAAAAGAAGGTCACTTCCGTTCGGTTGAATACTGTGGACTCTGGTGATCTATCTATAGCTGTTAAATTGGACGAGGCGGTACATAAATTTAGTAAATATAACCAGTATTTTTATTCCATATATATATATTAATTTTTATAAATTCTAAATAATTTATTTTTAAGTTGAAATGAATTGCAAACCTCCTCTGCCACGAATCGAAATTTGAACATTCTCTGTTATGAATCCAAATTTGAACCTCATAAACTAGAAGATTTATTTACCTATAAAATTCATAGGTGGATAAAATTCAGAGCATATATCTGGAGTAAAAAGGGAGGACATAAATCGTGAATGACATTCGTGCAAAGTCGTGGATGGATGCCAAGTGAAACAGGACTGGTTGTCTTGTTTTCGTGCTATTCATATGGAAAATTTTCATAATTCACCAAGCATTATCAAGCGTTTGTTCAATTTTATAAGTCAATTGTACCATTCACTGATAGTAGTGTTAAATTATCAAAGTATAGAGATTAGTAATTCGAGCGAGTACTTCCATCAATTTATATAAAATCAAGTTCAAGTTTAATAAGTAAACACAACAAGTTTTAGTAATTCTAATCAGGAAGCCAAGCCAACCAACAAAATAGGAGAATATAAACACATTCACTTCTTTGTATAGTATTTGGACGCAAAATAAAAGTTTTAGAATGCGAGGTTTTATTGCTAAGCGATTCTGTTTGAAGATTATACGCCGGGCGTGAGTCTAAAAGCTTGCTAAATCCATAAAAAGCCTTGTTTTATCTCTTGTAAGTAGGTAAACTTCGGTAGGATCAAAAAGGTAAAT
Organism: Erythroxylum pedicellare; assembly: GCA_027563575.1. Taxonomy (NCBI): domain Eukaryota; kingdom Viridiplantae; phylum Streptophyta; class Magnoliopsida; order Malpighiales; family Erythroxylaceae; genus Erythroxylum; species Erythroxylum pedicellare. The sequence goes on from JAOQMP010000208.1 coordinate 10,638,742, forward strand.
ATCGTTTGACTAGGAGATTAATTTCTTCATTATATGTATGTAATATAATAATCATGATATGATTATTATTGAACTCCATAATGTTGAGTGCAACTTGAACCCTTTTTTTTTTTTTTTTTGACTTGAGGAACTGAAATAATTCAGACAAATCGTGACATCGCCTTAATGCCAAAATAACAAAAAAGAACCAATAATTAAATTAATATGTCATAATTTGGCTAATCGTTCTCAATTATTTGGTGGGTCAATTGTAAGCCAAACCATTTCTCTCCTGCATTTACTAACTACCTTACGAGGAAGGGGAGCAATAAAATGAATAAACCCTTTTTTCCTTTCTGTTTTTTTCATAGCATACCAAATGAATTGAAGTTTGATTAGAAATGAATTAAAGATGATAAGGTGGTGAACACAGCTAAGGGAGACAGCAAGCAGATGTCTTTGGCGGTTAGAGAGGCATTTGATTACGAAGATCGCTTGGTTTTCAAGACAATTAAAAGAGAGAGAGGGTGGAGGTTAGAGGAGGGGCCTGGGCCTGTTGGAAGAGAGGTTTTCAATTTTCAAGTCGTAAAAATAAGATTAAGACAGTTGACATACAAGAATAAGAAGAAGAACGAAACGGCATAGTCATGATGCTTTCTTATTTTTGGTTTCAGTTAAAAGGAGAGAAGGGTTTGCTTCTATATTACAACTATAACAACCTCATATTTGGTCCAATAGTTCCATTCTTAAAATTCCACATATGGTATCAAAAATGGTTGGTGACCGAACAAAAAGCTCTGCTGATCCCACTATTTGGGGAAAAGCACTCACTTGGTTTTCAATGTCATGGTTGTTAAGTTAGCCACACTATTTTTATCAATATAACCCTTTTGCGTGGAAGTTGTAACACATAAGTCAAGTTTCTCCTTCAATTTCATTGCACTTTGGTCATGTTTACTTAAGATGTTGTTGGGTTTAATCATGCCAAAACCACCCTATTCTCGTTATGCCAAAGGAGAACACAAAACCAACCTCCACCCCACCTAAATATTAAATGTTGTTTGGACATGGAAACTATTTCGACCATCAGAAACTAGGCTGCCCATTAGTCATTACAAGACAAAATTAACCTCGACTTTTTTCTTTCATTCCTCTGTGTATTTGGGTCCATCTTAAGTGAACCTTTTACTTATACTTCATACGTAAGAACATAGGAAATAAATAGCAATTTACTAATAGTGGATAGGAATTTTATACATCCTCTTTACTATCTTATGTTTGAATTCCAAATATACAAAGAACATCTCCTTGTAACTTGTACATGAGCTAACCTGTTAACAGACTTCTACTTTTCAGGATTGCATCTCATCTGTAAATATTCACAATAAATAGTTTTGGTTTACATCAAAGTTTGGTAAGTCATGATCTGAAACATCAAAATCGAAATGATTTAGGCAACTTTAACATGCTACAAGCCAGACTTAAAAATAAGGTTACAACGTTTGTCCATAAACATAAAACTTAAGAACACGAAACTTGCTTCACGCCTAACTTCTTTTTCTTCATTTTCTATTTTCAATTTTTAACTTCTTAGTGTTCATGTTAACACATGATACCATTTCCATTCCACTGTATAATCAAGACACAGTTCACACTACATGTAGGGAAAAGTTGTCCACATTATAATACAGCACAGTCAAGTTGCAGAAGCCATGGACATTGCATTCCAACGCTGCAACTTTTATTAAATGATTGGGTTGAACTCCGAAGGAATGCTAAATATTTGCAACCAAGTAAAGCAGGTTGTCCAAGCTTTAGAATGACCTGTTTCCTGAAAAAAGTTGAACAAAAATGCAGAAACCCTTTGCTCAATGTATTCTCTAAGAAAATAGTTTAAATTAATAACAGCTTCCTATGTTCGAAACAAAATATGGGGAAATAGTACTTCTAAGGTCTTCTGCACTTGCTAAAATCTATTATTTTAGCACAAACCATGTTAGTTCTCAAACTGAAACGACATTTGGGATTTAAAGAATTGGTTAAATATGAAGCTTAACATATGATAATAACATCACTTGATAAAGCAAATACACGCAAGAGGGAGTTAAATTGTGTAAAAAAAATTTGCAAGATACTTTAAAAAATGATAATATCCTTCTTAAACAAAATAAGTCTATAAATAGGAAGATCCTATTGACTTTCAAAAAGATCCCGTTAACGTGGAAAACAAAAGGATCATGTTGATTGTAAGGAGTCTGCTAGCGTTAAAAAAGAAAGGAGCTTGCTAATTGATAGGAGTTTGCTAGCGATAAAAAATGAAAGGAGCGTGTTAATTAATAGGAGTCTATTAACACTAAAAAATGAAAGAAACCTTTTAATCGATAGGAGCCAGTTAACGCTCAAAAAGCGAAGAAACCTTTTGAGATAGAAAAAGAAAAGGAGTTTATTGTAAAACCAAAGGAGTCTCTTTAAAATACATACTTATAATGTGGAAATTTAAAAGTTAGGAAGAGAGAAAGAATGACACAATTTATAATGGTTCAACTTATAACGAAGCCTATGCCTAATCTTCAAGTATTCAACTTGAGTATTTCACTATAAAATCTAAGTAGTATATTTTCACGAGCCTCTCCAAGCTCACATATATATATTTTTCAAGATTCTTCAACCTTCCTCACTCGTAGTGCTTAACACAATACTACAAGCTCTCCACAAAAATTATATAAAGGATTTAATAGTCTCTCTCAATAGAGTGATTTCACTTTCTAAGGCACAAAGAGGTTGATATGATTTTTAAGGATATTGATGCTACGAAGGTATTTTGCAAGTCTCGCATGTTTCGAAAATGTAGTGGCTCTTCCTTGATTAGACATTTTCCTCAACCAACCATTGTTTAATCTACGATATCATTTCTGCTGAAATCCTCGATATTTAGACATTCTGTCAAGGATTCTACGGCTGATTATTCGAATTCGTAAAAACCTTTCAAATGTCATAGAATCATTTTTGAATATGTAAGTTCATAACGAAGGTTCCTGCAAGGAAGGAAGCAATTATCCTATAATTTTATTTTCTTTTAAGAAATATACCGTTGCTTATGTAAGGAAATAAACCCAGTTTAAAATTTGAAATATTATAAAGTTATAATCAAAATCGTTAATCATAACTCTTGAGCTAACAAATTTCCCTTTTTAATGATGATAAACAATAATAGATGTATTTTCAAAATTCAAAAAATAATAAAGAATTTCAAAAGATACCTATAAACTTTTTATGTTCTTATTCACAATTATAAAAAGAAGGAGCTTAACTTCTAAAGAAAGGAGCCTATCGCATAGATATAAATTTCACAATTTTAACAACATTTCAGTAGCATTCAGCTAGCAAAAAATATCATCACGACAATTGAAAATATATCATAGATTCAAAGTATATCATTAACTATTCTCCCCCTTTGTTATTATCAAAAAATATAGGGAAAAATATCTAAGGCTTCAAACAATAGCATAAGTCATTAAGAAACAAAGTCGTTAAGAGGATTCAGAAAACTTTCTAAGCAAAATCTGCATATCAATAGCCTGATTTTGCATGCAATCTATTTTTTTACCTAGATGTTGTTTTGCAATTTATATCCAAATTGGTAGGGAATGGAAGGGTGGAACTTAGCCAGTAGGCACAAATTTAGATTATAAAAAGGTACTTCATAATGGGTGAAAATCTTGGTGAACAACAATCCATAAGGCAGAAAACTAGCGGTATTCTTATGATTTCCCTTATCTACCATAACCCTTAAGTTCAATGCCAAGAGATTCATTCTATTCCCTTTTAGTAAATTATATAATACATAAATGTCTAGCAAACTGCACTTTTTAACAAAGTTACTCTTGGGAAGGATTGAGGTAGCTGATAACGATGTGAGGCATCATGGCAGTAAATATAATTGCTTGCTCCAGGGTCTCCCATCTTAGGTGTTTTCAGCATAAAGGCATATGGATTTAACAACTTCTACCCAATCCAGATCATCGACATCCCACTTATGATAGGAAAAACCAGTTCTCCTTATAAGAGTTATGTCCAATATATCTCCTAAAATTTCTTCAAAAATTAGAATGTTACATTCATTCACCCATGAGATAAGGACTAGCTTTCCATTAATTTCTTCTTTTCTCATATATATGTAGAATGACTTAACTAGCTCATTCACACATAGTCTCATCTAATTTCAGAAAAATTTCCCAACTAATGGCAACAAAGTAAGGAGCAATAGGTTCAGTAGGAGAGGAATCAGAAATATGAGGTTCACCATGGCTAGTAGTAGAAGTTGGGTTTTTTTTTTCTTTCCCTTTGATTTTGCTCTAGCCATTGTAGGTAAGCTTGGAGAGACTTTGAAGATTTGAGAAGACAAAGAGATTTAGGGTGTATAGAGGAAACAAAACGATACTTCTGAAAAAAGAACAATGAAGCGTATAAGAGAGAAGTTTGTTTATAGTATATTAAACAATTCCTGAGCATTAATTTCGTGTGAGAATGGGCAGTCGTACACGCCAAAAGATGAAGTATGATCATCTACATAGCTTCTATCAGACACGTGTGAAGCATTTTCAGAACAATGCTTGTGTTTTCAAAAGTTGAAACGACACCATGAAAACCTTCCTTTTTAGGACACGTGTACCTTATTCTATCAGATTGAGAGGATCCTTCTAAAAAATACAAAAGGCCTTCTAAACTAGAAGGAGCCTACTATCAAGAGGAGGTCTCAAAATTAAGTGGAGTCTTCTAAACTAGAAGGAGCCTACTAAAGGTTCGGACTAGAAGGAGCCTGCCAAAAAGAAGTAGCATAAAATAATTATACAGAAATAACATCACATAGTCTGCACATTCCAAGCTCTTTTCTTAACAGGCAAAATCTATCTTCAGATAGTGGCTTAGTGAAAATATCAGCAACTTGATTTTTAGTATTAACATGTAAAAGATCAATGGTTCCTTCTAAAATATGATTTCTAAGAAAATGATGGTTGATTTCTATATGCTTAGTCCTAGAATGATGCACGAGATTTTTTGAAAGAATTATTACACTAGTATTATCATATAATATAGGAATATGATTAAAGTTCAGAGAGAAATCTTGGAGTTGATGCTTCATCCATAAGATTTGAGCACAACAATTAGCTGCTGCTATATATTCTGCTCCAGTTGTTGAAAGAGTTGCACAATTTTGTTTCTTGTAAGACGAAGAGACTAGACATCCTTTAAGAAATTGGCAGTGACTACTTGCACTTTTTCAATTGACTATATCACTTGCATAATTCGCATCATAATAGCCAACTATGTTTTAAAAAAATCAGTTTTTGGATACTATAGCTCGAACTCCATAGTTTTGTGAAGATATACAAAGATACTTTTGACTGTTTAAAGGTGGCTTTCTTCTGGGTCTAATTGAAAATGTGCGCAAAGGCACACGCTAAGCATAATATCTAGTTTTGAGCTTGTAAGATATAATAGTGACTTGGTCATTCCTCTATACTTTGTCTCATCTATAGCCTTACCTTCTTCATCCTTATCAAGTTTAGTTCTAGTGTCCATAAGAGTACCAATAAGTTTGGCATTTTCTAAATGGTACTTCTTGATGAGTTCGTTTGTGTATTTGTCTTGCTAATGAAGATACATTTTTCTGTTTGTATGATTTGTAATCTAAGAAAGAAAGGAAATTCTCCCATCATGCTCATTTCAAACTCCCCTTGCATTATTGATAAGAAGTCTTCACATGAAGATCGATTAGTAGCACCAAATATTATATAATTAACATATATTTGCACTATGAGTAAGTCATTCTCATTTTTCTTAATAAATAAGGTTTTATCTACCTTTCCTCTTTCGAAGTTATTCTCAACAAGAAAATTACTAACCTCTCATACCATACTCAAGGGGCTTGTTTTAAACCATAAAGGGCTTTAGTTAACTTCATCATATAGTCAGGATTGTTTTCATCTTCAAAGCCTGGAGATTGCTTAACAAACAATTCTAAGTTAATATATATATTTAAGAAGGAACTTTTGACATCCATTTAGAACAATTTGAAGTTTGAAGGTAATTAAAATTATAATCGATTCTAGTCTAGCAATTGGTGCATAAGTTTATCAAAATTAATACCTTCCTATTGATTGTAACCTTGAGCTATAGGTCTAGCTTTGTTTCTTACCACCTTTTTATTTTTTTCAAGTTTGTTTCAAAAAATCCAATAAGTTCTAATTACTTACTTGTTTTGTAGACTAGGTACTAGATTCTAAACTATGTTTTTATCAAACTGATTCAGTTCGCCTTTCATGTCTAAAAGCCAATTTTCATTAGTAAGAACCTCTTTAATAGTCTTTGGTTATAATTATGAGATAAGGGTAATAAAGTTATTCTTGAAGGATGATCTTGTTCTTAGACTTTTAGAGGGGTCTCCTAGAATGTAATGATGTGTATCAAGACTTCTCTATTCTCTTGGTGTTCTTTGTTGTATAGGCTCCTGTTGAGAGGAAGGAGCCTTCTCTATCCTGGCTTCAAAAGGACCTTTTTGATCTTATAATTTTGTAGGTATTATAGGTGTTGTTTGATTTTGAGATGTATTTTTAGGATCCAAGGAATGCTCTTCATCATTTGAATCAACTATCGTTATTGAGGGTAATGCTTCATCAAATACTACATGTATTATTCTTCTATCTTCTTTATTCCTTTTTTGTAAACTTTAAATCCTTTACTGGTGATAGTGTAGCCTGAAAAGATGGCTTCATATGATCTCGCATCCAACTTTCTAAGATTGTCTTTTCCATTATTTAGAATGAAGCACTTGTAACCAAATGCTCAAAAGTAAGCAACATTTGGTTTTCTTCCTTTCCACAACTCTTAGCGGGTCTTTTCAGAATGAGCCTTATAAGACACTGTTAAGAATGTAACAGGCAATTGACACAACTTTTGCCTAGTAACCATGAGGTAGACCACTTTTGCATAGTATTGTTCTGGTCTTATCAACGAGAGTCTTGTTCTTTCTTTTAACCACTCCATTTTGCTAAGGAGCCCTTGGGAGTGAAAATTTGTGAGATATCTCATTTTCATTATAGAAATCTTCGAATTTTTTGTTATCGAATTCTCCTTTATGATCGCTCTGAATATATGTAATGCAATATCCTTTTTCAATTTTAATTGTTCTGCAAAACTTCTCAAAGACTTCATAAGTATCACCCTTATTTGATAGAAAATAAATCCATATAAATATGAAATAATCATCCATTAAAATAAAATCATAATGTGTACCACCAAAACTTTGAGTCTTAGTGGGACCAAATAAATCCATATGCACAAGTTTAAGTGGTTGGTTAGTAGACACAATATTTTTGGCAGGAAAGCTGCTTTTAACTTGTTTACTTTTTAAACAAGCCTTACAAGCCCGATTACTTCAAACTTTAAAGTTAGTATTCCTCTTACTAACTCATTTTGGACAATTTTGATAGAATGCTCACGTTAGCATGTCCAAATCTTCTGTGCTAGATAAAAGAATCCTTTTCTATAGAAACAAAACACTTGATATTTTGTGAAGACATATCTTTCAGTTGAGTATAGTATATGTTCTGATTTCTAGGACCCACAAATACAATGATTTCATTAAGATTATCAACAATTTCATAATGTGAGGCATAGAAAGTAACTCTATAACCCTTATCATATGGTTAATGTATACTCCGCAAGTCATGTTTCAATCCACCAATATAAAGAACATTATCAATAGAAGCAGAGTTAGAGTCACCAATTTTACCAATTCCAGTGACTTTTGCCTTGTTTGTATGTGCAAAGACAACATTACCTCTATATTTTCTTTCAATGTAATTGAAATGTGATATTTCACCTGTCATATGTCTCAAAAAACCAGTATCAACTATCCATTGATTTTCTCTTATCTACATTTTGAAGCATATATGCAGAAAGGATTATCTCATTTTAGGTACCCACATTTTTTTAGCTCCTTTCAGGTTAGTAGCTTGACCTTTTGGTCTCCAAACATACATTTGAGATGATTTCTCTATTTTACAAAATTTATAAGAATGACTAATGTGACCGTATCTACCATAATAGAAGCCTAAAATAGATGAAAGAGAATTTCTATAATTTCTACCATGTATCAGGTTCTTGTTGTTTTGACTTGCAGGATTTAACAAAGAAGTTCTTATATGGCCTAACATTATTATTTTCATTGTAACCTATTCTAACTTTATAAAAAATGCATTTACCACTACCAACTAGCGCATCCAGGTTGGTCCTTCTATCAATGAACTTTGCAAGATCTTTTTCTAGAGATAAGATCTTTCCTGCACATTTCTCTTTCTTAAGTTATAACACGACAACCTTTTCTTCTAGTTGTCTCACTTTATCATAATCATTCTCAAGAAAAACGTCTTCCAACTTGTCTAATCTTTTTTTCCAGAACTTCCTTTTCAAAAACCTTTTGCTTATAATCATCC
>JAOQMP010000208.1:10647318-10662147 GCA_027563575.1 Erythroxylum pedicellare
CGTCTTCCAACTTGGCTAATCTTTTTTTCCAGAACTTCCTTTTCAAAAACCTTTTGCTTATAATCATCCTCAAGAGACATATTCTTGGTTGTCAGATTTTCATTCACGGATTCTAATGATTTAATCTTACTCTTCAAGGATGCTTCGTTGTTCTTAGTTCACTATCAATTTTTTATACTGACCATACAATTCATGATATGCATTTCTCAATTCATCGACTTCAATAACAAAGTCAGAATAATATACCTCATCGTCTCTTGATTCAGCCATAAAGCAAACATTGCTGACTTCTTCTGACTCTTCTTTTTCGAAGTTTTCAAAATCTTCATCTGACCAAGCTATAGTCATCGCTTGCTTTTTGGGTTTTTTGTTCTTTGTTTTGTCCTTTTAAAAAAGGGCACATTTTGTTCTTGTGTTTCCAACCTTCTTGTAGTGATAGCATATAATTTGATTATTTTTGTATTGCTATTGCTACTGATGCCTTTTGGTAAGGACCTTTTGTTTTCAATTTTCCTGGTCCCTTTTATTTTCTTCTTAGCTTCTTTTTGTAGAACTGGGCATATTTCCTGACTATGAAATGGAATTTGTCATCTCCATCTATTTGTAACTCAGTGTTGTGTTCATCACCAATTAATTCATCAGTTGTTTTTATTGTTAATCCTCATTTGTATGAGGATCCTTCATCTCGCCTAAGCTTAGCTTTATGGATCATCAGGTTTCCTCTTAGCTAATTGAGTGAGATGGTATTGAGATCCTTTGCAGTCTCTAGAACTGTCACTTTTGGTCTCCATTCCTTTGGTAATGATCTTAGAATCTTTATTGGGATATATCTTTCCTAATTTCTTTAAGGTGGTGATGATGTTATTAAACTGTCCGAAGAATTCATCTATGGTCTCTCCCTGTTTCATGCCAATAGTTTCGTATTGATGTACTAAAAAACTTATTCTATGTTTCTTTACCTCATTCGTTCCTTCAAAGGTGACTTGAAGTTTATCCCACATTTCCTTTTCTGTAGAGCAGTAGGATATCTTTTTATATTCTTTTAGCAATAGTGCAAAGATCAGATGATGTTTTTCTTTAATGTTTAGCTATGCATTTCTTCTGTAACACCCCCTATTCGAAACCCATAACCATCCACACATATAACAATCAAATTCCTGTATACGCATTCAAGGTATACAATTTTATTCAATGCTATACATATACACATTACAAAACTCCCCAATGCTTAACATTATCATTAACAGTAGTAATACATCTTTATATTTATATGGTAATCTAAAAGAAAACATACAATTTCCTTTCTTCATTACATGTATAATCATCTTTAACTATAAACATATTTCAAAAGTACTTTTTCTTCTATCCGTTGGCCTTGGTCCTTACAGATGTTCCCTGTATCTCACTCTTGTGACTTGGACCTACAAGGATTAACACCCGTGATAAGCTTGAAAGCTTAGTGGAGAAAACACTTAGTTTAGATGACCGTTCACAGTAATCATCCGCCAAGTACATACATTCAGAAATATCATAACTTATATACCATAAATTTACATTCATGAACCAAAAATTGATATTCAATGCTCTTGTAAACAATGATTGCATACTTAAGTAAAGCATGTGAAACAAATATGCTTCAACCTAAGATCCTTATACCAAAAATGCACATTTGTAAGCCAAATATTGATATTCAATGCTTATTGATACAAATTATCAATATAATTGCACATCGTTACAATTCATCATTACAACCAGTAAAAATGCTCGTCAATACCAATTATTAATGTTGTTATGTTGTATTTCTTATTTATGAGTGTTAAGTTTCCTTTTTTTTAAAGTCTGCACATTTTCTATGGGTGTGGTTAACGGGTCTTGTGGATATCCGGAGGTATCAAAATGTGGATACCTGAAGGTATCGAACTGTGGGCACTGGTAGTGTCAAACTATAGCAGTTGCAGTATAACCCTATAGGTATGCCCATATATCCATGGACAAGACAATAGAGCAAGCATAGTAACTTTTCCTTTAACCATTTTCCAATTTCACAATTTATATATTGACAAGTCATATGATATACATTTCAAGTCATAAAATCTATATCCGTGTTCATACATGCAATTCATAATTAATCACCATTAGAAGGGTGTCAAAATCACACTTGTATAATCATACTATACACATATGAGCAATACATACATAAACAAATCATTTATGTACATGTAAGTTTTCTTTGGAATGCATTATGCTTAAAAATGAATCTTTATATCCATTCAATCAATCAATCACCCAATTCACATATGGTAAGTCCTATTTTCATTTATTTCTATGTTTTTGAAAATTTGCATGCACATTCATAAAGGTTCGGATAAGATGCAGTAGAAATCAGAAACAAAAAAAATGCCACGGTCGTGACAGACACTTTCTCTATTAATACTACTACTTGTTCCTTAATATTCATATACAAAACGTCAAAACTGGGTTTCTAGGTCTTCTAGACATTTCTCCCTCTATGTCTCTCGTTTCTATAGCACTAATAATCATGTCATTTGGACTCCTAACTCATGAGATATAGACCAAATATAATAAATTGCTCCAAAATAGAGGCAGCATCAGGTCACCATTTTCAATATCAAATTTAAAAGTTATAAAGCTAGAATTAAGTCAAAGTATCTTCTAGAGATTTTTATTTCTATGTATTAGGTTTTATATACAATTGAAATCACTAAATATAGAGGTCTTGAGGCTAATTTATGACTCAAACAATGTGATTGGTTCAACAAGCCTTAGATAAGATTCCACTAGACGATAATCTCTTGTCATATTCAACCAATTCTATACAAGATAACACTAAAATAGCACCAAAGTATCATCCCAGAAACCATTACACATCCAAATTAATCTTTTCACACATTCAAATGTACACAAATGCAGAAATTAACTAAGTGAAGTCCCAAACCTTAAAATTGGAAAAGTAGTTCTCTAATGTTTTTCCTTCTCTTCCTCTTTGACTTTGCTTGAATCACCAAGTGAAAAATGATAGGGTGAAGAAGGCGAAATGGAGAGGAAAAAAAATATGTATTTAAGCCATCAAAGTTTCATCCATCTCCCCTCTCCATATGCCTTTTCATGAATTTTCTAGTCCTAGACACATGTTTCAATTCCATTAGACCATATATTACAATCCTATTGGACCATGTGCTACAATCCCATTGGACTATGTGTTACAAATCTATTAGATAAGATGTGAAAATTATATTGGACCATGTGTTAAAATTCTATTGGACTATGTGTTACAATTCTATTGGACACACATTCTTTAATCTTATTGGTCTAAGAGTTAACTTTAGGAAAATTGCATATTAGTCCTTCTTCTTCCTTTGTTTCTCACATTATCCTATAGTATTATCAATTTATTTCATGCCCTTATGTCTTAAGTTTCTAATGGCAAAAGAGTTTCTAATGCTCGAAAACAGGTATAGTAGTTAAAAGTTAACTTCAAAACAAATTTCAAAACTCTTAGAGGTAGAATCAGATTTTGGTTCCTTCATAAAAGTTTTAGATCTATGTCTCCAGTTTAATCTCAAATCAAAATTATCCAATTTAGAGGTCTAAAAAAAATGATATGGCCAAATTATAGAAGTGTACTCAGTAGAACCTATCCAAATAACGAGGTACACATCTTAAATCAACTAACTTTAGTCTTATCCTGCAAAAGCAACGCGAAAACACATCCAATTTAACCAACAACATTCCATTTGCTTATGAAATATTTCTTTTATCAATTCCCCTCACATCATGCTTATAAATCCAAGAAAACATATCAAAAGTGTCCTTACATATTTTACGTCTAAGTATGTATATCCATGCTGAAGCAAGCAAATTATCCATTTACCCTTGTCTTTTACATTAAGTATCATTACATCTCTTACTACACTTAGATGCACTTAATTTGTTATATTCACTTCTTAATCTCTGTTAGCATCAGACTACACTTCTATGTTATCAGTAGCGGGAAGTGTAGCTCCAACTTTGATGGCTTGCCATACTTCAATATCTATAGATTGGAGATAGATGGTCATTCTCTCTTTCCAATATGAATTGTTGTTTCTATTGAAATAAGGACTCTTTGAGACGAATTGTCTTTCAAGGCTTCTCAAATTGTTTTCCATAATTTATCACATGTTGTAAAACACAATAAATGTGAAACCTTGCTTTGATACTAAATGATAAAACAAACACATGCAAGAGGGGGGTGAATTGTGTTAAAAAATTTACAAGATACTTAAAAAATGATAATATCCTTCTTAAACAAAATAAGTCTACAAATAGGAAGGTCCTATCAACTTTTGAAAAGATCTTGTTAACTTGGAAATTAAAAGGATCCTATTAACTGAAAGGAGCCTGCTAGTAATAAAAAAAAGAAAGTAGCTTGCTAATTGATAGGAGCCTACTAGCGATAAAAAATGAAAGGAGCCTATTAATCAATAGGAGCTTGTTAACACTAAAAAATGAAAGGAACCTTTTAATTGATAGGAGTCAGTTAATGATCAAAAAGTGGAAGAAACCTCTTGCGATAGAAAAACAGAAGGAGCCTATTATAAAACCAAAGGAGTGTCTTGAAAACACAAACTTATAATGCAAAATTTTAAAAGTTAGGAAGAGAGAAAGAATGACACAGTCGATTTATACTGATTCAGTTTATAACGAAGCCTACTTCTAGTCCGAAGTATTCAACTTGAGTATTTTACAATAAAATCCAGGTAGTAAATTTCACGAGCCTCTCCATGATTACAAGTACATATTTTTCAAGGTTCTTTAACCTTCCACACTCGTAGTGTTTAACACAACTCTATAAGCTCTTAACAAAAAATATATAAAGGATTTAACAGTCTCTATCAATAGAGTTATTTCACTTTCTAAGGCACAAAGAGTTTGATATGAATTTCAAAAATATTGATGTTGCTAAGGTATTTTGTAAGTCTCGTATGTTTCGCAAATGTAGTGGCTCTTCTGTAAGTAAATAATTTCCTCAATTAGTCATTGTTTAATTTACGATATCATTTATGCTAAAATCTTTGGTATTCAGATGTTCTGTCAAGGCTTCTAGAGTTGATTATTTAAATTCGTATAAACCTTTTAAAAGTTATGGAACCATTTTTGAATAGGTAAGTTCATAAAGAAGGTTCTTGCAAGGAAGGAAGCAATTATCCTATGATTTCATTTCCTTTTAAGAACTGTACTGTTGCCTATATAAGGAAATAAAACTTGTTTGAATTTTTAAATAATATAAAGTTATCATCAAAATCATTAAAAATAACCCTTAACTAACACTATAGACTTAAGCTCAAGGCTAAGATACGAAAATGAATCAATTTCAGTAGCTTTTTGTGACGTCAATAGTATCAGAGGGGTATCCTTCTTTTTTTTCAGTATAGGCATTTTTGCTTACTTGGACACATCACTTTTTGCTTTTCTAGATGAATAACGGTGTTTCTTTTCTTACTTGTAATCACAAAAAATCATGTGATGCATGCGTTGAAGTAGGAAAAATCAAATCACATTTCTTATGGTATAGAATTCTGGTAGAAGATATAAACACTCACACAACAAATACCTCCACTTGAATGAAAAACATGGACTAATGCACATTTGCTACATGTATGCATGAATAACCTAAACAATTGATTACCTTTTCCAAGAACACAAATTATTTGCTAGAGAAGACGGGTATAGCCATTTTTCTTGTAATAGGTTGCAACTACTGTCTTTGCTAGAATTAGCACTATATCATAATTGAGTTTGTTTTCGAGTTATTATACAAAAAATCTTGTTAGTGGGAATTAATTGAAAATTTGTAGAGCTTTCAAAATTCCTTTTAAATAGGTATTTAGTTTGTTTTTATTATATGTATTATAAGCTATATTTATTGGATGAAATCTCTATTTAACATATATTGAGTTTTTTGTATTTTGGCTATATAAGGAAACCAAATTCATTGTTCAATACATATAGTAAAAAAAAAACTCTAGTATTATGTATTCTTTTATCTTATACATGTTCTATTTAAAAGAAACTTCATCCCATCAGAGCTTTCAAAGATCTTAAGGGACCTATGAGTGATTAAGAGAGAATCTAACCAAAGCTTCCTTTCTTTCTATAACTTCCTTCAACACATCATCTCTTTCACCCCAAGTTTTCAAAGGTGAAAATTAACAAATATGGGATGTCAAAATGAAAGCTCACTAGGGAGGTCTTGGTTTATAGTAGTAGGTTGAAGTTGAAAGATATGTACCTCCTCTAGGTAATAATCCTACACTCAATCAAATTAGAGCTCATAAAGATGAAAAAGTTAAAGCCCCAAGAGCTTTATCTCAAGTACATACTGTTGTATGTGAGTTGATTTTCACAAGAATTATGGCTTGTGAAACAGCTAAGGAAGCATGGAACATATTGAAGGAGCTATATTAAGGGAATGTTGTGACAAGGAAAATATAAGTCTTAAACATCAAAGGATATTTTGAAATTATTAGAATGAATGAAAAGGAGACAAGTTAAGAGTTCTCAGATAAGCTCATGGTGGTGGTAAAATAAAATTAGAATTATGGGAGAAGAACTATCTGATAGAAAGATTGTAGGGAAAGTTTTGATAAGTTTACCTAAACGATTTGAGGCAAAAATTTCATCTCTTAAAGACTCAAGGGACATCAATTAAATGATATTTGCCAAAATTGATTAAAGCTTTACAAGCTCAAGAGCAAAGAAGGGAAATGAAAAATAGGGAGCCTATTTAGCAAAGGTTCCATAATCAAAGAAGAAAGGAAACATTCCCCAATGTGGCCATTGTGAGAAGTTTGGTCATAAAGAGAAAGATTGTTAGAATAAAGGGAAGTCTCGATGTTTTAGGTGTAAACGATTTGTATATTTGAAAAAAGATTGCAAGTTTAACAATGAAGAATAAGAAAATGTAGTGCAAATGATTGAAGAAGACAACCTCTTCTAGTTAGTGAGAAGTGCACCAAGAAGCATGATAGAGAGAAGTGCTCTATGGAGGTAAATGATGAGGTAAGTTCTCATGTTGAAGAATAGAGAGAAGTGCTATATTGAGAAGATTAGAGAGAAGTGCTCTAAAGAAAAGAATTGTAGAGAGATCCTTGTCGGTGAAATTTTTTTAAAATTTGAATTAAAAGGGAATGTTGGGAATTAATTCGAAATTGTAGAACCGTCAAAATTCCTTTTGAATAGGTCTTTATTTTTTATTATACATATTATAAATCAAATTTATTTGTTGAAATCTCTATTTAACAGTTATTGAGTTTTCTGTATTTTGCCTATATAAGGCAACCAAGTTCATTATTTAATACATATAATAAAATAACTCTAGTGTTGCGTATTCTTTTATTTTATACATATTCTTCAATTTGTAAAAAAGAAATGCTTATCAAGGAGAAGTGTAATCGAAGGGGACCAACTGCTGAAATATAATAAAAAAATTGATGTATAATCAAAGGAGAAGTATAATACAACTGCTGAAATTAAATAAAAAAAAACTAAGAGACCAATGTCAAATGGCCATTCAACTAGTTTATGTAACTTAGATGATGTGACCACCATCAAATGAGGAAGGAGAAGTTTTTAATACGGATTGCAAAATCATAAGCAAATGATGACCATGCAGCAATTCACAAACTTCAAAATTAACACAAACTACTGTAAGATCCATGCAGTGTAAAGAAACAGGAAGTAAATTTAGTTCAATTAAAGTCCTCAATATCAGCACCAGCAAACATACTTTAGTGACAATATAACTTCTTTTAATCTAGAAACATAATAATGTCCTTAGGAAGCTCAGATCCAACAATAAGAGCTTTGTCTTTAACATGTAAACAATGATGCCTCAAAATCTCCACACGTATGGTAGACTACATAGATACTAATGAAAAATTCTATAAAAAAATGATATGATTTATTTCTTTTTTTTTTCTTCTGAAGCTTCAATATATTGGGAAAAGAGACATGGAGAAGTAACATCTTTTACAACTTGAATGGCTATAAATCTTACCTTGTAAGGAAATCAATAGCAAAGTCATTTAGGAACTTGTGATGAAATGATGGAATATATAATGAATGATATACATATTAGCTCATTCAACTTGTATCTGCTTAATATAAGAAAAGATTTTCTCATTTCTTAAAGTACATAAAATAATCATTAGTATCCAATGTCAATAAATAGTAGTTTATACTGGCCTAATTACTTTGCTCTGGACTTTTGCATTGTCAAAATGACTGCCCAAGCACATGATTGTTAGAATTTGAAGATAAGGGTAACCACTCCACTTGAAAGAATGGCAAGAATATAAAATCTACTTCTAGCTCTTGAAGTGCAAAATCACTTTATTGAAGGTGCTTACCAAGATCTTGAGAATGAAGTAAAGGATTAATATTAATGTCAAGCTCCTTTAAGGTATTGTATATCAAAGAAAACAAGACTCCTTTTTCTTCACAATCTGTGACATATGAGATGTTGTCCACCTCTATCGGTAAAAGCTTTTTCAGGTCAAGAATCTGATGCAATATTAAGCCATTATTTTCCACTTATTCACCTTCATATGGCATCTGCAAGATAAAGTCGGGAATAAGAAGAAATATAAGAAAACTCATGTAAATTTTTTCACTGAATATGCCTTTATACATGCAGAAAGAAAAAACAAATAAAAAATGTAGAAATGCTCTCTGTATTTTTGTGTGTCTTTAATGTGAAATACATCCTCCTATTTATACACTCTAGGTGTCTCAAACTAAAGTAACAAATCAACTCAATAATACATAGCATTAATGTACATTATCTTAGGAGAAAATTAAGGCTAATTACAACGAATAGTTGACTAAAATGAAGATTACGTGAATATAAATATATGTTCATATCCCCCCTCAAACTCAAGATGGTAGTGAAGATGATAACTTGAGTTTGGAGAGGAGATCTTAAAAACATTGAGTTGGAAGTGATTTGGTAAAAAGATCAACAATTTGTATTTGAGATGATATTGGTACAAGTTGTATAGTTATGTGAAGCATATGATGATGCACAAGATGACAATCAATCTTTATGTTTTTAGTTCATTCATGAAAGAAATCATTATGAGCAATCTAAATGGAATTATGATTGTCACAAAAGTAAGGAACTGTTAAAAAAAGGTGACATCGATGTCTTGAAGCAACCATCATAACCATAAAAGTTCAGGGGTAGTGTTAGCTAAGGCTCGGTATTATGATTCAGTATTTGAACAAGAGATAATCTTTTTCTTCTTACTGCACCAAGAAATGAGAGACGTGCCAAGAAAGAAATAGTATCTAGTGGTAGATTGACAATCAGTTGGGTCTCTAACCCAGTTAGTATCAGAATATACACGTAAATCCAATGAAGATGAACGATATGAAGTCTATGAAATAAGGTGCCTTGAATGTGCTAGAGTATGAAGAACAACAAAAAAGTGAGTGACACAAGGTGCAGAAATGAACTTACTAACAATGTGAACTGTATGAGTGAAAGCTGGACGAGTGATAGTAAGGTATATAAGACTACTAAATAGCTTTCGATAAAGTGTACCATCACTTAAAGGAGTTCCATCAGTGGTAGAGATATGATTATTGAAGTCGAGTGGAGTGCTAGCAATCTTAATGTCAACAAGACTAGCATGAGAGATAAGATTAATGCTATAATTGGCTTAAGATAAGTAGTAACCTGAATCATCATAAGATACTTCAAGGCCTAAAAAATATATCAAGGGACCTAAATCTTTCATTTCAAATTATTAATGAAGACAAGATTTAAGAGTAGTGATCCCCTGAGTGTCATTGTCAGTTATTATCATGTTATCAACATATTGAACGAGAAAAGTGCACCCATGATCTATCTTTTGGCTAAACAAGGCATGAGCATAAGAGCTTGATGTAAATCCAAGACAGTTGATGGTAGAGTTAAATTTAGCAAACTATGCTCGAGGAGCTTGTATAGGGCCACACAAGGGTTTACAAATACTACAAACTTTATTAGGTGGATAAGCATACCTGGGTGGCGGTTGCATATGTACTTCTTTATGAAGATTACCATTAAAAAAGGCATTCTTGACATCCATCTGGAACAATTCCTAATGCTTGCTTGCTATTAAGGCAATAAGACTGTAGGCTGTAGTTAGGCGACCTACTAAAGCAAAGGTCTCCTTACAGTCAACTCCATATTTTTAAGTAAACCCCTTTACAACCAACTGTGCTTTATGTCTTTCAAGTGACCCTTTAGCTTGAGTCTTGATTTTGTAGATTCCATTTACAACCAATAATAGACTTATCTAAAGTTAGGTCAACTAAGTCCTAAGTGTTAATGTTAGAGAAAGCATGTAATTCTTCCACCATTGCTTGCTACCATAAGAGGTTAGAATTGGCCTTATAATAGGTGTGAGGTTTATATAGAGAAATAATAGTTGAATAAATATGGAAGTCTTTAAATCAAATAGAGGTTGACTTATTCTAGAGAATTGACAAAGGGGTTATAAAGACTCGATAGATTCTAGTGAATGAATAGAAGAGGAAGAGTTATTTGGTGAGGATGGAGGACCTGAAGTCAAAGAATATACAATAGAATCAGACATTGGTTGTGTTAAGTTGTTAAAGCTATAAGACAAGCCTATAGAAGAAATATCATAAAATAAAGGTATAGTAGGATTAGAAATAAAATTTAGGTAAGGGTTCGCTGATTCAAAATTTTGATATTATGGAGAACATTTATGTTCCCAAAAGGTGACAAATGGAGAGATTCAAAGTCTTTAAGATAGCAGATCCTAACATTTATATCCTTTATTAAATGTGCTCTAGGATCAAGTTTGATGTGCTCATGAGGTTGCAATAGAACAAACATGGACATCCAAAAACTTTAAGAGATTAATAATCAGAAGCATGATTGAATAAGTGCTCATATGGAGAGATATAACCTATGATAGGAGAGGGAATGTGATTGATAGTATAGACAACAGTAAGGGCTGCTTCACGTTAAAGGGTTTCAGGATAAGAAGATGATATAAGAAGGGCTCGAGTAGTGTCAAAAATATTTCAATGTTTGTGTTTGGCCTAACCATTTTATTAAGATATGTTTGGATATGATCTTTAAATGATGGTTCCTTATTGATTTTTTTTCCGTTTTATTCCATTGCATTATCAATCCAAAATACTTTAATCTTGCTAGAGAACTGAGTGTGAATCATATTAGCAAAGTAAGAGTAAATATAGAATAGTTCAAATCTATGGTGTATTAGATAAATCCATGTATAGTGAGAAAACTCATCAACAAATATCACATAATATTTCATGTTATCCATAGTTTCATGAGATGCAAGACCCTAAATATCATAATGAATTAGATCAAAAGGTGCTAAAAAGATAGTATCATTGAAAGAAAATAATAAAGCATGATTTTTAGAGAGTTGAAAAGGGACGCAATCAAAACATTCAGTCTTAAGAAGACCTAGATTACTACTAGAGATTAAAGCCCTAATTTAAAGGTAGAGAGATAACCCAAACAAGAGTGCTATATATGAGAGGTGACAACACCAACTATAAGTTTTGAAGGAATATTTAGGGAAGTAACCTCAAACAACTATTCAACCTTATGGCCTTTCCTAAGAATCTTGCCCATCTATGGATCCTGCACAATACAACCACGACTCAAAAATGATAATTTAACACCAAGTTTATATAATTCTTTAATAGAAATAAGGTTAAATGAGAGTTTGGGAATAAGAAAGGCTTCATGTAAATGTAATGTGGATGTGTGAATAGTACCTATATGTTGGACATGCATAATAAAATTATTGACAATGTGAACAACTTATGTAATAGATGGTATTGTTAAAGATTCAAGAATAGGAGAGTCAAAGGTTATATGATTACGACAGGTAGAATAGAGATACCAAGATTTTGAGGTACTTGATGTGACAAATAGGGAAGAGGAGGAGACTATACTAAAATCTAGTTGAAGTAATTGAAGAAGGTCGTAGAGGTCCTTTAAAGAGAATTTGGGAGAGATGCTTTATGTTGGCCCCTAAATGGCACTAGTAGCAACAATAAAAGTAGGCTAGAGAGACTTGGTAAAAGTATGCTAGAGAGACTTGGAATAATTACCTTATTTATAGTTTTGTTTGAGTCATTTTCTACATTCGAGGTATTGTTTGGGCTTTTTCTAGTAGTTGCAAGATCCTTTATAAAACTTCTTAATTGAGTTGTGAGAAGTTTGGGATGAAGTATAAGTTTCAAGAATAACATCAGTAGATGGGATAGATTTTTTAATATAGAGCATATTGAGGTGACTTTCCTCTGAGACAAGCTTCTTAATAATAGTGTCGAGATTGGTTAAAGTTCCTCTATAAAGAATAGAACTACGAATGGGTTTAAATTCATCCTTAAGAGTCATAAGCAAATGCCATATATGTTAAAGATCTAAAAGATTTGCATAAAGCATAGCAGCATTAGGACTAGGTCAGACTTGATCGCCAAATGCTAATTGATCCTAAAGCTCTTACAATTTAAACACATGACTGTCTATTGTCTGTCCAGTTTATTATTGCATGTGATGACTTCTCTTATACAGTTGAAATTGGTGGACATCATCCGACACAAATTAATAAAATTTTTAGAAATTTCATACCTCCTAAGCTGTATCAAATCGTTGAAAGTCAAGTTTGATGGCTTTGACATATTTTTTATGAAAACCATATTAAGATTTGATGGTTCATTCCATCCTATACCACTAATCATTCAATGAATATGTCAATATCTTCATCTTTCTTTTGAGTGGATTTAGGTATTTCTCCAATAACAATATGCCAAATAAGTCTCCCCTTAAGAATCAAATTTAATCAGCCCAAAGATCATAGTTGAAGCCATTAAGGATGATATTAATAGGGTTAGAAATGTATTGGGGAAGTTTAAAGGCATCCATAGGGAAAAAAAACCTACCTATAGAGATGGAATTTGGTTGTTCTAACCTAAGAATTGGATTCAAAGCGTTGAAAAACCTTATGAACCTGTCTGGTTTGCAAAGAATCTGAATGAACATGTATTGAACTAGGTGGTCAAAGTGTCGATCAACTTCTTTTCAAATCAAATTAATGGGCTTGAACTAAACAAAGGAGGCGACAAAACACAGACAAATAAGGAAATGACACATGTAAAGATTAAATGGAAAAGACCTGTGATGACAGGGGAGTCACATGTTAGGTGATGGTCGATGATGTGTCTAGTGATGTGGATTTTGGGTTATATTGTGAATGATTTGGCACTGACGTGGTAGATGATGTGTTGCTGACATGTATCTCCCTTCTTTTGACTAAACGATGTCGTTTTTCAGTGGAAGTAAAACAATGTAGTTTTGGTAGGCGTCTTTCACCCAAAAAGCTACCAACTAGGTTTTCTGAAACTAATGGAAATAGCCAGTGTGTGAGGGTGCACGAACCGACTTTTAGAGGTGAATTTTATACCATTATGATTTGCTCAAGAAGAGGAATAATTTGGTATATGAAAAATTATTTTTAGAGCAGATTTAGGATCCTAGAATATGAAAGCAGAATGCTTGAGAGCAAGAATGGAGAAGGCTCCAGAATTTTGACTTCTTTTGTTACAAAGGAGGCTCTAATACCATGTAGAAATAAAGAACAAATAAGGAGTGTAGAAATCCTCTTTGTATTTCTACGTGTCTATAATGTGAAATACATCCTCCTTTTTATACACTTTAGGTGTCCTTAACTAAAGTAACAAATCAACTTAATAATACAGAACATTAATGTAGATGATCTTAGGAGAAAATTAAGGCTAATTATAGTGAATAGTTGACTAAAGTAAAGATTACATGAATATATGATAATTTACATTAATAATCCAAATTATAAGTTACAATCAAGTGAAATATAGCTCCATTTTTTATAATTCAAAAAGATGAGGGTAACAATAAATTAATATCTTGTTATCATTAAAATTTAGTAAAAAGCTTGAGATAACAAAGAAAATTTCTTTCCTTTGACAAAAACGAGAAATCAACACTTGTCAACTAGGATAATAACAAAACGAAATTAAATGTTTTTGTCCCTTAAAGTCAATTAATTAGATATAAACACTTCAGGGTTATTAATTCTGTAAATCACATACAAATAATAGTTTTCTCGTTTTTTAGACGTAATAATCAACAGTGTTATAGCTGCAATACCTGTGGTTAATTTAATAAAAGAGAAGTAAACAAAAGAATCTGAACATTAATCTTCATCAATAACTTAGTCTTTTAAACATGTAATGACACATGAAATATGAAGACTAATACTCCAACATAGTAGTAAAGATGTCAACACGTGCAGTTAGATCTGTTACTGTGCTAAAAAACTGAAAGTCTTAACATATGTGAAACTAAGGGATCGTTTAGTTCTACTTCTATTTTTATTATAGTTTTAATTTTCATTTTCTGTTTTATCTTTCTGATTTTCTTTCAAATAAAAACAATAACCTGTTTGGTTGTTGATGTCAATATAGTTAAATTTTTATCGTTAATAATAATTACATAGATAAAATTTAAAGACAAAATTTTAAATCTTTTATTTAATACTTATTAACAAATTATTAATAAAATTATTTTATTTTAAGATATATAATTAAAATTAACTTTTTATTTACAAAATAATATTTATTTTAACAATATTTTAATTATTAAATCAATTTTTATTTAAATTATATATATTTTGAAGATATTTTAAATTTAATTATATTAGTAATAATTATTTCATTTAATTTTTGTAA
>JAOQMP010000208.1:10665910-10681869 GCA_027563575.1 Erythroxylum pedicellare
TTTGTGTGTATTAACTTCTGATTTTATAAAAAGGTTTAAAGATCTATTCAACCCCCCTTCTAGATCGTTTACAAAAATAGGTGTCTTGAATGAGTAAAATCTCAAGGCTCTTCGACACAATTTGAAGAGGCATTTGTTATAAAGAATAAAGGGAGAAGGAAGATCAAGCGTCTATCTGGTAGAGGCAAAAGATGAAGCAAGTCCAAATGAAGATAAAAAAAATATGCAATGCTATTATTGTGATAAAACGGGTCACATCAAAAAGTTTTGTTATAAATAAAAAAAGAGACAATAAAAATGGCAATAATAAGCATGATGAAAGGCAAGATAAGAAGTAGGATAAAAGAGATCAAGGTAACGATGATTATGTTGCTACTACAACTGATGATGATCTTATCATTGTTTATGATGAAAATTTGGTTAATCTTGACAGTTATGAGTTAAGTTGGGTAGTTGACAATGGCACCTCATTGTATGTTACATCAAAGAAGAAGTTCTTCACATCTTATACTCCTGGTGATTATGGGGTAGATGGGTAAAATTATGTCTACATGGTAATTGATACTAGAGAAAAGTTAGTGCTTGAGAATGTCAGACATTTGCTTAAACTTGATCTCGATTGGTAAGCTTGATAACGAAGGTCTTTGCAACACCTTTAATGGAAGATAATGGAAGCTCACCAAAGGTTCCTTAGTGGTAGCTCGTGAAAAGAAGCACACAAACCTTTATCTGATGCAAGATTCAATTACAAAGGATTATGTCAATGTTATAAAAAATGATCCAGTAAAATTATGGCATCGACTACTAAACCATATGAGTAAAAAGGGACTTAATTATTTGGTTAAGAAGAACTTGCTACCTAGAGTGAAGATTGCAAATTTAGAAAAGTGCCCCCATTGCATGGTTGCTAAATAAACTACAGTTTCATTCAATATCCATTATTCAATAAGAAAGTAAGTTTACTTAAGTTAGTTTGTTTACATGTTTGTGGTCTGTTGAAGGTAAAGTCTCTTAGTAATACACTTTATTTTGTTACTTTTTTAATGATTATTTTAGAAAACTTTTAGCTGTATGCTTTGAAATTTAAAGAACAAGTGCTTGATGTTTTAAAGCAATTTTTAGCTTTAGTTGAAAGACAAACTAAGAGAAAATTAAAGTGCCTTTGTTCTAATATTAGAAGTGAATTTATTGGACCACTTGATGATTATTGCAATCCATAAGGCACTAGGCATTAAAAGACTCCTCAAAAGACCCTTCAGTTGAACGCAGTAGTTGAACAGTTAAACAGAACTCTGATAGAAGGAATAATTTCCTTTTTATCAAAAGCCAAACTACCTAAAAGCTTTTAGGGTAAGACATTGAATATGGTAGCTCATGTAATTAATCTTTCTCCTTATGTTTCATTAGTCTAATAAGGAGGTCTTCTATGACCATTTACGTGTGTTCAAATGCAAAGCATATATGTATATACTTAGAGATGAAGGAAAAAAGCTAAATTCAAAGACATGACATTATATATTTGTGGGCTATAGCTAAGATGTGTTTGGATATAGGTTATATGATCCAATTGAGAAGAAACTTAATTAAAACTGAGATATGGTATTTTTTAAGGACTAAACAATTACTGATATATTGATGCAAAATACTACATATCTAAGAAGTGATTACTTGGTTAACTTGGATCCAACTTTGCTCATATTTGCACCTATTCCAACTCATAATTAAGATGACCATCAAGTTGTTAATGGTGATGGTAGTATAAACTTCCATTGATAATGGTGAAACTATTGGTAACCATCATCACAACAATTTAAAATTTAGCTAGCCCACCTTAACAAAGTCTACCCACAAGCGACAACCTTCTACACGATGCTTTACTAATGTGTATATACTTTTGATTGACAGGGGAGAGCTTGAGTGTTTCTAAAATGAAACCCCTATATGATAATCACATGTTTAATCTTGTTAAGCTACCTAAGGATAAGAAGGCATTACAAAATTGGTGGGTATACAAGTTGAAATAAGATGAGTATGCTAAATGATCACGACCCAAAGCTAGGTTTATTATCAAAGGCTATAATTAAAAGAAAGGGGTAGACTTTCAGGAGATATTTGCTTTAGTTGTCAAGATGTCCTCAATGGTAGTTGTGTTACGTCTTGCTGCTATTCTGGACTTGGAGGTTGAGCGATTGGACTTGAAGACTACTTTTCTTCATAGTGAATTGGAAGAAGAAATTTATATGGAGCAAGAAGAAGGATTCAAAGCAAAGGGAAAAAAGGATTATGTTTATAAATTAAAGAAGAATTTGTATGATTAAAGTAGACCCTTTGACAGTGGTATCAAAATTTTGATTTGTTTATAAGGGACCAAGGCTATAAGAAGACTTCTTTAAAACACTATCTATTCTTAACGAGATTTTAATGATGATTTTATAATTTTTCTTTTACATATAAATTATATGCTTATCATTGGTAAGAATGTGTCTTGAATCACTAGACTATAGTAAGAGTTAAGCAAGACTTTTACAGTGAAAGAGCTCAAGCTAGCTAAGTAAATAGTTGGCATGAGAATTGTTCTTGATGGAAAAACTAAAAATGTATGACTATCATAAGAGGTATACGTCTAGAAATGCCTTGAAAGGAGTAATATAGATAAAGCTAAACCAATTGGTACTCCTTTTTCCATGAATTTTAAATTGAGCGCTAAAAAAAGTCTTATTATCCCTAAAGAAAAGGAATCCATGTTTTATGTTTTAACTATTAGTAGTTTGATTTATACCACTTTGTATAAGGTTTCTTGTAGTAAAATGGATTATGAGATATCTATATGGTATTACAAACTTAAAGCTTGGTTTTGGAAATGAGAAGCTTGTTTTGTTAGTTACTCAGATTCTGACATAACGAGTGATATTGACTTCATGAAGTCTACTTCATATTACTTGATCACCTTTATAGGGGGAGTCGTGGCTTAGCAATTCAGGCTATAGAAACGTGTTTTGTTATCTACAACTAAATCTAAGTTTATAGAAATAAGAGACGCATGTAAAAAGTTGCTTTGGATGAAGCATTTTGTTCATGAGCTTGGACCTAAACAAAAGTGGTATATGTTATATTGTGATAGTTAATGCATGATTCATTTTGCAAAGCATCTAACCTTTTATGCTAAGTCAAAACACATCGATATGTGGTATTATTAGATTTAAGATGTTCTTTGTGCTAGGTTTTTGAGTTGGATAAAATTCACACTTATGATAATGGTCCCGACATGATAAGGAATGGTAGTCACCTTCACATATTTGGGAGTGAATTTATTGTGAAAAAAAGAGAATTGTGAGTTTTAAAAAGGTTGTTGTTGTTTGCTTTTATTAGTGTGTAGTTCTAATCAAGTGCTCTGACCAAAGGTCAAATATGGTTTAATTTGGCTGAAATTTAGATAACAAGTTTGATACACCTGTTTCTTTAGATCTAATGGTCAGATTATTGATTACTACTCTAATATGTTACAAATTACTGCTTCTCAGAGCCCCCATTTTATGGTGACAATTTTCACCTATTTCATTCCTTTTCTTTAGATTTGATGGTTGGTTTTGTTGTGTAAGATGTGTACATGTTAATGATTATTGGAATTGGGTTCTATGTAACATTCCTTGACCATAGTAGAGCATTTTAGTGGAATTAGTGTCCCGTAATTTTTTTCTCTTTGCATTAAAGAGGTTTTTGATGTAAAAAAATTTACATCATAGCTCTTATGTTTTAATGCTTATTTTTATCTATTTTTTTTGCTTATCAAGGTTATTGTGGTTTCTTTGATCTTGCTCTTGCTAGAAGAATTTGCAATCATGGAAGTACTTGGTTATGCTAGTTTGTCATCTACTAGATAGTTTCATCTACTAGATAGTTTAATAACACTCTATTTTTCCTTATCAAATCTAAAGTTAAAGCTTAAAATCCGAATGTTTTTACGTGATAATCTAAAGGATGTGAGCCTAAACATTTGGTAGATACTAATCATGTGAATTTTAGTAACAGAAGAGAATTAATCTCTAATAAGCAACCTCAAGGGAATAGAAAACAAAGACATTTTATTATAAGAACAAAAGACTAAAAGGTGATAGAAAATAAGAAAGAAAAATTGACAAATCACCTTATCTTAAACCACTTTAACATGATTCTAGTTATAACTTGGATGTTACTTGGAAAATGGCTAACTCATCATCTAATTTTTGAATTTTTTTAATTCAAAACTATCTCTTGGGCAAGTAGCAAAGTGTCTTGGTAAATTAATCTTTTTTGACAAGTTGAAGGTGTGCATTTTGATCATAAAACATCTCGTTTTCCTCATTTAAGCCTCCATACTTTCATTTTAGGATTATTTTATTCCTTCATCATCATTTTGCATCTCCTTTCTACCTATTTCCCTTGTTATTCATTTTGTCATTTAATAGTTTGGTCATCACCATTTTTGGTCTTTCTTTTGACAACGCCCCCTTATTCCTTTGCTTGTTAATCAATCTTTCCTTAATGCTTGTTCAATACTTGTGTAAAGCTTTTTTATTATCTATTTTACTTTAAAATTTGTTTCAATTTAATCTTTCTCTTTTGAAAATTGATGTCTCAAAAATTAAATTAGTCCAATATAAATCATTTTTGACAAGATTTAAATGTAAAATGTTGACTATTTAAATCACAAAACTAATGCAATTAAAATTAGCATATAATAGAAATAAAAATTGACTACTAAAAACATAAAACTAACACATAAAAATATTTTTGAATTTTTTTATTATTGTAAAAGAAGATTAATAGAAAAACATCAATAAAATATGGGATAACAAAAATAAGTGTCTATACTGAGTGAAATAAAGACATATAAATATGTGATTATGTTTGTGATTATATTACAAGTTTAATCTTCTCTAGAGGTTATTGAATGTGATATTATTATTGTGTAAGGTAATTAAGACAAATTGGTAATACAGTTCAATATATTACTAATCAACTTAAGTCTCTTTTGTCATTCTATCACCCTTATAAGTTGTAATCTAAATAGTTAGGTTTATATCGTTAATAACTTGACTAAAAATAGTGGCGGGGGAAAAAGAAGAATTAACTCATCATCTTTAAAATATAAAGTATCCATTAATAACAATTCAGCATGTTTTTCTGAAAAGTAGTGATTCAGTAATTTACAAAAACAATAATTATGTCTTCTAATCCAGATATTATCAAATAATTCAACTAAAGTGTGTAAAATGTTATTGAAAGATTTTAAACACTTCTATTTGAAGTTATAAATTTATAGAGTAAGGTTGATGATGATGGAAAGCCATAAGTCATGTTAAGAAAATTCAAGTGAATGAACATCTCTTTATATACAAGACACCATACAAAATGGTCAATTTAGACATTTTCAGCAAAATTCAATTAAACCTAAACATTTATAAATATTTAGAATGAAACCTTGTATTTTAAAATATTTAATTTAAATCTTACTTAACATTTTCATCAAAGAGTTAAAAGATTCACCCTAACTTTTCTTTAATATTTTGTTATGTCCCCTTACCAATTGTACATCTAAGGTTGTAATAGAGGCCTACAAATAGAGACCCTCCTACCTTCATCATAAATGAAAGTGTTTGGGACAATATTATTGTCTATTTTGTAAGTTCTATCACAATCCTCTCAAATATATGGCATCCTTAATCAAACCCTACAAAAATCCATTTTCTATCTCACTTTTTAAATCCCCATTTACATCTTTCCACCCCTTAAATAATATTTTCCCATATGCCTCAAATATTGACTTCCTTTTGGGAAGTTCCCATATTAAAACCAATGGGAGGTTTCAAAGGCAATCTTATACTACTATGAAATTATTAATTCAAATGGCCTTAAAATTTTGCCAAAAAGATCTTTTGGTCTCAGATTACAATGTCAATGAAGTTCCCAATTTTAAGTTAATGACAAAATGTTTGAAAATGGTTATGGTATCGATTCCTTTCTAGATTACATTGTTTATGCTTATATTGCTAATGAGAAAAGCCTTGGCATAAATTTTCTTGTAGATGGTCATGCAATCCTACTAATGGATTAAGAAGTGAAAAAGGAGTTTGACTTATTATAGATGATCTCTTATGTTAAAATGCAATGATTCTTCTAATATTTGTCAACCATCAGATCTACATTAGAGGAATGGATGTACCATTGTATTGGTAATAAGGCTTTCATTATTCATAATTTCAAGGTCATAAACAGGAAAATAAAATTCAATGAGTCTTTCCGTTTTTTAGGGTTTATTGGATAAACAAGCGTACAAAAAAAGATAAATAATACGAAATAAACTACTAAAAATATGTTAGAATTCTTATAATTATAAACTTATGTATGCATAGCTTTTGCTTATATCTTGTCCAACTTTGATTGTAAAAGTCTTTATAATTTTCTAAAAATGGTGTAGACTAAGAAATTAGCATCTATCGTGCCTCAAAATCCATTTTCCATTAATTATAACACAAACTTGCAATCTCTAATGATAGGCTCAAATCTGACTCGAATATAACTAGGTTATGGCACAATAAATGAACCTTAGACAATAAATTAGAGGATGAAAGCAACTTCTTAGGATCAAATACACAAGAAGGCAAAAGTAGCATCTGTAAATCTAGATTACTCCGTAACACTATCATTTATGATGGAGGCATGAGAGCTATATCTACAAACTCCTTTTTCCATCTTGGATACATTACTAGTAAGGAGTCCCATAAATAAATATTGAAAAAGTCAAGATGAAATATTTTAACAACTCATTAATATGACTATTGTATTAGTATTTAAATAAAATGTTTTGAAAATTTTAGGGTGTACTCTCAATATTCAAAAATATTGGGGCTTCAATTGAATTTTGCTAAAAATTTTAAAGTTCATATTATAACTTTTACTATTAAAGTCAATGATATAATAACAGGACCGGACCAGCTGGTTCGATTAGATTAGGCATAGATTGCATTGATTTCTAGTTCAATTTTTATTTTTAATCGTTTTAGTGAAAATCAGCTGTTAAATAGTAAATCAATCGATTTATATCGGTTAATTAACTTTGAATCGTGAATCGAATTGGTTTTCTCCTTTTACCTTTCTCTCTCCTAGTGTTCTGCCTCTTTCGCCTACTCTCTTTATCTCTCTTATACTTGAGTTTACCAATTTTAGTTTTTTTAAAGATTTGTGTAGGTTTCATGAGTTTTTCTGCCTCTTTCTTCTGCTCTCACTCTATCTCTCATGTTCTTGAGTTTACCAATTTTTTGCATTTTTTGTTGGGATTTGTATGGTTTTAACCAATTTTTTATTGGAATTTATGTAGTTTTCATGAGTTTTTCTACCTCTCTCTTACTCTCTTACTCTCTTTATCTCTACCTCTCTCATCCTTCAATTTACCAATTTTTTGTAGTTTTTTGGCTAGAATTTGTGTGGTTTTCATGAGTTTGTTTGTGTTTCTCTCATCCTTGAGTTTACCAATTTTTTGCTATGATTTGTGTAGTTTTCGTGAGTTTTTCTGCCTCTCTCTCATCCTTAAGTTTACTAATTTTTCTGCATTTTTTGTTAGGATTTTTGTTCTCATTTATGTGGTACTTTGCTACAGTTCTTTACTTTGGGGCCACAACTATAAAGATCCAAGAAAAAGTTCAAGCCTTGGTGTATGTACAATAGCAGTAACTACTTTTCGCTCATTTACTTTGTTATTTTTCTTCTATTTAATCATTTACTCTAAAATCAGAACTTGCAATCTATGTTCTAATTATTCTATATGTTTACATCCTTTTACAATGAAAGCGACCTTTTCATGAAAAGCAACTAATATTTAGAGTTCCAACAATAGGTTCTGGAATAAAGTAGCTCCAATGAAGAAGTTGTACAGGGGAGTGAGACAGAGACATTGTGGCACATGGGTAAGAGAGATTAGACTGCCTCAAGCCATCTTTATTATTGTTGTTGTTGTTGATTGTTGTTGTTGTTGTTGTTATTGTTGTTTTTATTTATTATTGTTGTTGTGGTTTTTGTTGTTGTTGTTGTTGTTATTATTATTATTGTTGTTGTTGTTAATGTTGTTGTTGTTGTTGTTATTGTTGTTGTTATGTTTGTCAAATATCCCAACACTGCTGATTGGGTGGGAAATGCAAATGAAACAACCAAACAGTCGAAGAGTACATATTGTTGTTCTAAGTTCATTAACAATTGTCTATGAAATGTTATTACATCTATCCACAGGTACAAAAAAACCCCACTAGAGTGTTCAACCTTCCATAAAGCAAGTTTATGCCATGGTGAACTTAAATAGTTAATTCGATTCATGGCTATTGGAGCTGGCATATGAATGACGACGATGAACTTGTTAAGTCCGATGAAACCTAGATGACCTCATTGATCTATTCAAGATGCATTGCTGACAAGCTAGGATCGTAAGAAGACTCTTATTGGGCATCATGTAGGACCCTGTTTTTGGAGTCCAACTCTGAGGTTATAAAAACGTGAGCTGAGTTCCCCTGTAGGGTTACTCTAATAAAAAATCACAGTGTCTACAGTGACGGACTTCGCCGTGGCAACAGAATGTTCGTCGCGACGAAGTCTCAAGGTTACCAAAACACACTCAAGAGCCTTTCCAAAGGTCTTTATATCTATCCAAACCTACTTTTACTCTAAGTTGCCCCAAATTCACTTCCTCTAGTGCAATATCATTTCATAACAATTCAACTACCAATGTTATTTTATCATACTCTCTAATCTCTTTTCTTAAAACATTTAATTCATTTCTTATAACTAATTCCATTCTTCACAATTTCCTATCTCTCTTTTTTTTTCCATATCACTTCTCACTTATATGTTACAATAATTCATAATCAAAATGATCAATCTCAAAATGATAACTTCCTCAAGTATACTAAATTTCAACTCAACCTCATCTATATGCAAATTCATATCTCATTAACCTCAAAAGTAAAGAGTTTTACAAAGCTTTAATCAAATATAAACATGACATCATTCGCTTAATACAAAGTACATATGGATACTCATGTTCAATATGTTGCTAAAGCTACTCAAAAATCAAACTAACTTAGTACGAAAGCTAACTATCTTGTAGTTGCCAAATGCCTTTAAGTTCTTGATCACTCAATCTCTTGCTCATCACCTGAAGATAGGGAGGAACAGGGGGTGAGCTTAAAAGCTCGTGGGTAATAAGTTTATAATGGAGAAACAAGCAAAAACCATTGACATATTTATTTGTCATAGAAAAATTCTTATTGAATCATAAAATGCATAGTTCTCAACCAATTCATAATAACACAAATCATGTATGCATCAACTTATCGACATAACATAAGCACATCATAATGGTTTGGGTGGATCCAAAAATAGAACGTACTACATATTTGCACATGATGGTCCTGTGGAACTGTGAACAGATTGTACTATTGCAATCCCACTTAATGGTCTTGCGTAGCCGTGAACTTATAGGAGTCTGTGAAAGAGCTCCATGCCACTAGCAGCCATGCGGGAGAAGCCTTTTGTCAAAGTACACTTGACTTAACTTAAGGGACCACCATAAACTCACATAATATATATTTCACGAATTGCAAAATATATTGCCCAAAACGACACTTTTTGGAAACATGATTTTCATAAGCATCATATATTTCAAAACTATTTCCATCTTCATCTCATAAATCATCAATAATTCAAGTACCAAACAAGTAGCAATTTCTTAAATCATTCAAATAGAAATAATACAACATTTATAAACAAATGAAATCATTTTAATTTTATTGATTTAGAAAACATCGTTTTGGCTCGTTAACTCTATTAAAAGCATATAACCCACCTTGAAATCCTTGCTTATAAACTTGCTCAAAGAGACCTCTCTCCTTGCTCCTCTTGCCTTCCTTAATTTCCTTTAACAATGACAAAAATTCCCATTCAATAGGAATACAATTTGAGGGCCCATATATATAGCATATTCACTAAGATCAATTCTAAATACTCAAACTCTTCCAAAAGTCCAAACCTTTGGGTCAATTTTACATGATCATTCAGATAAGGTAAATGACAAAATTTGTTAACACTTCCTTTTAGAAAAATGTTCCTCATAGTCTTAAGTTTCTAATGAAATCAAAATCATTCAATTTTGTTTAGTAATCTGAAAGTTATACCTCAAACATTTTCAGATTGTTCTTATACTGAAACAATATTCTATGATCAACTTCCATCTAAAAATTTAAATTTTTAGAGATTGAATTAAAACTCGATTTCATCAAAAACATTGTATCCCTATGTCTCTAGTTTACTCCAAATTAAAAATCATTCCATTTGGATAACTACATAAAAGTTATGCCTAAAATATCGAAGTATGTTCAAGCTGTTTCAAAAAACTTCACCGCGGTGAACCAAAAAGTTGTCTTGACGAACTTTGATTTCTTGCAATTTTGCCACGGTAAACCTTAGAGTTGCCTGTGGCGAATCATGGGGACTTGGCCGCGGTGAAATTTTACAGAAACATGACTCTTCTCCTAAATTTTTCCAGATTCTTACTCTATTCAACCCCATTTTACTTATAACTATCACCAAAACATGCTTCATTTATCAAATTAAGAACAATGATGCTTATACTTACTTGTTTATCCAAAGCTGCTTCAATCACCATGAAACCCTAGCTTAGAAATCCCAAAAATAAAAAAATGATTCTTTAGTTCTTCCTTTCTTCCAACATAAAACCCAACACAAATCCACAGCTCTAATCCCTTTTTCTAACAAAATAAGAAGGAGAGATGATTACCTTAGCAAATCCTCTTCTTTCTTCTTCTTTTCAAGTTTTCTTCCCTATTCCTTAGTTCTCCACGCATACTTCTCTTCTTTAGAGTAAGACTACTCTTCCTTCCTCCCATTTATACTCTTAATGAATGTAAAATGTCCACTTTGCCCTTCCATTAAGCCTTATAGCCTTATAAGCTCAAGTGACTTGCCAAAAATACCCTTATAAAATCTTACTATCTTAATACTTTAATTCAAACAACCTATGTCATATAATCTTACTATCATTAACATAATAATTAGCTCCCAGAATTATTCCATCAAAACCTCATAATTAATTTAAATCATGATTAACTAGAGAAAAAAATTCGAGGGCCAACATTTCTCTCCCTCTTAAAAGAATTTCATCCTCAAAATTCTTATCTAATTGATCAAAAAGGCTAGATGTTCCTCCTTTTTCCATTTAACTTCATCCCTCTAATAATTTCTTTCAAATGACCCTAGTTACGAGACTCACTAGGTCTTTCAATCCCTCATTTGGTCATTCACTTTCTTAACTAGTTTCTCATTATTTTTCAGATTAATCATAATTTTTACACTTCCTGTGTTGATAACACAAATGTCATATCATATCAATATTCCTTAACATACTCACATATATATCAAATTACAAATTTAAGACATCTTTTATCAGTAGCGCTGACTCATAATAATTTCATATAGATCAACTCTTATTGGGCTTAGCTAATTCTTTTTCCTAATCTGAGCACACCTTGTACTTAATGAAAGCACACCTTGGAAAGGTAATACTCTTAGAGACAATTTATCTTTCACTTAATAATTCACATCACTGTAGTGTCAATACAGTTAACTCTTATGTTCTTCTCACTTTATTCCATACCTTCTGTGTTGATCCACCAACTTCTTTATCATTCTTGAATCACTTAATTTCTATTATAGATTGATTTCACTCATTAACAATATCTTTTGAATCAATCCTGGCCTTCAATCATTTTAGGCCTTATTCATTTTAAATGTAAGGTAAGACAACCCCTTTTGTCGTAAAATGCCTCATGCAATATTCTATTGACATTAATGCGATAATGATTGTTATGCTTAAAGTAAATCAAAACTGTAAATTGATCTCATATTTGTATGAACTCCAAAAATATAATCTTTAATCATGTCTACAACACTCAAGACTGTTGGCAATTCACAACTGTGATCATTTACTTTTACCTCCTTAGCCATCAAATGCTATCTTAGCGTATTCCTACTAGGATGTATAATTTAAGGGTGTTATTTGTGCTTCTCCAACAATCTCTTTGCTTAATCATCACTATCAATACACACATCTCTTATTTCAATCACAAAGTATCATTCTTCCTATTCGAACTCAAAATTTGTATTAATTTCCAATTTCTTAGTAAGATTCACAATTTCTGGATGCTCAATTTGGGCTTTGTTCATGTGAAACTGATCTAAATTTTCAGTGCAGCTAATACTGCTTCATTTTTTTGCCCCAAATTCAACTCCATTTTGCACTCTTTATTGCATTAGATCTGATAACCTCAATATTTGAGTTCATGCTTCACTGCTATTGGGATTCTTACTTAATGTATCAGATACAACACTAACTTTATCAATATAATACTCATTTGTACAATCAAAATCTTTCAGTACTTCTATCCATTATCTTAGTCTCGTATTCATTTCTCTTGACTTAGTAATCACCTCAAAGTTTAATGATCTATTTATTTATATATATCCAAGATGTTTCTGTCCATATAATGTCTCTAACTTTCAAGCAATCACCATTGCAGCAAGTTTCAATTCATATATCAAATAATTAACCAATAAGGTTTCAATTGTCTCTATGCATATGAAATCACTTTATCATGCTGCATTGGATTTTATCCTCATCTCTTATACAACATCATTGTATACTATAAAATCTGCAAATCCAGACGATATAATTAATATCGGTGTTATAATTCCTCAAAATTCTCTTTACTTTCATTACTAATACGATTTACACTTTTTTCCTAAAGTATTCAAACTATTCTTCTCAACTTTTCGAATACATTTAATATATCATCAAATTTTTGCTTGGATCTCTTTAATCTTTAATACCATAGTACTATCTGGGCATTTGTTAACTCAAACAAATATTTCCAAAGTTCCATATGCCCATTATTAGTTCTCCTAATTTCTTAAATAACTAATTCCTCAATGAGGTAACATTATCTCAAGTTATTTTCAATTTCCTAATTAACTTCCTTTCTCGAATGATTTTCTCAATTCATTCAATTTCCTCTGATTTCACATTGACTTACTCTTCTGTCTGCTCCTTCATACTAATTTCTCCACACATTTCAATTCATTTTCAATCTTAACTTCCTGTGTTTGTAACACATTCATCAGGTTAAATTTGTATCTCCCGAACATATTTACACATAATATAACGTGGACTTATATACTCCTCATATTAGCAATTAATGTCTCCTCAAATTCAGGAATCCACTTAAATAGTTGGATACTTTACATCGAACAAGATACATACAGTCTCAGTAGCATACTTTATCTCTTATGCTTGAGTCTCCACTAAGGATATGACTATAATATTCACTTTTGAAACATTACTTATTCATTTCTGATTTGTTCTTTCATTGATCATCCTTAATATAAACTATCTGATCTGCTTAACCTAATTTAATGAAGTTCTTCAAAGAGGATTTCTTGCTACTATCATCTATACTGTTCATGTAATGTTTATCAATCACCTGTTATCATCATCGCATTATTAGCCATTCTTAATGCATTAAGAAGCCCAATTTCTATATTTATTACAAGGTCATAAAGTTCTAATTATCATAACTGAATGAAGTAGTAAACATAATTATTGCCACATATGCTTAGGTGTGTATCATCAAAGTCATCCCATTTTTCCCAAAGATTTATCTCTGACAATTCACCAATGTATATCTTATGCTAATATATGTCAATCATAATTGGTTCTGAACAGCCTCTGAATATTCGACGACTATTCAAAAATTTTACTCCTCTATAGCAGTTACCTTTTCAATAAAATCACCTATACTATACTTCCATCGCGTTACTCTGATTCATCTCATGATTTTATCTATAGGGATTATAGATTACTTCCTATACCATATCTAAATATAGATCTCATGTACTTAATCACATTATTCACCAATGTAATCACATTATCAGATATGTACTCATAATAACTGGTTAACATAACCTTGAGAACTTCTACATATATCACTATCATTTGTTTCATTTTCCCTATGTACTTTCTTAATCAATTTACAATTATAAACACATAACCATGTTGAAATTCTGATCTCATATTCACTAACATAATCTTATATCAGATCATAACTCTTATCACAGTAATTAAACAATCATTTTAAATTCCAAGTTCAACCTTTCAATTCCACTTTGTATAAAACACCTTAAATCTTGTCATTTCAGCCTATGTCTCTATTTCTTCTCAGTCCATTAATGAAAATATTTTTACATCTATATCAACTCAAGTACATATCCTCAACGAAATTCCATCATCATATTCACTGAAATAACCACAAATGCTAAATATGTTCCTAACATATCGGACTACGTAATATCTCTTATTTCTAAATATCCACAAACTTTCATTTTCTCATATCATGAAATGCCTATATAAGATACTAAATCTGGGCGCTCTAATACCATAACATGTTGGACCCTATTTTTGGAGTCCAACTCAGAGATCATAAAAACATGAGCTCTGATACCACAACATGTTGGACCCCGTTTTCAGAGCCCAATATCGCAATCGTAAGAACGTGAGCGTAGTCTAATGAAATCTCCTTAACCATCATCCGTTCATCTTCATTCTCTGATACCATAAATATTGGGTCGTTGGGTCTCGGTGGGTGAGTTCACCGTGAAAAACTTTATGTTTTACCACGGCGAACGGACAAGAACTTCTATGGAAACCCTTTGGGAAAAGTTCATCGCAGTGAACTCTTGACTTCTTCACGACGAAGGTCCAGAATTTTCCCCTCTGCTCTTCTCGGGATAAAAAAGCCGTGGCGAGAAGCTTGACTTCACCACAATGAAGATGTATAATTTTCCATAGTAAAACCCTTTAGGAACGGTTTACTCAAGAGCCTTCTCTTGGTTTCTCTATCTATCTAATCCTTACTTTCACTATATGTTGTCCCGAATTCACTCCCTCTAAGATAACATCATTTCATGGCAATTCAACTACCAATGTTATTTTTTCATACTCTCTAATCTCTTTTCTTAAAACATTTAATTTATTTCTTATAAATAATTCTCATTCTTCACAATTTCCTATCTTTCCTTTTTTCCATATCACATATCACTTATATGTTACAGCAATTCGTAATCAAAAAGATCAATCTCAAAACGATAACTTCCTCAAGTATACCTAATTTCAACTCAACCTCATCTATACGCAAATTCATATTTCATTAACCTCAAAAGAAAAAGGTTATACAAAACTTTAATCACATATCAACATGACATCATTTGCTTAATGCAAAATACACACGGATGCTCGTGTTTGATATGTTGCTAAAGCTACTAAAAAATTAACTAACTTTGTATAAAAGCTAACTATCTTGTAGTTGCCAAATACCTTTATGCTCTTGATCACTCAAACTCATGCTTATCACCTGAAGATGGGGAGAAACGGGGGGGTGGGGGTGAGCTTGAAAACTCATGGGTAACAAGTTTATCATGGAGAAATAAGTAAAAACCGTTGAAATATTGATTTGTCATGGAAAAATTCTTATTGAATCATAAAATGCATTGTTCTCAACCAATTCATAATAACATAAGTCTTGTATGCATTAACTTATTGACATAACATAAGCACATTAGCACATTCTAATGGTTTGGGTGGATCCAAAAATATAACCAACTACACATTTCCACTTAATGGTCTTGTGTAGCTGTGAACATATTGTATTATCGCAATCCCACTTAATGGTCTTGCATAGTTGTGAACTTATGGGAGTCCGTAAAAGAGCTCCATCTTACTAGCGAGCAGGCGAGAGAAGCCTTTTGTCAAAGTACACTTCACTTAACTTAGGAGACCACCATAAACTAACATAATATATATTTCA
>JAOQMP010000208.1:10681969-10702047 GCA_027563575.1 Erythroxylum pedicellare
CCTTTATGCTCTTGATCACTCGATCTCTTGCTCATCACCTGAATATAGGGAGGAACTGGAGGGGGGGGGGGGGGGAGCTTCAAAGCTTGTGGGTAACAAGTTTATAAAA
This sequence comes from Erythroxylum pedicellare, assembly GCA_027563575.1. NCBI lineage: Eukaryota > Viridiplantae > Streptophyta > Magnoliopsida > Malpighiales > Erythroxylaceae > Erythroxylum > Erythroxylum pedicellare. Next base: position 10,682,079 of record JAOQMP010000208.1, read on the forward strand.
TGCATAGTTCTCAACAAATTCACAATAACACAAATCATATATGCATCAAATTTTCAACATGTCATAAGCACATAAGCACATCATAATGGTTTGGGTAGGTCTGAAGCAGAACATACTACATATTTCCACATAATGGTCCTGTGTAACCGTGAACAGAATGTACTATCGCAATCCCACATAATGGTCTTGCATAGCTGTGAACTTATGGGAGTCCATGAAAGAGCCGCATGCCACTAGTGGGCAGGCAGGAGAAGCCTTTGGTCAAAGTGCACTTGATTTAACTTAGGGGATCACCACAAAGCCACATAACATGTATTTCATGACTTGCAAATCATATATTTCGTAACCATTTCCATATTCATCTCATAAATCATCAATAATTCAAGTACCAAAATGTAGCAATTTATTAAATAATTTAAATAGCAATAATACAACATTTATAAACAAATGAAATCATTTTAATTTTTATTACTTTGCAAAACATAGTTATGGCTCACTAACTATATTATAAGCATATAACCCACCTTGAAATCCTTGCTTATAAACTTGCTCAAAGAGACCTCTCCCTTTTTCTCTTGTTGCATTTCCTTGATTTCATTTAACAATAATCAAGAACTCCATTCCATAGGAATTCCAATTTAGAACCTAAAGAAACATATTCAATAAAACCCATGCATTTTCTAAGCTTTTTGAACCTAAAACCCTTTCAAAAATTTAGACTTTTGGGTGAATGTTTCACTAGTATTTTGATTAGTTAAATGAAGAAATTTGATGAAACTTGGTTATAAAAACTTTACCCATTGTCTTAAGTCTCTAATGACACCAAAATCATTGAATTTGGTTTAGTAATCTGAAAGTTATACGCCAAATATTTTTGGACTTTTCTTTTACAGAAATAATATTCTATGCTCAACTTCCATTGGAATATTCTAATTTTAGAGACTGAATTAAATCTCTATTTCATCAAACAAATTGTATCCCTATGTATATAGTTTACCCCAAATAAAAAATCATTCCATTTGGATAACTACACAAAATGTTATGCCGAAAATACCAAGGCATGTTCCAGCTGTGCAGAGAAAATTTCACCGCGGAGAACCAAAAAGTTGTGCACGGTGAACTTTGATTTCCTGCAAGTTGGCCACGACGAACCAAAAAGTTGGTCGTGGTGAATTTTCATAGAAACGCAACTCTTCTCCCAAAATTTTCCAGATTCCTCACCCATAACATCTTACATCTAACACATCTTATACAAAAATCATCCTTTCAACTTCATTTCAACTCAATATCATTCACAAACCAATTCATGATCTATCTTTGATCGTTAACCCAAAAAGAGAACTTTTGCATATGCGATCATCAAAAACTTCCTACACATATTCAACTTCATTATCACTAAAGATGCTTCATCCAACAAATCAAGAAGTGTTAATGTTTATACTTACTTGTTGAGCTTCAAAATCTTCAAACATCATGAAACCCTAGCTTGTTTTCTCTTCTTTCTCCCCTTCTTCATGACACTCGCTCTTTTTCTCTTCAATTTTAGACAAATTTTCTTCTTACACTTATACCCTTCCTTTAAGGCCTTAATTCTTCCGAACTTAAGTGAGCTACCAAAAATGCCCTTATACAAGCTTACTACCTTACCGTTTTAATTTAATTTAACCTATGTCATATAATCTTACTATCATTAACATAATAATTAACGCCACAAAATAATTAAATTTAGAAAATAATCCCATAATGACCCTATAATTCATTCAAATCATGCTTAACTAGAAAAAAATATGGGGGCCAACATTTCTCACCCTCTTAAAAGAATTTAGTCTTCGAAATTCTTATCTGACTGATCAAGAGGAAAGGGTATGCTTCCTCTTACACTCTTCCATTTCCCATTTAACATCATCACTCAAATACTTCTTAATTCCTTAATTCTTTCAAATGACAATAGTCAATAGACTCACTCGGTCTTTTAATCCCTTATTTGCTCATTCACTTTCTTAACTAGTTCCTCATTATGTTTCAGATTACTCACAATTTTTTTCCACTTCCTGTGTCGATAACACCAATGTCATATCATATCAATATTCTTTATCATACTCACATATATCACATTACGAATCTAAGACATCTTTTATCAGTGGCACTGACTCATAATCATATCCTTTTTCATAACCTGAGCACACTTTGTACTTAATGTAAGCACTCCTTGGCACCGTGATACTCCCAGAGACAATTTATTTTTCACTTAATAATTCACATCATTGTAGTGTCAATACACATAACTCTTATGTTCATCTAACTTTACTCCATACCTTCTGTGTTGATCTACCAACTCCTTTATTCTTTTTGAATCACTTAATTTCTATTACAGATTCATTTCACTCATCAACAATATCTTTTGAATCAATCCTGGCCTTCAACCATTTTAGGCCTTATTTATTTTAAATGTAAGGGCAGAAGACTCCTTTTGTCACATAATGCCCCATACAATATTCTAATAACATCACCGCGATAATGATCACTATGTTTAAAGTTAATCAAAGCTGTACATTGATCTCATATTCTTGTGAACTCCAAAAATATAAGCTTTAAACATATCTACAACAATCAAGATTGTCGACAATTCATAACTGTGATCATTTGCTTCTACCTCCTTAACCATCAAACGTTATCTCAACGTATTCCTACTAGGATGTATGTCATAGGTTGTTATTTAGGCTTATCTAACAATCTCTTTACTCCTTCATCTTTATCGGTACACATACTTCTTATTTCAATCAGAAATTATATTCTTCCTATTCGAACTCAAAATTTGTATTCATTTCCAATTTCTTAGTAAGATTCACAATTTCTAAATCCTCAATTTGGGCTTTGTTTATGTGAAACTGATCTTAATTTTCAGTGCAGCTGATAATAATTCATTTTGCCCTAATTCAACTCCATTCTGCACTCTTTATTGCACTAGATTTGATAATCTCAATATCCAAATTTGTGATACACTACTATTGAATTTTCTATTCAATGCATCTGATTACAACACTAGCTTTACCAATATAGTACTCATTTGTACAATCATCATCCTTCAAATAACTCTATCTATTGTCTCAATCTCATATTCAATTCTTTCAACTCAATATTTACCTCAAAATTAATTGAACTATATATTTATATATATCCAAGATGTTTCTGTCCATATAATGTCTCCAACTTTCAAGCAATCACTGTTGCAGCAAGTTTCAATTCATGTATCAAATAATCAACCCATGAGGTTTCAATTTTCTTCATGCATATTAAATCACTTTATTATGTTGCATTGTATTTTATCTTAGTTTCTTATACAACATCTTTGTATACTACAAAATCTCCAAATCTAGATGATATAATTAAGATTGGTGTTATAATTCCTGAAAATTCTCTTTACTTTCATTATTTATACGATTTATATGTCTTTCCTGAAGTATTCAACCTATTCTTCTCAACTTTTTGAATACATTTAATATATCATCAAATTTTTCTTAGATCTCTTTAATCTTTAATACCATACTAATATTTAGGTATTTGTTAACTCAAACAAATATTTCGATAGCTCCATATGCCAATGATTAGTTCTCTTAATTCCTTAAATAACTAACTCCTCAATGAGGTAACATTGTCTCACGTTATTTTCAGTTTCACAATTGACTTCCTTTCTCCAATGATTTTTTTAATTCATTCAATTTCCTCTAATTTCACATTGACTTATTCTACTGTTTGCTCATTCATACTAATTTCTCCACAGATTTCAATTTATTTTCAGTTTTAACTTCCTATGTTTGTAACACATTCATCAAGTCAAATTAGTATCTCCCGAACATATTTACACAAAATATAATGTGGACCTATATACTCCTCATATTAGCAATTGATGTCTCCTCAAATTCAAGAATCCACTCACTTAGTTGGATACTTTACATCAAACAAAATACATACATTCTTAGTATTATATTCCACCTTTTATCCTTAAGTCTCTGCTGGGGTTATGACTCCAATTTTTACTTTTGAATCATTACATATTAATTTCTGATTTGTTCTTTCATTGATCATCCTTAATATAAACTATCTGATTTGCTTAACCTAATTCAATGAAGTTCTTTTTCGAAAGAAGATTTCTTGCTACTATCATCTATACTATTCAAGCAATGTTTTTCAATCAACTGTTATCATTATTAGATTATCAACCATTCTTAATACCTCAAGAACACCAATTTCTATGTTTCTTACAAGGTCATAATATTCTAATTACCATAACTCAATGAAGTAGTAAACATAATTACTGCTGCATATGCTTAGGTGTGTATCATCAAAGTCATTCCATTTTGCCCAAAGATTTATCTCCGATAATTTACCAATGTATATCTTATGCTAATGACATGTCAATCACAATTTATTCTAAACAGCCTTTCTACGACTATTCAAAAAAATGTACTCCTCCATAGTAGTTACCTTTTCAACAAAATCACCTATACCATACTTCCATCGTATTCCTCTGATTCATCTTATGATTTTATCTATAAGGATCATAGATTACTTCTGATACCATATCTAAATATAGATCTTATGTACTCAGTCACATTATTCACCAATGTAATCACTTTATCGGATATGTCCTCATAATAACTAGTCAACATATCCTTAAGAACTTCCACATACATCACTATCATTTGTTTCATTTTCCCTATGTATTTTCTTAATCAATTTAGAATTATAGACGCATAGCCACCTTGAAATTCTAATCTCATATTCACTAACACAATCTTATATCAGATCATAACTCTTATCACAATAAGTAAACAATCATTTTAAATTATAAGTTCAGGCTTTCAATTCCACTTTGCATAAACACCTTAAATCTTATCATTTCCACCTTTGTCTGTATTTCTTCTCAGTCAATTCATGAATATAATTCCACATCCATATCAATTCAAGTACATATCCACACTAAAATTCTGTCATCAAATTCACTGACATAACCACACATGCTGAATCCGTTCTTAACATATCAAACTACATAATAACTCTTATTTCTAAATATCCACAAACTTTAATTTTCTCATATCAAGAAATGCCCATGTAGGATACTAAACCTAAGCACTCTAACTCCACAACTGTAGGACCCCTTTTTCGGAGTCTAACTTCAAGGTCATAAAAACATGAGCTTAGATATATTCCAATAAAATCTCCTTAACCATCATCGATTCATCTTGGTGCTCTGATATATATAAATGTTGGGTCCCTGGGTCCCAATGGGTGGGGTCGTCACGACAAACTTTATGGTTCACCGCGATGAATGGAGGAGAACGTCTGTGGAGACCCCTTGGGAAAAGTTTGCCACGGCAAAGTTCCCATATTCAAACCACACATTTCTTGAGATAAATAAGTCGTGGCAAAGATGTAAAATTTTCCATAATAAAACCTTTTAGGAAGCGTTTACTTAAGAGCCTTCCCTAGGTTTCCCCATCTATCCAATCCTTACTTTCATTATAAGTTATCCCAAATTCACTCCCTCTGAGGTAACATCATTTCATGGAAATTCAACTACCAATATTATTTCTTTATACTCTCTAATCTCTTTTTATAAAACATTTAATTCATTTCTTATAACTAATTCTCATTCTTCACAATTTCATATATTTTTTTCCATATCACATCTCACTTATATGTTACAACAATTCGAAATCAAAATGATCTATCTCAAAATAACAACTTCCTCAAGTATACCTAATTTCAACTCAACCTCATCCATAAGCAAATTCATAATTCATTAACCACAAAAGTAAAAAGTTTTACAAAACTTTAATCATATACCAACATGACATCATTCACTTAATATAATAATACACACGAATGCTTATGTTTGATATGTTGCTAAAGTTACTGAAAAATCAAACTAACTTAATACAAAATCTAACTATCTTCTAACTACCAAATGCCTTTATGTTTTTGATCACTCGATCTCTTGCCATCATCTAAATATGGGGAGGAACGGGAGAGGGGGAGTGAGCTTGAAAGCTCATGGGTAACAAGTTTATAATGGAGAAACAAGCAAAAATCGTTGAAAATTTTATTTGTCATGGAAAAATTCTTATTAAATCATAAAACGCATAGTTCTTAACCAATTCACAGTAAAACAAATCATGTATGCATCAACTTATCGACATATCATAAGCACATAAGCACATCATAATGGTTTGGGTAGGTCCAAAATAGAACATACTACACATTTCCACATAATGGTCCTATGTAGCCGTGAATAGAACGTACTATCGCAATCTCACATAATGGTCTTGCGTAGCTGTGAACTTATGGGAGTCCATGAAGGAGTTCCATGCCACTAACGGGCAGACGGGAGAAGTTTTTAGTCAAAGTTCACTTGACTTAACTTAGGGGACCACTAAAAAGCCGCATAACGTGTATTTCATGACTTGCAAAACATATTGCCCAAAAAGGCACTTTTCGAAAACATGATTTTCATAAGCATCATACATTTCAAAACCATTTCCATCTTCATCTCAAAAATCATCAATAATTTAGGTACCAATATATGACAATTTATTAAATCATTCAAATAGCAATAATACAACATTTATAAACAAATGAAATCATTTTAATTTTTATTGCTTTTGAAAACATAATTACGACTCATTAACTCTATTATAAGCATATAACCCACCTTGAAATCCTTGGTTATAAACTTGTTAAAAGAGACCTCTCCCTTTGCTCCTGTTGCCTTTCCTTGATTTCCTTTAACAATAATTAAAAAATCCATTCAATAGGAATTCCAATTTAAAGCCTAAAGAAACATATTCAATAAAACCTATGTATTACCTAAGCTTTTTGAACCCAAAGCCCTTTCCAAATTCAGACTTTTAGGTCAAATTTCCACTATTATTTTGATCATCTAAATGAAGAAATTTGATAACACTTTCTTCTATACAAATTTTTACCATTGTCTTAAGTTTCTAATGACACTAAAATCATTCAATTCGGTTCAGTAATTTGAAAGTTATACCCAAACCATTTTCGGATTGTTCTTATACTAAAACAATATTCTATGTTCAAATTCCATCTAAATATTCTAATTCTTAGAGACTGAATTAAAACTCTATTTCATCATAACAATTTTATACCTATGTCTCTAGTTTACTCCAAATAAAAAATCATTCCATTTGGATAACTAAACAAAAAGTTATGCTTAAAATACCGAAGTATGTTCAAGCTGTGCAGAGAAAACTTTGTCGCGGCGAAGTTTGATTTTGCTACAGGTTGGCCGTGGCGAACCTTAGAGTTGGCCAAGGTAAACCAAAAAGTTGGCTGTGGTGAAATTTTGCAGAATCATGACTCTTCTCCTAAATTTTTTCTAATCCCTCACCCACAACATCTTACATCTAACACATCTTATACAAAAATTATCCTTTCAATTTCATTTCAGCTCAATATCATTGACAAACCAATTCATGATCTATCTTTGATCATTAACCCAAAAAGAGAACATTTGCACATACAATCATCAACAACTTCCTACACATATTAAACTTCATTTTCACCTCTCATTATCACTAAACATGCTTCATCAAACAAATCAAGAAGGGTTAATGTTTATACTTACTTGTTGAGCTTCAAAATCTTCAAACATCACAAAACCCTAGCTTGTTTTCTCTTCTTTCTCCCCTTCTTCACGACACTTTCTCTTTTTCTCTTCAATTTTCTTTTTCTTCCTTCTTTTTATACAAGACAACTTTTCTTCTTCCACTTATACCCTTCCTTTAAAGCTTTAATTCTTCCAAACTTAAGTGAGCTACCAAAAATGCCCTTATACAGTCTTACTACCTTACCACTTTAATTTAATTTAACCTATGTCATATAATCTTAATAACGTTAACATAATAATTAAATCCAAAAAATAACCCTATAAAGACCCCATAAGTGATTCAAATTATGCTTAACTAGAGAAAAAAATTTGGGGGCCAACATGAACCTAAAGTTTTTACACGAAGATAAACATTTATGATGAATGTCGATCTGGTTACTCAACTAGGTCATATTGTTATTAAATGGCTTAGTTGGAATGTCATTATAGCCCTTTGTTGCGAAGGCACACAGTTATGATACGTGTCGATCCAGTTACTCAGCTACTTCCCATTCTTAATTGGCTACTAGCTCTATTCATAACCTGAAGGCTAGCGAAATAGTTATTTCATTGAATTTTACACTTTTTTTTTGCTTACTTTATTGCTTTTACTAATTATTCTCATAAAAACATACTAGTAATGCCACTTATTTGATTGACCCAAAATTATAAATGAATATGGAAACTTTCGAAGTTGAATAGAATAACTTCGTATCCTAATTAACTAGCATATTTAGCCCTAAGTAACTTAGGTCACTTATTTCACGAGCTAATAGGTTTTAGCAACCTATAATATTGTTTAAGGCTAAATTAATCCCGTTAAATCCTAGCTATTGACACATTCACACGAATCACATCATATAGACCTAAACAAACTATCACACAATATGCAAAATTCACATTCAAATTAAAAACACATAACCCAAATGCATATATGGTAAATAGAAACCACAATATATGAAGAAAATAATAACAAAAATGAAAAGAAAAGGGTTAGAACATGAAATCATCAAAATGACAGAGGTGCAAAGCAAATCCACTTGGTGCCTAAGATTGTTGCCCTATCTTATAATTGCTTAAAAATAAATAAGAGAGTTAGCAGTCCAAATCATTCCAAGTCATTGAAAACTTATTTTTTAAGATTCAAAACAAATCTAACTATGCACAACAATTTAAATCTAATTACTGAACGTGTTCATTTATGGTCATTAGCTTGACCTTATACCCTTAGAACTTGTTCAATTCCTCAAAAGGAAAGATATTACTTCCTTTTCCTTTGGGACCACTATGCCAAAATACAATTTACATCAAACCCCATTAACCTTAAAGGTTTCCTCGTTTGCATTTTCCAGTTTAAGGGCTCCATAATCAAAAACTTGAATAACTGTAAAAGGTCCATTCCATTGTGATTTTAGCTTCCTTAAAAACAGCCTCAACCTCAAATTGTATAGCAACACTACATCTTTTACCTTAAATTAATTCTACTTAAGATGAGAATCGTGCCATCTCTTTACCTTTTCCTTGAAATGTTTGACATTTTAGTATGAATTGTAACGAAATTCCTCAAGGTCATCCAGTTGTAGAAGTCATTTGCTCGCTTGCTTCTAATCAAAATTTAACTCTCTTATTGCCAACTATACCCGATGCTCTAGCTCAACTAGTAAATGGCAAGCCTTACCATATATAAGCCTATAAGGAGTTGTTCCGATTTGTGTCTTAAAAGCAGTCCTATAAGCCCATAAGGCATCATCTAGTTTTAACACCCAATCCTTCTTAAAGTTGTTCATTGTTTTCTCCAAATTTTGTTTCATTTCCTAGTTAACAACTTCCACTTGGCCATTAGTCTACCGATGATAAGGAGTGGCAACACGATGGTGGACTCTGTACCCTTTTAGGAGAGCATCAAAGGACCTGTTATAGAAATGAATTTCCCCATCGCTTATTATAGTCCTTCGCACTCTAAGCTGATTAAATATATGTCTAAGCTGATTAAATATATGCTTGATAAATTTTCTCACAACCCTTCCATCATTGGTTGCAAATGCCACAACTTCGACCCAATATGATACACAATCCACCCCCACTAAAATGTACATGTTTCCTATGGAGGATGGAAAGGGATCGATTAAGTCGATTCCTTATACGTCAAAGACTTCAACTCCAAAAATGTTGGATAAAGGCATTTTGTATCTTTTGGAAATGTTGCCTACTCATTGACAATGATCACATTGTACCATGAAAGCTTGAGCTTCTTTAAGCAAATGTGGCCATTAAAATCCACATTCTAGTACTTGAGTTGTTGTTTTGTTTGCTCCATAATGGCTAGCGTATTGAGCTTCATGACATCGTGTTAATATACCCAATATTTTGTTATCTGGCTTCCATTGTCTTACTAATCCATCCGCACATGTTCGACACAAGACTGGTTCATCTTATAAATATCATTTATAGTTGTGTAAAAATCTTTTCCTTTATTGATAAGAGAGGTCATAAGGAATGTTACCATTGGCAATATAATTTGCAATATTAGTAAATCATGGAGTAGCTAGACTATCAAGCAACATCAAAGTTTTGTCAAGAAATTTCTCATTAATATCTTCACTTTGCTCGCATTCCCCTCCTTCCAAATGTGATAAGTGGTCTATAACCACATTTTCCACTCCCTTTTTATCTCACACTTCTATATCAAATTCTTATAGGAGTACTACCCATTGAATAAGCCTCAATTTTGCATCCTTCTTGCCAAACAGATATTTTAAAGTAGCTTGATATGTGAATACGATTACCTTTAACACCAAGAGGTATAACCGAAACTTATCACATGCATACACCACTGCAAGTAATTCCTTTTAGTGGTGGTGTAATTAAGTTGAGGTCCTAAAAGGGTCCTGCTTGAGTAGTAGATCGCATTCAACTTTTTATCTTTCCTTTACCCTAGTACACAACCCATAGCTTGTTCGCTTACATCGTATATGACCTTAAATGGGAGTGTCAAATTAGGTGGTGTTAAAATTGGTGCGGATGTTAATGCCTCCTTCAGTTTATTGAATACAAACACACACTCTTCATCAAACAGAAAGGGCACATCCTTAACTAATCTGTTTGTCAAAGGTCTTGCAATTTGTGAGAAATTTTTAATAAATCGATGTTAAAATCCTACATGGCCTAAGAATCATCGCACACCCTTTATGTTAATTAAAAATGGAAGTTTCTCTATAACTTTTATTTTTACTCTATCAACTTTTAATCGTTGGTGCAAAATTTTATGCCTGACCACTATCCCCTTTCGCACCATAAAATGACACTTCTCCCAGTTTAACACTAAATGTGACTCTCACATCTTTGAAGCACACTGTCCAAATTGGTTAAACACATTTCAAAAGAGTCTCCAAAATGTAAAAAATCATCTATGAACACTTCGATTATATCTTTGATGATATCAATGAACATGAATATCTTACATTTTTGTAATGTAGTTGGGGCATTGCACAATCTGAAACGCATCCATCTATATGCGAACATACCATTAGGATAGGTGAATGTGGTCTTTTCTTGGTCCTTGGGGTAGATAAAGAATTGATTTGTCCAAAGTACCCATCCAAGAAGCAGTAAAAAGAATGACCAGCCAACCTTTCTGTCATCTGGTCTATGAGCGGAAGAGGATACTAATCCTTTTTATTCACTGAATTAAGTTTACGATAATCTATACACACCCTCTATATTATGATTGTTCTTATTGAACTACTTCTCCACTCTCGCTCTCTATTACTATCATTCCCCTTCTTCGGTACACATTATACTAGGCTGACCCATTCATCATCAGATATGTGATAAATTATCCATGCATCTAAAAGTTTAATTATTTCTCTCTTGATCAACTCTTTCAAGTAGGATTCAACCTCCGTTGACACTCTTTTAGTATTCTACATCCTTCTTCAAGGTTTATTCGATGTATATAGATATTTAGACTTATACCACAAATATAAGAAATTTTCCATCTATTGGCCTTTATTCTCCTTCTAACAATTGCTAGCCCCCTACTCTTTTGTTTCCTATACAATTGATTGGAGATGATGATGGCTAACGATTGACTTTCACCCAAAAAGGCATATCTAAGATGTGTAAGTAAAGATTTAAGCTCTAATGTGGGTGGTTTCTTTGCAGAGGCTAGTGTGGGTGCTTTAGTTTAGACTAATATGTCTTGATGCGTTTGAACACCCGACTCCTCCATTTTATCATTTCCTTCAAGCTCGGCCTTATTCGACTTCTCATCTCCATTAGTTGTCTCTGCTTCTATCAATTTCACTTTTATAAAGCAACTCTTTACTTGTTCTTGCAAACTTTGATCCATAATTTCGACCTTCATGCACGTGCTACTTTCTATCATATTTTTTAAGGCCTTGTTAATATTAAACTTTACTTAGTCTTCACTAATCTGAAGTGTCAATTTCCCTTTATGAATGTCAATTATGACTTTCCCTGTATTCGTAAATGGTTGACTAAAGATCAATGGAAAATTCTTATCCTCTTCAAAATCGAGGACCACAAAGTCCATAGGAATAATAAACTTATCCACTAGCATCAGAATATCCTCTAGCACTCCAAATGGTTTTTTACTATGTTGATCTGCTAACTAAATTAGCATTGATGATGGCTTGACCTAACCTAGCCCCAATTTCCTGAATATCGACAAAGGCATAACATTAATACTTACTCCTAAGTCGCATAAGCACTTTGTGAATTCAAATTCACCAACCACACAGGGTATTATGAAACTCCCTGGATCTTTCATCTTAGATGGCATCTGGCTAGTGACTATGGAACTATAGGTGCTAGTCAGAACCACTATTTGGTTTTCTTCCTAAAAATGCTTCTTTGATTATATGTCCTTTAAAAACTTAGCATGTTTGGGAATATATTGCAAAGCCTTAATGAATGAAAGATTTATCTGCAGTTTCTTTAAGTTCTTTACAAATTTTAAAAATTGAGCATTCAATTTATTCTTCTACAGTCACTGAGGATAGGGAACCTTAGGTTGATATGGTGGAGGGGAGACATAAGGAGGATATTCATTTATATTCTCTTCTTTCTCCTTTTCTGAATCTTTTTTAATAGGAGTAGAGTTCACATCTTTTTTCTTTATAGGTTGTTCAAGTTACGTCCCACTTCAAAGTGTTAAAGCTTTTAGTTGCTCCCTCAACGTTATGGTGAAACTTCTGGGGAAACTTCCTCCACTTTGTCCAGAATACGTTTTTGATAATTAACTCACTTGTACCTCTACATTGTGGATGGAAGAGGCATACTTCTTTGTTACGTGTTCAAATCTACCTTCCAAACTCTTTTGTGCATCATTTAGGCTTCCAAGCTTGTCTAAGATCTTATCTAATTTGGAATCCATAGAGTTTAGATCCTCCTATTGGTAACCAGGTAGCCCTTGCAGCTTAAATTGGCCTCCACTATTTTTTGACCACTAAAAGTTAAGGGTGATATCTCCACCCAGGATTATACGTGCTTGAATAAGGATTGTTCCCTCCTTCTTTATTAAATTGTACTCCCATATACTTCAGTTGCTCTACTTCACCTTCTTGCATTAGGAAACAGTCAATAGTATAATGGTCCATTTGCCCACATAAGCTCACGTTTTTTTTAATGGCCTTAACTAGAACAAAAGATGATGCTTTCATGTTGTTTAGCTATCGATTCAAGCTGTCAATTTTTTCTTGCATTTCCATAATTTGGTTGATAGCTATAACTCCTTTTTGCTCTTAGAAAGTTGTGTGATATGTGTTTAAATTTTGATTCATTTGATATGCTACACTTAGTAATTAATGTCTTAGAACTTCTTAGGATATTCATTTTAACTCACATTTGATTACACGTACATCTCGGAAGTAAAGAGCTAAAGTGACCTGAAAGTATGTTCTTAAAGTCATCTTCTCAATTTCCATACTCTATTGATTCATAGACCATGAAGAAGAATAAATAAAAAACAAGAAGAATATAAGAAAATGTTGTCAACATGAAGAAAATGTTGTCAACATAGCTCACTGCCCTTTAGAAAATTTCATAGCCATGCAATGTGAGTAAATATTTTTACAAAGCAACTCATTCATGTGAATAATGGAAGTTTTCCATTTTTCCCATATGCCCTTCAAAACCTAGTTGCATTTAGGAGAATAAAACAAAAAGAGACATGAAGTGGGGCTTTACTAGGTGTCTACTGGTCAGTTAAGAGTGAAGAAGAGTTAAGAGAAAGCCAGTTATTCGTTTTGCTACATTTTAACTAACATTTCAGGTGTAAAGAAGGTGTTTTTCTTTTTTGACAGCTGGAGAGTAGCATCATGTTATTCCTATCCAATTTTATTTTATTAGACACCTAGCTTTATAGGAGAGAAGCAATTAGGTGTGTATCAGCTATGGACTAAAGTGAAGAAAAAAATATTAGCTGGAAAAGGAATGTGAAGCTTGGAAAACATAACACCTATCCACTCTCATTCTAACCTAGCTTTTTGAATAAAGAAAAAGCCAAGGATGGCTACATTAAAAGAAAGGAGTGACACTGGACAAAAAGTTTATCATCTTGTCTTTAGTTTTAATAAAACAAGAGGAAACTATCAACTATTGGGAAATGGAATGAGCTGAAGAAAAACGTGAGTGGAGGTTAAAACAAAAGACAACAACTGTTTTATTCTTTCTTCACCTTCATTTTTCAAGATGAAGAAAGGAGACAGCTACCATTCTTCTTGGAGCTTAAATATAACACCTCACCACCATAGAGTATATACCCAAACATCCAGAGGATATTTAAGTACATATCCTATGACAATGGTATGTTAGACCAATCATAATTCTTAAATGGCATTATAAAGAATATGCAATACTTAAAACCTCAACACTTCATTTCATTCATTGACAAAAGTTTACATTGTAGTTATTGAAACAAAAATTTACATTACCAAACATGAGCAAGTTTACAATCCTTTATACAAAAGTCCTATATGTCAAAGAAACTACAAAATACAATATATAACTCTTTTGATGTCAGCTGATAGATATTTGAGTCATATCTCAATCCAAAATGTTCCTTTAGAAAATCTTAAAAACTGGGTCTCCTGTCTCATACCTGAAAAGCCACCTTGCAATTTTTGATGAGTTTTATGAACTCAATGAGTAAACCATCATAGATGATCTCACCTAAGTAAAATACACAAATATCAAACAAGCAACCATTTTCACAAATGTTTTCCATCTCAATAAGACATAATGAATGACACACATTTCACAAACATTCTTTCAGAACATTTATAACCCAATCAACCACATTATCATGGCATATCACTTTATCATCATAATTTCAAAAAAGATTTCATAATCATATATTTCACAATCATAAAT
This sequence comes from Erythroxylum pedicellare, assembly GCA_027563575.1. Lineage (NCBI taxonomy): Eukaryota > Viridiplantae > Streptophyta > Magnoliopsida > Malpighiales > Erythroxylaceae > Erythroxylum > Erythroxylum pedicellare. The sequence goes on from JAOQMP010000208.1 coordinate 10,697,143, forward strand.
TTACAAATGAAAATGTATATGAGATTTTAGATTCATTATTATTTGTTGTGACTAAACGCCTTTTGGACACAGATATAGGTACTGACCTATTGGGCTCAATCAGATACAGAAATCATGAAGCAAAGCTTTACGTGCAAAATACTAAGTTCAAAGATCTGTCAAACTGGCTAATCTGATCACAATGCCTTTATCTAAACATGCATTTTATGAAATGCATCAAATGATAAAATATGCCATGAATAGCATTCACTCACAGACATAATCTTATATTCATCAAACCTTAGTCTAACATTCAACATTCGTTGAGTATTCTAAAATCATTCAGAATTTAGTTGCAAATAAATATCATTCAAATTTCATATGAAAATGGAACACTTCCAATACATTCCCGAATATCAAATTACTATGGATCATTAAGGCCTGGAATTCATATACAAATGACAAACAGTTCAATAATTGGAAGTTAAATAGAATAAATCAATCCTAGTTAATTCACAGTACACTCCAATTTACGCTATTGCCTGGATGGTCTGGCAATGACTGAAAGGCATCTAACTTGAGCATTTAAAATCATACAATTCATACATAATTCACATTACAAAGTCTATCAATCAAATACATATTCATTTGTGCACATATATACATATGCCATGTTCAATGCATGCTCAACTGACTTTTCTCAGGAATGTAACCTTATTCAACTTTCTTTACCATTCAACATCATACTTTGTATACTACCATTTTGCAATCAGGTTTGTCCCTTTAAACACCAAATTGATCAATCATACTTTACATTTATCCTTAAACATTTCCATGATAAAAAAGCTTCTTATAATACACACACAATTAGTACCTTACATCTGAAATTTTAGCAAGCTAAATCTACACATCACCAAAATATTTCCAGCAACATATACTCGTACATTCACCCAATTCCCATTCACAAAAACCTATTTTCTTCAATACTCATGCATCCATACCTTATACAAAATTTTCATGTCCTAAAGATCATATTTTCATTAAAATAACTCACTTGTTCCTTTAAGAATCAGAATTTCTAGGTTTGAACTCAACAAATCCAAAATAGGCCCTTCGTTAAGTTATGATTCAATTAACTACATAAACTTGTCAAGATATCTTCTGGAAAAAATATTTCACAGAATTATTAATAACACATGAACAACCATTTTTCATGTTTTAAAGTTTGACTAATTCGAGTTCTAAAGTCCCCAAAATTAGGACATAATATAAGGTTCCTACATAGGGGTCTATCACAGGCAATATTAGGAAAAGAGGCATAACTCAAGATCTAGTCACTATTTGTTCAAGAAACTTTTACAGAGGTCAAGATAATAACTATATCTACAAATTTCATTGTTTAAGTTTCTTTGAATTCGTGCCCTAAATATTTGTAAAATAGGTCGAAATAGGATGATGTAATTGAAACTAGAATTTTGACCTACAGCTCTAATTTTCCAGATTTTGTTTTACACTTTATACCAAAGTTTAAAATAGCCTCTTTATAGTTCATCATTCATCTGTCTATTGGGCCTGAATCATACTCCAATTCCTCATGAATAACCTCTCTAACTCTAGTTCAAAATTATTCAATTAACAGCTCACAAATCCTTGTCTTTCACGCATAAAAAATCAAACCAGAAATTTATCCTTCATTATCATGCATATAGGTCTAATTCTTTCTCAATTCATGAACACTCTTCTAACAAATTTCTTCGTCATAAATCCATTGTCTTTATACATTAAATTCCAGTCCAATACATCCACATAATTCCCTATACTCTATAGTTTCCATATACTAAAAAAAAAAGAAAAACTTCGAAGTTCATGCAACATTTTCCAGCACATATCTTCACCAATATCACACGCATTTCATTCCAATTCAAGCATCATTCTTATAACATTTGACATGCCACAAAACTCAGATTGTTACTTACCTATTAGGATTACCATTTAACACAAAATTCCAGATTAAACAATCCTCCCAAGCAAGCAAAAATCAACAGAATTCCAAGGCGAAACTGAGTTATTTTTCCTTTCTTTTGCGGATAGCAAGGTGAAGACAACTTTGAACAGATTTCTTGGCTACATGGTGTGGTACTTAGGTGTGGTTTTCTTGTAAAACATTATCTAGGTTTAAGAACAAAATACAAATAAAATTTGAAGCAATTTCAGTAAAGAAAGGTGAGGGAATCAACAGAAACACTGCTACTAGAAATTGCTCCATCATCATGCTAGTCGTCAACTTTTAAACTCACCATATGTCTTAAGGAGTGTAATACATTTGGCTAATTAATCAGCCGCCACTAATCCTTATATTAGGTTGCCATTTGTCCCCTACTAAATCAGCCTACATGTCATGATTTTTTCACATCTCACATAATAATTGGTCCAATTGTCTTTTAATTACTAGCCATTTGTCTCGCATTTGACTATGCCAAAAGTGACTCAATTTTAGGCTTAATCAACATAATTTCTGTCTATCAATTTTTTTCTTACCACTTGGTGTTTTTTTTCTAGACCAAATGTTCAATCAATAACATTTAATTCCAATTTACTAATTGAAATCCAATCATACCGAAATTCAAGACATATTATATTATAATTCACATCATATTCCTTAACTTCTTTCATACCCTGGGATAAGTCAATCGAGTGCATATGCTATCTTTATAGTGTGTATAAATATCAATTCATGTATGATTTCTAATGTTATGCATGTATACACAATACTTAATCTAGGGTAAAACCCTAATTATATAACGGAAAATAGGATATCATAATTCGGCCCATTGAGAAATTTCGTCCTTGAAATTCTTACCTGAATGGTCAAATAGGTTGGGGTACTAATTTCTCATGTGCTTCTTTGTTTCCTATGTGACTTCCTCACTTGAATGATTCTTCCAAAGGACTTTCACCAATGGAATCACTCAGTTCCTCAACGATCTGATAGCCAAGTATCTTTATTAGTTCTTCAACATAACTCAGATTACTTGCAATTTCAACTTCCTGAACTAGTAACACATGAGTAGGATTAGATCGATATTTCCTAAGCATACTGACATGGAACACATTGTGAATCTAAGACATCTTATCCAGTAAGGCTAACTTATAAGCCAATGGTCCAACTCTCTCAACAATCTCATAAAGACCAATGTATCTAGGATTTAACTTGCCCTTTTTCATGAACCTCAACACTGCTCACTAAGGTGATACTCTCAGAAATACTTTATATCCAACGTGATATTCCATGTCCCTCCTATTCTGATTCGTATAACTCTTCTGGCTATCTTGTGTCACTTTAATTCTACTCCAAATCAATTTCAATTTGCCCACAGTATCCTGAATCAATTTTAGGCCTTCAACAATTCTTAGACCCTCTTCATCTCAACATAAAGTTGATCGACACTTCTTACCATATAATGCCTCGTACGATGCCATACCAATGCTACTATGATACTAATTGTTATAAGAAAATTCAATTAGAGCCATATACTGATCCTATGGTCCTTGAAACTCCAATACACAAGCCCTTAGCATATCCTCAACAATTATAACCATTCTCTCACTCTATCCATCTATCTGTGGATGAAATACAGTACTGAAGTTCAACTTCATACCTAATATTATTTTTAGACTACCCCAAAATCTTGAGGTAAATCTAGGATCCCTTTCTGATACAATGGATACTGGAACTCCATGTAACCTCACTACCTTATTCACATATCTCTGATATGTGAGCTAACTAATATAGTGAGTTATTCTCTCTCTCTATCAAGAAGTGAGCCAATTTGGTCAATCTATCAACAATGAACCAAATGGCATCATGTTACCTCGAAGTCCTCGATAAACCCATAATAAAATCCATTATGATTCTCTCCCATTTCCACTCCGAAATAAGCAAGGACTGTATTATACGAACTGGAGCCTGATGCTTAACTTTTATTTATTGACAAGTCAAACACTTAGCCATATATTCAACACTTTCTTTTCATCCTTGGCCACCAAAAATGTTGTTTTAGCACGTTATACATCATAGTCATACTAGGATGCATAGCATAAGCTGCAACTTGTGCTTCCTCCAAAATCTCTTTCCTTAAATCATCAACATCGAGCACACATAATCTTTTCTTTAACCACAATGTATCATCTCTCAATTCAAATTCAAAATCCAAATTCACTTTCAAATTCTCAATTAACTTCACCAATTCTAGATCTTTATTTTGAGCCTTTTTTATTCTTTCATGCAATATAGGTCTCAACTTTAATATGGCTATCAATGCTTCATTCTGCCCTAAATTCAATTCAACATTCACTGCTCTCAAATGAAGTAGGCTCGATAACCTCAATAAGTCTACTTGAACCATACTATTATTGGACTTCCTGCTTAATGCATCAGCTACCACATTAGCTTTTCTAGGAAGGTATTTAATTATACAATCATAATCTTTCAACAATTCTATCCATATCCAACTCCTTCTGACTTAACAAATATTTTAAACTTTTACGATCAGTAAATACCTAAAACATTTCACCACACAGTAAAAGTAAATACTATAATATTAAGTTCTAAATCATGTATTGAGTAATTAAACTCACAAGACCTTAACTATCTCAATGCATAGGCTATTACCCTACCATACGACATCAGTACACATCCTAAACCCTAGTGTGAAGCATCAATGTACACAACATATCCTCCAGATCTAGATGGAATAAATAATACCAGTGCTATAGTTAACCGATGCTTTAAATCCTTAAAACTCCGTTAACAATCACCATTCCGTCTTAAAGGCACATTCTTCCTAATAAGTTTTATCAAAGGGCTGAGATCAGTGAAATCCCCTCGACAAACCTTCTATAATAACCAGTTAATCTAAAGAAACT
>JAOQMP010000208.1:10702147-10720677 GCA_027563575.1 Erythroxylum pedicellare
GATTAAGGATATATACCTAGGAAAAGTCAATTAAGCATGTATTAAACATCACACACACACACACACACACATATATATATATATGCATGGTGGAATAATTATGTGATTGATCAACTTAGTAATATGTGAATTATGTGTGTATTACATGATTAAAGAAGCACAAATTGATCGTCAGCATCCAGACATTGCCAGTTCATTAAGGCAATAGCTTGACTAGAGTATATTGTGAGTTAACCTAGATGTTTTCTCACTAAGATTAAATTGTTTAGATTGACTTTCAATTATTAAATTGTTATATATATGATTTTCATGATTCTGGACATTGGTGGTATGAGGAGTTTGATATTTGGGATTATATTTTAAGTGCTTTCTATTTGTACGTGAATATGGAAAATGTGTACTTAACTAAATGTTGAATGTCAGACTTAGATCTGAAGAATGTGCTTAATGACTGAGCACATTGAATGAAATGCATTGATAGCATAATATGTGAATTGATGAATTTCATCATATTGAAATACATGATTAGATAAAGGAGTTGTGATTGGAGTGGCTAACGTAAGATAGAGCTTAAAGATCAGGCATGTGCAAAAAGATCCATTGGCCTAGTTATTAATGAGCCCAGTATCCACAATATGTTTAGGACAGTAAATGAAATAAGCCTGATATCTATAATGGGTACAGGACAACAAACTGGCACTTGGTCACAGCAAAGTAAAAATGAATGGAGTCACATGTGCATTTGCATATGCAACTTAATATGTGTTATATGGATGACTGAGATGAATTATTGAATTGCTTTGAAATAATGTTATGCCATGGTTGTATACAAGCTATACTTGCTGGGATTAGATAGCATAAATGATTGCGATGAATTATTGAATTATTTAAATATAGTGATATGCAATGTTTGTGTAAAAGATGTATTTGTTAAAATGTGATGAAAAGTGATGTGGTATACAATTCTAGAATAATGTGATATATTTGTTGAATTTGGTTATAAACTTGTGGTGTTTGTGTTTTGAATTGAGTGAGCACATTGATGGTGGTTCACTCACTAAGTTTGCAAACTCATCAAAATTGCAACATTGATTTTCAAGTACAAGGGAGAGCTATCTTCTAAGGTAATATAGTAAAAGTATAGTAACTACATTTTGGGGACAAAATGGCTCAAAGGTCTGGTCAACCAATTTTGAAGAGTCTAGTTAGAGTCTTTTGGTCTAGTGTCTCAGTTCATGTTGAACATTTTCTATGGAGTTGTAAACTCTCGTATAATATGTAATGTTTATACATGTGCTATGAATTGTAATGACCCAATGAATGTTATGTTTGTGAATGAAATGAGAATGCTTGATCTTTTAAAGATATTGTGATATATGTGATGCCATAAATAAGATAATGTGTTTACCCTAACGTGCCATTCTCGTAAAGCATATGCTCGGATATACTCTGGTATGTTAGGTACATGCTCTATGAGAGTGGTATGTTATAAACTGAGTCTTAAGTTCCTTATGTTCCACAGGTTCCATCCTATACGGAGGAATAGATTTAGGAGCAGTACCTGGAACAAGGTCAATTATGAATTCTGTCTCCCTATCTGGGGGTAATCCTGGTAATTCAGTGGGAAATACATCTAAAAAATCCCTAACAATAGGAATATCATGAATTGTCTACTCAACTCGGGCATTTGTCATATAGGCTAAGTAAGCACCACATCCATTTTGAATTAGTCTAAGAGCAGTCATTAATGAAATCAACCTAGCTGACACTGCTTGACTAACACTTTAAAATTTAACCCTTAGTTGATTAGGAGATTCAAGGATGATTTCTTTAGTGTAGCAGTTCATCACAGCCCTATATGCAATAAGCCAATACATAACCAAAATGAGATATATCTTCTTTAATTGCAATACTATCAAATTGGCTTCCAACTCTACCTAATCAACTCGAATAATGCATACTTCCCTAATCATTGTAGTACTATCTACTAGAGTACTCACTTCTAAGCCAAATTTCAACATCTCTCTCTCACAATGCAGTTTAGATGCCAGATGTGGAGTAATGAATGAATATGTAGATCCTAGATCTAATAATGTAAATGCCTCAAATTGAAAGACATGTAATACACCTACAACGACATCTGGAGAATTTTGTGCCTTCTGTCTGGTGATAGCAAAGATCCTAGGCTGGGACTGTGGTTAGTTACTCCACATCTCAGTCCTAACACTAGGACCTATTGAACTTGTTCTACCTCTAACTCTACCTCTTTTTCCTACTCCACCAGCTCTACTTTACTAGACAGACGTCTCAGTCACTGATCCTCCTCTCACTCTAAACTGTACTCCCAAAGTCGCAGGATAGTCTCTAATCTAATGATAAAAAAAGCCACAATGCAAACAAGCTCCCGATATCTTCCAACACTCTCCACCATGTTTCTTTCTACAATGCTCACAACTACGCATCTATTGTGTTTGCCCTCTAAATACTTGTCCTCTACCAATACCAGCATGAACAACATCACCTCTCAATCTAAACCCTGATTGTATCGATATTAGTTGTGATCATGACAATCTATTTTAGCGTTTACTAAATATCCTGCCAAAGTAAACTTGAGACTCACCATGCCTGTTAATTCTGAACTCCTACAACTCTCCTTGTCCATCCTTCAGTAAATATTCAATTCAAATCGAAAAATCTCTCAGTTCAGTAAGACTACTTAAATTAGTAATAGTCAACCTCGTTCTGATCTCCATTTTCAATCCATCCTCAAATCGCCTATACTTATCTTCCTCGTTCGGAATTAAAGCAGTAGTATCCCCATTAATTCATTAAATCACACCTCATACTTAACAACAGTAAGACTTCCTTACTTTAGATCGAGGAATTCCTTCATCTTTATATCCAAGTAGGTCTTTGGCATATAGTTCTCCTTAAAAACCTTCAGAAAATCTTCCCATATTAGTCTACAAGATTGAGGGAATTATCGGGAACAATCTTCCACTTCTAATAAGCCGGACCTTAGAGTAGCAAGACTGCGTAGTCAAACCTTTCATCAGACTCCCAGTCCATTTGATCAAATACACACTCCATTCTTTCCAACAAACCTTTTGCCTCAGTAGGGTCTGTCCTTCAATAGAAATCCATAGCCCCCTGCTTCCTAAGTTTATCATACCTCCTTTCTCTCTTCTCAAGAATTCTCTAAGGCATTTAGTCAAACTGGAGTACTGGGGACTCTATCTATTGGACTCAAAGGTAGCTAATTCTAAGACTCGATCTCCTATATTGGATGACCTATAACAAACAATAATTTTGATCACTATACAAGTCTCTCACTATATGTAATGTTTAAAATGCTCATATATGTCCCTATGGATGTCAAACCATGTTCTATTAACAATATTATAACGAACCGCTTCCATAGAGCATATACCCGAACATCCAAAGGATATTCGAGAACATACCCTACAAGAATGGCACGATAGAACAATCACTTTAAATAACTAAAGCATCACACAAATCATAAGCATTCAAAAAGATCAATTTTTCCCATTTTATTCACAAACATAAACTTACATTGTTACATTACAATCTATAATCCATATGTATACATTACATAAGATTTGAGAGTTTACTACTCCATACAAAATACGCGACATGAAACGGGACACTAACTCAAAACATTTTAAACTAGATTCCTCATATATTAGCTGACAAGACCTCTGAGCCATTTTTTTTTCTCAAAATGACAGTACTAGAATTCTACTAAATTGCCTTAAAATCTAAAACTTCCTTGTACAGTATCCTCCAGAAAATTTATTGCCACGATCCGAAAATGTCTATATTTTGGCTATCAACTTATGCTTTTATTTAGCTCAAGTTCCACCTCAATGATCAAGATAACTTAGCTCTCCATGCATGCAAAATCGTCCAAGTACAAGATGGAAGTAAAATGATTTCATCAAAGGCAAAATGATAATAGCAAATTATACCTTTCTTTAAGCACATTTTTGTATAGATCTTGAAGTGAATATGAACGAAATTGAAGCAAAATTCAGAAGCTGTGAGGGTGTATAAGTGTTTCGATGGTGAGAGTAAAGGAAAGAAGAAGAATGAACACAACAGAAACTATCCCTATATTAGCTTAACTCATTAGGTGCTAGGTGTCACTACTATACAATGGCATTTGTCACCTATGCATATAAGTCACTTGTCCTCTCCATAAGCTACCATTAGTTATAATTATGCTAGGCCATTTGTGACTTAATCACTGCTGTCATTTGTCACCTAATTTTCCATGCCAAATGTCACTCATTTTATAAGCCATATAGGCTTCGTCATCCTAAATTTCCATATGTTAACTTATCTTGCCATTTGACATTTTTCCTAGACTAAATGTACATTTTAATTTATTAATTTTCTAATTCATCAATTTTCCAATTGTAATAATTAATTCCAAATTTACTACTTGTAATCCATCAAACCAAAATTCAATACATAAGCAATACACAATCAAATCATAATCATTTTAAACCTTTCATACCTTAGAATATGTCAATTGAGTGCAATTTTCCTAAATCAACATTTATGTGTATATATATGCTTATGTTATGCATTTGAATGAAATCATATCCCAAATGTACCAATTCTTTCTAATATACTACAATTCGTGTGACTATCACTCTAATCCCTCAATAGGTAGGAAACTGATTATTACATATACAATTCAAGTAAAGAAACAAAAACATAAAGGAATCAAGCACATTGAGATATAATCAAATCATTTTAATCCTTTATAACCTTATTTTGATCTTTTCAATGAATGAGGGTTCTATCATTACATGAGCATTTACATATGAGATATATAAATCCTTTCATAATGAAGAGGAATTTTTTTATCTCTATAATAATTTTTTGGAAACTTTTAAAATGATTTTAAAACAAGTTGTAGTTAATGGAACATGGTTTAATCTTTAAAAGAACTTAAAAATCATTGAAAATATGTTGTATACATATTGATTAACCAATGTATTGTTTCTAAAAACACTAATTAACCAATGTCTTGATATGGTCAATCAATTTATTAGAAGACATAAAAAATTATATACCATGATTGTATGTCATATTGGTTGATACATTGATCGATCAATGAGCTAAAATGGTCAACTAGTCTCACTATTTTTAATCATTACAATGGTTAAATATTTAGATTTTTTTTTAGTATGAATAGATCACATTTGAGTTTCAAAAGGTTGGCTAGGCATATTAAAGAGTTTCTAAAAGCCTTAAGAAGTTAGAGAATGCATATGTGTATTACATAACATATATTAAGCCATTGTTCATTAATATTAATAAAAGGAGTTTTTTAGTTTTATATTTGTTGTTATTAGGGAAATTGAACGAGATACACTTTGTAAGGGTTACTATTTTCCTTAAACAAGATTTGTAAAGGGTTACTCTTTACCTATAACAAAGTAAGATGGTTAAAAGTGTTCCTGTTAATGTAACATCCCGTTCCCAGATTGAGGGTTAGAACCCAAAAATATGGTACATGAAAGATCAATGAGAGATTTTAAAAAAATGCATCTCACACTAATGCATATTGTTAGCATACATGCATCTGAATTTGATTGTTATACACATGAAAATAATTGTACATGCATTCATAGATAATTTTAAGCATAATCGAATTGTGATATGATACTATAAAGAAATTATGAATTTGTTGTATTGAAAAATTTAATTGGAGAGCGTATTGGTCAATTTTGAATTTGGTGAATTTTAGGAATAATTCTATAAATTATTAATTATTATTGGACTAGGAAAAGTGCCACTTGGCAAGTAAATTGATGTATGGAAAATAAAAATGACTGTAACAAGATTGAAGAAAAATTTAGGAGTCAACTTCAGAATTTTTGAGATAATGGTTGTGAAAATTAGAGACAAATTGGAGATGATTGTAATGAAAGGATGAAAGTTTAGGAACTAGTTCAATAAGAACTAGTTAGTTAGGAACTAGCCAAAGTCTTAAAGAAATGGACAAGTGTCCAATTCTTAAACACATGTTCTTTTAAACTTAAAAGATCCATCTACTGTTTGTTCCTATCTTAAAAATATCTTCTTCAGGATTTTCCTTCATCTTTTGGAAGCTTCATTTTTTCAGAGAAATCTCTCACCCTCATAAAGAAAGTTTTGCTCTAACTTTTCACTCACCATCTCTTTTTGTTATCTTCTTCACTATAACTGAAATACCTGATCCTACAACTATTGACTGTTGATGGTCGAGTATTATAGGAAAACTATGGTTTACGTGATCTCGAAGGTTTTAGAGCTTTAGACAAGTAAGCATTTTAATGGTTTTTCATTACTGCATAAGATGAAGCATGCATCATGTTAGTTACACGTTGAAGTTATAAAATGAAAATGTATATGTGTTGAAAATGTGAGTGAAAAACCAGAGTATACAACATGTGCTAATTTTTCAGACTTGACGATAAAAAATGTTGTGAGATGGTGTTAAAATTATTTTTGGAGTTGAAAGATCTCAGAAACTTTTTGAAGAAAATAGAAATGAGGACTCTGCTTTTACCGTGCATCTATATATATACGCATATACGTGACTATTTTGAGAGTTATTAAAGATGAACAAGAATAAGATTAGAGTGGAGAATAGTTGTATGATGATGTCTGGAGATAAGAGAAAAATTTTAAAATGAAAGTTTAGAAGAAAAATAGAGAATGTACAAATAGGTTGAAATGCAGAGAATAGTGAAATGCAGAACATGAGGAAGATGAATAACTGATATTTGGATTTTGATGATTTTGAGAAATTCAAGTAAAATTTCATATTTAGGGGTACTGTGAAATTTTGGTGAATTATTTGAATGAAAATGAAGCAGAAAAACTAGAAATGAAAATTTAAGTGTTGGATTTAGGGAAGGAAGACGTTAGAGAAGTTGGCTGAAAATGAATCCAAGAAAAGAGAAAGGAAAGGTAAAAGTTTGATATGAAAATTCCTTGATTAAACTATATTGATCTAGAATTATTTTGACAAAATTTTCTTCATGAAAGTTGTAGATCTTTCTTTTAGCTTTCTATTGATATAAAGTTTGAAAATTTTGGATTTTTGGATTAAAAGTTATGGAGGTTTGAAGTTGGATATACAACTAAGGGGATTCAGACTTTCGCATGAAAGTTGCTATCGTACAAATGCACGATAGCGACTTTGAAGGTTTAAAAGTGAAAGTTGCTATCGTGCACGATCGTGAGTTTGGAATGCTAAGAGGCTGATGAACATCCTTTGATGTTAAAGGATGTTTTGGCTATATCTTCTTCGTCATCTCCAAATGATATGAGACTTGAACCTTTGGACTCGTAAGGCATTGATCTTCATCTCCACCAAAAATTATAACCATATGAAATCGTTTGGAAGAGATTGATTGATTGAATTGGAACGAAAATGATGAACAATTCTAGAATTTCATGACTAGAGTATTATCACTGACCATGCTTTGGTGTTTTGACAATAACTTGATCTGTAGCGATCCATATATGATGATTCTTAATTTATATTAAACCAGAGACATATGGATACAATTTGTATGAAGAGGTCAAATTTGAATTATGTCTCTATAATTCCAGATTTTGAAATTAAAGCTTAGTATAGGATACTATTTTAGTATATGAATAGTCTAAATTAATTGGAGTATAATATTTGGAGTATTGAACCAAATTGAATGATCTTGGTTTCATTAGAAAATTAAGAGATGAGAAAGCAATTTTCTAAAAGAGAGTATGACCAAATTACATTAGTTTCACTTTCTGATTGAACGCAAACAGTAGACCTGAAAGGGGTGTCTTGGAAAAATCTGAAGTGATTCAATAAGAATGAAATGTGATTTTTAATGGCTTTAGTGAGGCATAAACCTAAGTATAAATTATACTTAGATGATTTTTTATATGAGAATGATTTTGTGATGAAATTAATGGATAAATACCCGGGATTGTCATTTAGCATGTGTTGTACTTCTCCATACACACAAATGTGCTTAAATAAATGTTTACAATTGTGTAATTATTAAAGTGTGTAGGTGTGTATTGCATAAATGGGATATGTAGTTAAACGTTCGCATTCAGGCATTTCCAGAATTTGGAAGCAATTGTTAATTTAGAGCGTCCTGTGAGTAGAACTAGATGGTCTCATTTTATTGTTTGAATTTTGGTATTGATTGATTGTGTTGGTTTCCGGATAGGAGGTCCGATGATTGTGATGCTTCGTTGAGATATTGAAGTGTTGCTTGTATGCGAATGAGATGAATTAAGTGTATATAATTTGATGATAAATGTGTTTTAAATGGGCATTTGTATGTAAGTGAAAATGTGATTGATGCATTCCATTTCATGAATGCATGAAATATATTGGTAGTTGTGACCTGAGTAGCCACCGATCAGAGCTTAAAACTCAACGAGTGAAAATGAGCTTCGAGCTTAAAAGTGAATCAGAGCCTCAGGCTCAACGCTTAATGAGCCCTGTATCCCTCAAACAGATAAGGGAAAGTTATCAATGCGCCCTATATAGGACAGTTTAGGCACTCAGTCATAATAAAATAACAAATGGAAAGTGAGTCTCATGTCCACTACATATGCATAATATGAGTGATTAAATTGTATTGAATGTGAAGTGTGAAATGTGAAATGATGTGATTTATATGTTATGTGATTAGGTGAGCTATCGATGATGGTCACTCATTGACTTCGCAAAACTCACCCAAAATTTGCAAATATTTTTTAGTATATAGAAGAATACCCCATTAGGCAAACGGGAGTACACATATAGTATACAAGTAAAGGATAAAGGTCAGGATCAGTTCGTGTTTGCATTGCATCTCTTTATTTTATATTGAATTGTATATTCCGCAACTTTTTGTATAAATTTGTATTCCAAAACGACTAAAGTGTTTTATATTTGTGAAAGGGCCCAATTGGCCATTGAAAATTTTGTTGATTATATTGTGTTGATTGAAAATGTCTATGAATGAATGTGGGCCCAAATTTGGTTATCGATTTCTGCATATTTTGATTATTTTCATAGGATATGTACTTGAATGTCCTTGGATGCTCTGTTATATACTTTGTGGTAATGGGATGTTACATTTACAATTAACCAAAACAACATCATTTAGTATTAAATCAAACGATGTCATTTTCTTATTATTAAAAACAATGAAGCTGAAGCTAACGATGGCATTTTTGTTTTATTAAAAATGTTCAAGCCGAAGCTAACGGTAGCGTTTAGGTTTTAATTTTACCAATGGAATCCAGTCCCATCAGTAAACCTTAACACTTAGGGATAATTTCCCTCTATCTTTACCGATAGATATTTTATCCGTCATAAATTGCAATTTTTTTGCTATGTTACCAACAGAAATTGATTTTTCGTTGCTAATTGACTATAGTATTTGTTCCGTCTGTAATTTCTAATTTTCTTGTAGTGTAAAGGCACTTCAGAGCTAGCTGGAGATTGACCTTGGGTGGAAGGTTACCTAAGTCACACGCATGGCAGATGAATGCAAAAACTCCAAGATGACTTAACATGTTAGATCATGCTTGGTGCGAGTTTTGGTAGATTTCATAATGTGTACGAGTTAACATGGCTAAAGTTATGTTCTTGATGAACTAAGGACATAGTGGTTGCTCAAATGGATGAACCATGGCTAATAGACTTGACATAGGTAAGCATTGGATCAAACTAGTGTGTTATGACTGGCTTTGGCTTTAATGACTAATCATCAATGGATAGAGATCATGGGAAGATTTTAGATGATGTGGTAAATAAGATCAAAGAGGATAAATATAAGCGCTAAACGATAGACCACATGGGAGAATCATTTGAAGATAATGGACATCTTTGTAGATAGGGATAGAAGATAGTGGACATCTTTATAGTTAGGGATAGATCAAGTGTAATCTTTTGTCTTGTTAGTTGGGATGTAGATAGACCTTATCAGATAGAGTCCTATTTTGTAACAGCCTAGATCACCCGCTCACATATATTATCCGCTTTGGGCCTTGGCCCATCCAAGCCCTCACGATTTTGCATTTCACTCAAGCCTTTGTCTAAGCCATGGGTTAGATGCCTTAGACTTCTACTCCAGCCCCAGTTAAGAAGGGGGAGCAATTCGATAAGTTGAGAAAGTATGGAGTAGTGTACTTTTATGGGACCACTGATCTAGAAGAAGCTGAGACTTGGCTGAGGAAGACAGAAAGGTTATTGGAATAGATTGATTATGAAGATAATGAGAAATTTGAGTATGCAGCAAGCTTGTTACAGGGAGATGCTTTACACTGGTGGAAAAGTGTGCCAGGAAGTCAGATGAAACTGTTAGTTTTGGCATAGAAGGACTTCCTAGCTGCATATAAGAAAAAGTATCTATCTAAGGTGTACATTCAGCAGAAGCTGAGGGAATTTCTAAGTCTCACCTAAAGGGAGATGATGGTAAGCGAGTATGAACCCTAGTTTACACAACGATCTCAATATACAGCTAAGATGATGATGAGTGAGGTGGCTAAGTGCCATAGGTTTGAATCAAGACTGCATCTAGCTATCAGAGAAAAAGTGATGGTGTAGAACTTTTGTGACTTTCAACAGCTGGTTGAAGCGACACTGAGGGTTAAAAACATTGAGAACATAAAGAGCATTGTAAACAAAAAGAGAAAGGGGAGTGAACAGTTTAGGAGAGAAGGTGGTGCCCCTCTGTCAGAGAGGAGTGTTAGGACTTTCCCTGTATAGTCTAAGGAGAGGAGTAGTGGCGTGAGAAGGTCTAAACCAATGAGAATTTGTATTGTTTCTCATCAGGCCTCTACGACGAGAGACAGTAGAAGGGGAGTAGGGGATAAGCCACCCATTCCCAAATGTGATCATTGTGGCAAGTTTCATGGAGAAGAGTGTTACAAATTGGCAGGAGCTTGCTTCAATTGTGGAGAGAAAGGACATATGACTAGAGAGTGCCCTTAATATACAAGACAAGAGAAAACTCAGATGCAAATTTCAAAGAGGGCTGAGACTGTGGGGCATAAGACTGCAACTAAAGTGGACAATTTTAAGGTGGCCAAGAGAGCGAATCCTCTAAGGAGATCGAGGGGACAAGTACCAGCTAAGACTTTTGCAATGAAGAGAGAGGAAGCAGAAACCGCTCCAGAAGTTGTGACTGGTATGATTAAATTGTTTAATGATAATGTTGAAGTAAAACACTTGTTAATATAGAAATCATGTATAATATATAGAATACATAAAAAGGAGGGGGCTGAATTGTGTTAAATCATTTAAGATATTAATCTTTAAAATCTTCTTGATTTTCTTTATAAATTCAGACGATTACAAAACAATTCACTTAATTTGATGAATGATGCAACCAAAAAAAATATTATCTATTCTTTTAACAATAAGAAAATGAAAGAGATAAGGGTTAGAGAATATGATGCCGTGATTTATACTGGTTCACCCTTAACCTTAGGCTACGTCCAGTCCTCATTGTTAGTCTGAGATTTCACTATACTCTTCAACTATAGAAGTATTATTGCTACACTTGCAGAGCCTCTTCAGGTCTCTCTCAAAAAGTATTCTTTATCTGCTTCCTTAGCCTCTCTAGAATTTAGCCTTTCTTTCACTTGGAAGGATATTGTTTGAGCTTGATGCTACAGATGTGTTTGCTCTCTTTCTTTCACACTTGAGTATAGAGTTTCTCTAAATAATTTTCGTACAATTAGATTTTCTCTCTTGTATTATTTATTGTTAGTTTACAACTATTACTAGTATTTATAACCTAAATCTTCAATTGTTTTCTTGAGAAATCCTCTTCTTGAATCTTCTAAAAATTATTATTAGTTGAGTCCTGTAACTAACTCCAATTAACTAAATGACTGGCGTTCTAGAATATTTTTCATTTGCATCATCTACTATTATGTTTCGTCTGGTGTTGTGCTTCGTTTGGTGTTGCACTTCTTCTGGTGTCACACTTCTTTTGGTGTATCTAAGACACTTTGTCATATTCAACTTTTAGGTATCGTCTTGAGTTGACCATGTATCATCTTAAATTGACCATGTATCATTTTGAGTTGAATATGTATCATCTTGAGTTGACGAATTGTGTTACTTACATTTATCTGCATACTTAACAAGCTCATTAAAACAATTCACACAATTCTATGATTATTATTATTTGATTGTCATCAAAATTAATAGAAGAAGTTAAGTCTTCTTGACTTAACAATCTCCCCCTTTTTTATGATAACAAATAATCATAATATTATAAGATAAAATAATATTCAGACAACAGACAAATAAACAAATAATGTTCAGACGAATAACAAATAAAGCAATACACAAGATATGTATAAGATATACAATGCTTTCTAATATTCTCCACTTTTCTCCCCCTATTTGTTATTAATCAAAAAGATAATTCATCTTAGACACTTCAGAATTTCAGAATACATGTGATGAATATCAGTGCAGATCGTCTTGAGGTCTTGTTTAATAGAAACACATAGAAGTGCTATTTCCTCATGAAGATCACCCACTACATCACCTAGTTTATCAACCTTAGTATGAATTTCCTCAATATTTTTAGCTAAGGCTTCTTGAACTTCTGTCTGGTTATGATTAGCTTCAGTCCAATTGATGAAATGCTTCAAGAACTCCAAGTTAACAATAGCATCTTGTAGTATTTCACTAAATGGATGAGGGTGTTCAACAATAGATAGTTTTCTAGGCGAATAGTCTAATTCTATGATTTTGATTAAGGGTAATTTGAAGGTTTGTTTTCCTTCAGGGATATCAAGATCATCAGGTCTGGGTAGTTTGTAAATTGGTTGCCTAAGAAGGTGTAAAACATTTTTAACTGAAGGTATGAAACCTAAGGATCTAAAATGAATGATTAAATGCACAAAGGTTTCTAAGTTAAAATCGACACCTTCTATTGTTATACTTCTGTACCTTCCTTCTGAAATTGTGCCAACTACCTTGAAACTTTTGTCTTTGGTAAATACTCTAAATTGACTTCTTGATTCCCTTGATATGTGATGTGATACATAGACACCTACAGGTTGAGCTACATGACATGCATCATCTATGTTCTTCACTACCAATTGAATCTGTTCTACTGTGAGATCATCTTCATGCCCTTTAGGAAACATCTTCTTCTCTCCTTTTTCTTCGTTTATTACAAGGGTTGGACATCTTGGTTGTACATCTGGTACAATCTTTATTGGCGTTTTGCTTGTTATCGGATAGATTGCATAACGATCTGTTGTAATCTTCATTGGATATGGTTCTGACTTTTTATCTTGTAGAATACCATATAGTCTTCGTTCTTCATGACTTAGAAGATGTATCGTCTGATAGTTTAATGGTATAGGCTCAACTTGTACCTTGACTATCTGCTTATAAGGTTCTCTAATAATAATTGAACTTCTGTTTCAATTAGGTACTGATTCTTCTGTGACCTTCACTTTCAAATCCTTTTTCTTTATTAGTTAAGGAGGGTTGTAAAGTATTAGCTGGTGTTCAACAGTCTGTGCCTTTTGTGGAACGTTAGATGAAGAAACCTTTTTTTGACTAAACTTCATCTTCTTTTGTTCTTCTACTGGTTTAGAAGAGATTTGTTGTTGAGGCTTCTTCCTCTCAAACACTAACTTCATTTTTATCTCTTTCTCTCCAAATGATTATGTTGATTGAATTTGAGGGACAGAGACAATTGATTTGGTAGGCTGTTGTTGTTGCTCTTGCTTCTCAGAATCTCCACCAAGAATCAAAACTTTCTGCTTCTTCTGTTCTTGTTGTCGTAAGGCCAATAATCTTGGTGACTTTCTTGACTGTTTGGGTTTTTCTGATTGGAGCCGCTCAGCCTTCCTCTTTAAAGACACTTGATGACTTGATTGTTGAACCTTGCTTTCCTCTCTCTGTAGAATCGTCTTGACTTGTATCGGCACATCAGATAATTGTTCAACCTTTTCCTCTGCGGATATTCTTCCTATCGATCGAGGTTTTGCTTATATTTTAGACAGAACATGTTCACTCTTGCTTCTTCTTACTAAAAGCTCCCCCTTAGACTTTGCTTTTGGTATAAAATCTAGATCAGCTTCAGCTTCATTCTTGATTCTCATTTTGTGAATAGTAGAGGCATTAATAACACTCTTAACATTCATCTTGACTTTGTTTCCTCTATCAAGTACAATCCTAGATTCTTTGAAGAATCTTGTCTATAGCTTACCGTAAGGTAAAGAACCACTTTTTACATAATAATCTTCCCTAGCCTTTATCATGTTCCTTGTAATCAAGAACGGAAGATTAATGGGTTGGTGAGTAAGTAGATTAAACAAACAATGTTCATCATTCATTGTCACCATGTCCTTTGATCCTACTCTTGGTAGAATACAATGGAGAAAAAGTGAATGAAGAACCCTAGCCTTCGGAATGAGGTTGAAGACTTTTTGACTCATGGATTACTGAATCGATATAGTTGTCGATTGATATTAGTTTTATCTATACGACCTTGAGTGATCCATTTTGTATTGTTAAACAATTTTACTCCAATACTTGGACACCCAATAGCCTTCTCGATAAAATCTTGTGTGACTATTACCGATAACCCATCTACTATCGATACCAAGGTGTTGTCTACCACCTTCGCATTCTTCTAGAATTCATATATTTCATTCAAATATATCATCTCACGGATGTTGAAGAAATTTTTCCAGCCAACTGCTTCAATTTTTAGTTCGATATGTAGCACCCCACTCCCGTAAGACACGTGCCCGACATCTTGGGTGATATCCGAGTCTGTGCCCTACGAAGGTGGAATGCTAGAGCACTCAATCACTCAATTATCAGTATAATTTTTTAAAAAAAACCACAACCATAATATGCGGAAGTAATAACCAATTTGGGCCCACTTTCATTCATAAACATTTTCAATTAACACAATACAATCAATAGAACATCAATAGCCAATTGGGCCCATTACAATTACAAAACAATTTAGACATAATGTCTTTCCATTACAACATAGTTCAAATACACATTATGAAAAACTTTTCGCAATACATTATTCGATACAAAAGTTGCGGAATATATAATTCAGTAAAAAAATAGGAAAACACTAATGCAGACGCGAACTGATCCCATCCTTTATCCTTCCCTTGCATGCAGTAGGTATACTCCTGTTTGCCTAACGAGGTATTTTTCTGAGTCCTGAAAAATATTTGCAAATTTTGGGAAAGTTTTGCGAGCTCAATGAGTGACCATCATCGATGACTCACCCAATCACATAACACATAATTCACATCGTCACACATTTTACACTTAACATTCAATACAATTTAATCACTCATATTATGCATATGCACTGCACATGAGACCCACTTTCCATTTGTTACTTTGTTGTGACCGAGTGCCTAAATTGTCTCGTATCCATTGGATATCAGGCTCATTAAACGTTAAGCATGAGGCTCTAAAACTATCTCATATCCATTGTAGATACCAGGCTCATTAAGCGTTGAGCCTTAAGCTCTGAATCACTTTTTGAGCTCGACGCTCTTTTTCACATGTTGAGCTTTAAGCTCTAATCAGTGGCGACTCTGGTCACAATTTCCATTATGTTTCATGTGTTCATGAAATGGAATGCATCAATTACATTTTCATATTCCCATTCACTCACATTCACATATCATCGGACTTAGTCCGGCATTCAACATGAAAGTTGATAATTACACTTTCATTCATATGCAAATGCAAATTTAAAACACATTTACCATCAAAGTATACACTTAGTTCATCTCATTCATATACAAGCAACACTTCAATATCTCAACCAAGCATCACAATCATCGGACCTCCTTTCCAGAAACCAACACAATCAATCACATTCATATAGTCAATCAATATTAAAATTTAAACAAAACAAACAATGAAATGAGACCATCTAAGTCTACTCACAGTATGCTCCAAATTAGCATTTGCTTCCAAATTCTGGAAACGTCTGGATGCAGACATTTAACCTGCACAATTTATGCAAGACACACATTACACTCTCATTAATAATGGCACAATTATAAGCATTTATTCATGTATAACTATGTATATGGGTTATATACAATGCATGCTCAATGACAATCCCGGATACTTTACCAATTTCATATCTTAAGCTCATTTTCATTTCATAACTTATTCACTCATCAATTCTTTGAATCACAACCTCAATCTTTTGGTACTTTGATATCTATAACTCATCCCTAAATCTTTCCAATATAACCCTGTATGTGACTAGTGAGGAAGAAAAACAAAGTGTTTATATAATCATTTCTCCAAATTCTTCTATTCTCATTACATACACATTTTTGTTGATCTTTCAACATCAAAAACTAGTTTAACACTATCCCATAACATTTCAATCATCAAATCCAAAGAAATCACCATGTACGACACACTAAATCTCCTCGCTCATTTTCCAGAAAATAAGAATATCACTATTCTTAACCATTTAGCAGTGAACTAATGATGCATGCTTCATTTCATATAAAAATACATAATCATAACAAACTTACTTGTTTGAAGCTCCAATATCTGCAAAATTACGTAACTCTATACCCTCATGCACCTACATACATCAACTTGAAAGTTGATAGGGAGGTTTGGTTTTCCTTGTGGTAGAAGAAAGAAATAACAAAATGGAAGTGAGGATAACAGAGAAAAGCAAGACTTAACTTTGTTGAAAATTTGATGAAAAACTCTGTGTTGGAGGAATTCTAGAGAAAGAAGTTTCAAGAAGGATAAAGACAAGGACAGTAGCTTGTCTTTCAAGGTAATCAAAATCTTAACTTTAGCTAGGACACCTGTCCATTACTTATCCACTTATCCACTTCCCTTCATTAAGACTCACTTAAGTATGATTTATACTTAAGTTGATGACTTAATAAAACCACTGAAATCACAAGTCATAACCCCTTAGTCAGTTTCAAATTTTTCCCATAAAAGCATCATTTCGGGTCAACTTTCCATGTTCTTTTTAACTCTGATACAGAAGTCATTTTATAACACTTTCTTCTAGAAACATGTTCCCCTATGTCTTATATCTCCATCGACACCAAAATCATTCAATTTTGCTCAGTAAATTAATCTTATTTCACTGTTCCAACAAATTCTGCACTTTTATATGATCAACCTTTTTCAATTTGATTCAGAAAGCTACCAATTTTTTGTGGGTAGATAGAAAATTGTGTTAGGAATCTATTGGTTCAAGAATCACTCCAATTGGAGGTCGGATGACAAGGTTATGGCTGAAGGAAATCAAACAAGGTTCTGTCCTCAACCATATTGAACCTATTTCTTTTAGAGCAACTAGCATAACTTTCGCTATAGGTATCGAATCAAGGTCATTCTTAGATGGTTCGAAAGAGGACTTCAATATCTACAACTTTCATGAAGACATTGGATGAGATTTTGTCATCTAAAGGGTCATAATTGGACCAGACCATACATTATAAATAGTGATAAGATGATATGACGTCAGTAGATGATACGTCCACACCAGACGAAGTATCTTCACAAGACGATCCATCCTCACCAGATGATATGTCCACACCAGACGAAACATCTTCACAAGATGATCCGTCCTCATCAGACGAAGCGTCTTCACAAGATGATCCATCCTCACAAGATGATCCGTCCTCACCAGACGAAGCGTCTTCACAAGACGATACGTCATTAGACGATATGACGTCATCAGACAATACGTCTTCTCAAATCCAAATTTAAGTCTCTAACTATACATTATTAGTAAACTTCTCCAACATATTTTCCTTCACTAAATCCGACACTTAAATTTTTGTTTCTAGTCTTGCTACTCCATTTTATTCAACTCATTCACTATAACCACAATTCTCAATCTACCATGTAAAATTATTTAACATCGAATCCACAAATTTTCAAATAATCCCATGACAAATACAATTATACCCAAAATGTCAATAAGTGCATGTACAATTATTTTCACGTGTGTGAAAATTCAAATCCACATGTAGGTATGCTGACATTTTACTGAGCATGAAATGCAAATTTTTTTCTAACTCTTGCATTATTATTTTCTTCGTTATTGAAATCTAAATTCTAACCCTTAATATAGGGATGGGATGTTACAATTCTCCCTCTTAATAAATGTTGTCCCTAAAATTATCATCTAATTGATCAACAAGGTAGGGGTATTATTTCCTCATATGCTTCTCCATTTCCCATATAACTTCATCACCTGAATAATTTCTTCAAGTTGACCATGATCAATGTAATTAATCCTTCCCCTAATCACTTCTTCAAGTATCACATTATCTCAGCAGTTCCCTCAATATAATTCAGGTTGCTTAAAAATATTCACTTTAAGTACTAACAATATCTCTTTGTCAGATGATATTAATATTTCATCTCTCACTTAGTATTAAACATCTCTTTATTGCTAATACACTTAACTCTTAAGTTTGTCTTG
>JAOQMP010000208.1:10724070-10737537 GCA_027563575.1 Erythroxylum pedicellare
ATATTAGGTACAGAAGTAGATATAAGATCATTATTTATTTTATTATGATTAAGAGGAGTATAGAAAAAAATATCAATAATATTTGAAATAGTTTCAAAATAGATCCTCGAGGGCAATCAATTGAGCTTATGATAAAGGAATAGTAGCCTTCTTTCCTTTTAATGATCCTCCTTGAATATGTGAGAAGATCTTGATTATATTTTATAGGGAACTATTGGTAGTAATTCTCCCCTATTAAGGATTTAGTAGTGTTTGACAAAATAGACTCAGGTTCATTTGTCTCCTAATTGTTGGTTATTTTTTTCGTTATCCAAAGTAAATGAGTGAATAGTTTTAAGTAACATAATAGTATTAATATGCGAAAAATTTCCTTCTCCTACTTTCTCCTTCTGAAATGAAATTTGGTGAAAGAAAGGTTGATGTTGTAGGAATGTGAGGTCCATAACGACTATTAGTTTTTGTTGTTATTTAGATTAAAATGCTTGTATCCCTTTCTATTTGATGCATAACTAATAAAGACATACTTTTCAGCCCTTAGGTCCAGTTTTGAAATTATTTCACTAGTTTTCTGGATATAAATTTTGCAGCCAAATACGTTTATAAGGAGATTTGATGAATAGATGATGCAAAGCAAAAAATATTTTCTAAATAGTTAAAAGGGAAATATAATTAAGGACGCGAGTAGGAATTCTGTTAATAGGATACCAATTAGTTAAAACAAACTCACCCTAATGATATTATAGAACATTTGTTGAAAGCATAATGGCTTAAGAGACTTCATATAGATATTCCTTTTACGTTCTACAATAACAATTTTTTAGGTGTATCAATGCAAGTAGTTTAAAAATAAATCCCTTTATGTAAAAAGGTTCTTACAATTACTTTAAAATATTTACTTTTATTATCTATATGGAGAATTCAATTTTTACTTGAAAAATATTTTATCATTGAGTAAAAGGTTTTAATTTCAACCTTAAATTTTTCAAAAACCAAACCCAACATAAATAGGTATGATCATTAATAAAGATAACAAAATATTTTTCTTTTATGGGGAATTGATGTTTAAAAGATCACAAATTATATATTAACTACAATGGTCTTGAGGATTAATAAGTTTTTTTACAATAAATAGTTTTATAACCTTTTGATAACATGTAGTCCTCACAACAAATTTGGAATAAGCTAAAATTTTAAATAAAATAGGAAATTTTTTCAAGATAAGGAAAACTAAGATGCCTTAGTCTATAATGCCAAAGAATAACTTGACCATTAACTAGAGTTGACTTGATACTACCAAAGCCTTGAGAACCTTTACTATTGGAATCTTCATCCCTAAAAAAGTAAAGGTCTTCTATCAATTTAGCACTTCAAGTCATCCTCCATTAGCTCAATTTATGCAAAACATAGTGGGATTTAAAAAGGATAACATGATAATTATAGTCTTTAGATAATTTACTAACTAATAACATATTATAAGTAAGTTGAGGAATCTATAAGACAATTTTTAGATAAATACTTATTAAGAGATATATCAAACCTTTTCTTGGCTATATTGGAATAAGAAATATTTGTTATATGAATATTATTAAAACAAATGAAATAAGTATGGAATAAATTAGAAGAGCTTGAATATGATTGGAGGCTTCCAAATCTATGATCCAAAGAGTATAATAGTTAGGCAAATGATAAGATAGTTCCTTTGAAATACTACATGCTTAAGCAATGGAAGTATTAACAGTTTTCAATAAACCTAAGTTAGATTTTAGCTTCTTTAGGAGTTAATCAATATGCTCCTTGATAAAGAGAGCTGTGCCTTCCTTATAGGATGATTGAATTGCACGTTATGAGAGCTATTCTAATTTGTTGGCTTTTGTGAATCTTAAAGCAAATCTCACATGTATGATGAGGTTTAATATAATAATCACACCAAACACAAGGTTTGTCATTAGATTATTAATAGTGCTTCGACCATCACTTACCATAATAGGTGGGGTTGAGTTTTTAATAGAATTATTAAGGCTCCTTTTGTCGAGCATAACAAGATGATGACTCTCCTCAATGTCAACCTAAGATAAGACTTCTTGAATAGATGGGAAGGGTTGTCTAACAATATTCCTACCTTTAACTCCATCAAACTAGGTTTAGATTATAAAAAATTTAAACATGTAGTTATCCTCCATTGTTTTCTTATAATGGTGACAACCTTCCAAGGATTTTCACTTATTATCATTGAAAAGATCTAAATCTTGTTAAATACATTTCAAAGAAATAAAATAATTATTGATGATATCCACTCCTTGTCAAGCTTTAAGGTTAACTCATATACATGAGATTTATTTCCTACGTTCAAGTATAATTTTGGTTGACATTATCCCAAAGACCCTTTAACATATGATAGCACAAGTACTTGAAGATTATGTCCTCCATCGAGTTCACTAACCATTTCATCACCATTGAATTCTCCACATCATATAGTGGATAAGTTACAGCACTCTTTTCAGACTCATTTTTATCTTTAGTCAATTAGCTCAATTTTCTGCTACTATAGATATATATAAGTACAAATTCAGACCAACATATATAATTCTCTCAATTAAGTTTGATAGTAATAATTTGAATAGAGTGGGAATTTTAGGTAGGCACTGAAGTAGTAGCAACAGATGTAGGTAGGCCTATAATGTAAAGCACACAAAAGGAAGAAGAAAGAGCCCAGCCTTAATAAACTAACACAACCTATAAACAAATTAAAACGTATGAGTATATATATATATATAATAAGATAACATATGGGCATTTAGACACCCATCAAAAAAGTTGTCTTCTTCTTCTTGCGCTCTATTTGTTTTCTGGTTGGTAAGTGGTTAAATACACCATATTTCTCCTGCATATGAAGTTTTTCTCATGTATTCCCTCATTTTGTTAGTTTTACAGCAAATTAAGAGAAAATTGTAGAGGTTAACAACCTTAAAATCCCTTAGAAAGGTTTAGAACTTCACAAAGGTAAATTGTTTCTAGCAACAATTCCATGCCTTTCGTTTATGAGTTTTAGTCATTCTATACTAGTTTATAGTTGGAAAGTATATTGTGATTGTTTAGGACAATAATTTAAAGTCATGGGGAAAATAAAATTCTAGAAAAGGTGGCTGGAAAATGAGGAAAAAAAGAGGTAGGAGAAGAGTAAAGGGTGAAGAAGAAGACAATTTAGGAAAATTTAAGTTGATTTAAGGGGCAAAATAAGAAATGGTAAAATTGAAATTTAAGTCCTAAAAGGGTATTTTTGTACTAATAAATGAGATAAAATAGGGCTTTTAATAGTAAGGTATTTTAGTAATTATGGTAGTTAGGTTACATAAGGATATTTTAATAATTAAGAATAAAGTGAAAAAGAAAATAATGTTGGATTATTAAGTGTAATTGAGTTGAAATTTTTTTAATAAGTCTAATATAATTTTGTAATGCCTAGGTCTAAAAGGTGGATTAAGGAGTAGATGGGACTTATCTATTAGTTAAGTCCGAAAATTAGCTAAGGATAACTTTAGATTGTATTCTTAGAATAGTATTTTGTTATGTAGAAAAAAAAATGAAAGGTTTGGCAACCACTAATTTAATATATTATTATATAATGAATCATATTTTGAATTACTCATTAATTAATTTAATTATTAATAATTACATGTGTGGATTTCTAAAATTTATTAATTGTGTTTATTTATTTTACAAATAATTAATAAAGTACAAAAATGTTCCACATTTATATTTTGTGACATATTATGAGGTGTATTGTTTGATAATTCAACATAAAATTTGATAGTTAAAAATTTTTAGTTATACATAAGTATAATTAAGAGTATTAAGGTAAATAAACCACATTCATGAAATTAAATAGAGATTGACTTATAATCTGTTGAGAATAAATGGTGTAAATTGTGAATATGTGGCTTGCTTATGATAGCATATATTCGATGGTCATAGATTAATGGATTGTTTAAATATGAGTAAGTGATGGCTAAGTACCTATTTATAGAGTAGGTATTGAGGCATCATATGTCCTAAGGATGTCTTGTACTAGTGGCTAGGTACCAGAGTCATACTGAGATATCCTAAGTCTTAGAGATATCCTGTGTTGATGGCTAGGTACTAGAGTAGTACTGAGGTACCAAATTAGATTGAGGAATAGAGGTACCATATATCGATATTTATACATCTAATTTTGTTTCCACTTAGTAAGTGATTATGATGAGTACAGATGAGCATGCAAGCCATTTAATGTAAGTCCACTGGGTTAAGCAGGGCCTAAACAATTCAGTTAATAATGAGATAAAACATAAATGGCAGTAATAAAATAATATTGGTATTAATTACTTCTAATTATAATTTTTTATGTTTGTTAATTTTTCACATAGGTTAAGTAATGTTATGTATTTTAGTATTATATGTATGTTGAATAGGCAACTCACCTCTTGTCACTATTTTTTTTAGAATATAGAATAGGCAACTCACCTCTTGTCACTATTTTTTTTAGAATATAGATAGATTGTCAATAACCCCAATACATGAGATTGACAAAATGAAGTCTAGGTGGGCCAACAGATTAAATTGAATAAAGTTGTTTTATTGTATATACTTTTGAATGTAACAGTGCAAATAGTTGTGTTTGTATAGAATATTATGTGACTAACGAACATCTTTTTTAGAACCAATGAGGATTTTGGTAATTAATGTTATAATTGGGGAACAAATCGGATAATTGTGGTTTAAGAATTATTGGAGCATCGCATACAATGGTGTTTATAAGTTGTTCATGAGTGCTAATTATCTCACAAAAGTGAGATATGATGATAAAGACAAATAATAGGTAGTGAAAGATGGACTTCAAGTAGGAGGATATTCTTTAGGTTATTATACATGTTTATTAACGACTAAGGTTACCAAGAATGAATTCTTATTAACATGGATTGTAATAATTATGTATTGTATATATATTTCTAAGAGTACAATATGTACATATCTATAGTTATGCAACCACCTAAATAAGGAAAAATCTTAGAAAATAAAGGTTAATTGACAAATATATATGAACTATTCTAGGAAACCAAATTATATTAATTTTAGCCTAATTGATTATGATAAAATCACAGATCACATACTCCAATCTAATAATCACATGAATCTTGTAACAAATAAATAAATAAATATTAAGTAATTATGTTCATATTTTCATAAATACTGAAGGTATTAATAATGTAATATATGGTTTAACCAACAAAATTTTAATAATAACATGTTATATTTCTAGTGTATCCCTACTACTTAAGACTTCTAACTCATTTCACTTAATGAAACAACTTGTAATTTAAATTAATAATTATATTTAATCCCAATCATAAGCTAAAAACACTACAAAAAAAAATAACAATATATAGTCCCAATTCGCCTAACAGAAAAAGTAAGAATTGTCTTCAACAATGACAAAACAATAACATATCATTGATATTTTTATTTTTTGACTTAAATTTAAGGAAAAAAAATCCTAGAAAAGCGTCGTAGTCAAATTTTATGCAAGGGTAATTTTGTTACCACATTTTCACTAATCAAAGAACTCAAATAATAACATTTTTATTCTCTTTTTAGATGCTTTACAATTTTAGTAACACAAATTTTGGGATTCCAATTCCTTATATAATGAAAAGTCAATATCCCTATCAAATTATCTACAAGCGGGATTTATTTATAGCCAAAATAAAGATTCAGTCTCATAATCATAGGAATTTATACTGTGTTTACATGCAAAGATTTATACCTTTATCAGTAAAGTTTAAACTCTATATATTTTGAGTTAAGACTCTATCTTAAAGAAAAGGACAAAATAGAGCATATGCCTTATAAACTAGGAGTAAGGGAAGTTAATTAATAAGAGTGAATAAAAATGTCAACAGAACATACATGCTAGAAATATTTACAATGTTCACTTTATAAAAGGAAACGTTGTAAGTATAATCTAAAAAAGTTATCGATGATTCTAAAAAATAGTAGTGACTTTAAGGGTTTTTGGAATTGAGAATAATTATTAACTAAGATAAGGATTATTAACTAAGTAATTCTTGACATACATTACTAATAATGTAATTGATTCTTACTAAACAAAATGCTCGCATTACTTACCTGATACACCAAAATAATAGATCACTTAAACTGAAATTAGTGAACTTGGAGTTTTAGGGACTTCAAAGCCATCATCACGTACAGGTTGAGTGAGAAAAATGTTACATAGGAGAGGAGAGAACACAAGACTACATTGTAGTTATAGACATATAGGTTTAACAATGAAAATGTTGTAAGTTTATAGATTTTGAATTTAAAAGTTAGGACTTTGAGATTCTTTAATTTTTAAGAGATTATGTTTGTATTTCAATAATTATACGACAATGACATCAAAAGATAACATTAGGGACTACCTTGTGTTTTCACTCAAAATAATATTTTAATGTTTTAAATTTAAAATTGATGCTCATATGTCATCACAGAGTCATCTATAGAAAAGGCAATGAATAAAACACATCATCAACCTAGTCCAATCCAAATTCAAAATGTCCAAAATGACATTTTAAGTAAACTTCTCATAATAACATCATTTTGAGCATGTTTCTTAAACTTTAAGACCCAAAAAATATATAAAAAATTCAAAACAATGTGATTATATAATGAGACACAATTTGAACTTGGCCCAAGGCCTAATTTAAATAAATCCAGGTCAAGCTTCAAACCTCTTACATCCTTAATCATCAGGGTACTCAGGCGTTTTTTAAAAAATTGATGGACCAATTTGGTAATAAATAAAATTCTGTGTGTTAAATATTCAAAGCTCAGAAGTTAGTTAAATTTTATTTTTCTTAATTTTAAATTCATAAATGCTTATGAAATTGTGTTTAGTTCAAAAACAAAATTTCTTTATGAAGAAAATAAATCAAAGAGAAACTAAAAGTGTTTCTATTAGTGAATTAATGTGTTTTGTATAGAGAAATCCTATGGTTTATATACCCAAGGCCTAGGATTATTTAGGAAACTATTTCAGCTATCAAATCTCTCAATTACAAGAAGAAATCAAGGAGAAATTATTACAACTGTCATTTCCTAAATGTATACAAGGAATACAATCAATTCTAATAACTATGGTAATAACTCTAGTCAACACTCCCCCTCAATTTTGTGCATAAATATCACACATGCCCAACTTACATACAAGATTATGAAACTACTTATTGTAGAGTCCTTTGGTGAAGACATTTTTCCATTGTTCATTAGACCCCACATGGGATTAGGGTAAAGAGCCATTCACAAGTTTCTTTTTTATGAAGTGTCAGTCAATTTCTATGTATTTTATTTTATCATGCTAAGCAAGATTGTGAATTATGCTAATGGCAGCTTTGTTATTATAGTAGTAGGATAAAATTCCTCCATTCGTTAGTTGTAATTCATTCATCAACTTTCTTACCCACAAGAGTTCTCACACACCTTGAGTTATAACTCTATATTCAGCATCTGCACTAGATCTAGTAACTACATTATCTTTTTTACTTCTTTAAGTGACTAGATTTTATCTTATGAGCATACAATAACATGTGGTTAACCTCCTATCATTTGGAGATCTAACCCAATTAGTACTTGCAAGTGATTCTATCTTAAGGTGGCCATTGTTAGTGAAAAGAAGGCCTTTTCCTAGTGCAAACTTCAGATAGAGCAAGATATGGAATACAACATATAGGTGTGGTTCTTGTGGATCATACATATATTGACTCACCAGACTATGTGAGGGAGATAGATGAGTGTACTAACTAACCTCTAATATCTGTTTATATCTACTAATGTAAATGTTCCTATTTGCAATATGTGGATGCTCTCGATGGGAGATTCAGTTGGTTTACAACCCATCATACCGGTTTCTTCTAACAAGCCTAGGACATATTTTATTTGGGAGATTAAGATTCCTCTTCCTAATCTAGCAAATTCAACTCCCAAGAAGTATTGCAACTTCCCTAGATCCTTAATTTCAAATTCTTGAGCAAGAAGTTTCTTCAACCTAGCCATCTCTTCTATATCACTTCTAGTTACCAATGGCATCAATATAGACAATAAGAAGGGTGATCTTACCTTAGGAATGCTTGATAAGTAGGGTGTGATTGGCATTCCTCTATTGACAACTAAAGGAAATCATAGCCCAACTGAACTTTTCAAACCATGCTTTGGATGATTGCTTCAGCCCATACAAGGCCTTTTTTAGCCTATAAACCTTCCTTTATATATTTTCATCTACCCAGGGGGAATCTCCATGTACACCTGCTCCTCTAGATTCCCATAAAGGAAAGCATTTTTAATATCAAACTGTTGTAGGTCTTAATCTAAGGCAGTTTCACAAGAGAGTAGAACTTTGATTATAATCATCTTAGGAACAGGAGCAAAAGTTTCCTAATAGTCCACTCCATATGTTTGAGTAAAGCCTCTAGCCACTAGTCTCGCCTTGTATCTCTCAATGAATCCATATGGCTTATGCTTCACTGTGAATACTAATTTTCAGCCTACTACCCTTTTTCCTTCTAACGTAGTGACAAGTTCCTAGGTCTCATTTTTTGTTAGGGCCATCATTCCTCAACCATAACTTCTTTCCATTAGATATTTTCCATTCTTTTTCTCCAATTATGTGGAAAAGACATAAAGGAAACAGACAAGACAAAATGATGTAGGACAAATAAAAGAATTATTGACTAGCAGCTAAAACTCACAAATTTTAGAAATATGGTTGATATTAGGCTACTAGAATATTAAGTTTTAAGGTTAGATTTAGGTTAAGAACTCAGAATTTTCAATTTTTGTATAGGTGGAAATTTTAAGGTTTGATTGTTGGAAATTTAGGTTTAGGATTTCAGGTTTAATATGACTAGAATATAGGTTTGAGAGGGTTAGAATTTAGGATAGGGTTGCTAGAATTTAGCGAAGAACACAAAGAATGGCTAGTAGGAAATTGGGAATCACTTCTAGGGTCTAAAAATCCCTCTTAGAAAAAAGCATCACACCTCTTAGTTGAAAACCCAAAGTTGTAGAAAAATTCCAGATTACTTATTATTATTGAAAGGCTAAGTATAGATTTTTAGAACTCCTATTCTAGTAGGAAAAGGTTTCTAACAAATTTAAAATATATTCTAATAAAAATTCTATAAGTCCTAAACAACTAGGATAACATATATAAAAGAGAATAACATATTAAATAAGGAATCATAACATAATCTAAATTTCAATCCTTACCTTTTGTTGTCCACTCAATTCGCAATCTTCATCTCATCAAACTAAGACTTGTAGTTGACTAATTTTTCTTCTTTTATTTCTTCTATATACTTTAAACTCTTTCGCATCAATTCCCCCCAAATTGTCTAAACTTGTCCTCGATGTTATTTTCTAGGCTAGTTCTTTGAGCACTATATGATCAAGGGTCGGTCATTAATGTCCACTTTTTCATATTTCTCAAAAGTATTATATCTTGCTCATAGTCACTGAATATTCTTCTATATGACATTCTTCTACGTTTTGTAATCATGAACCAAAACTCTAATATCAAATTAATATAAAAAAATAGAAGAATTATTTACTAGTAATTAAAACTCACAATTTTAGAAATATGGTTGATATTATGCTACTAGAATATCAAGTTTTAAAGTTGGATTTAGGCTAAGAATGTGGAATTTTTAGATTTTATATGGCTGGAAATTTTAAGGTTTGATTGTCGAAATTTTAGGTTTAGGATTTTAGGTCTAATATGACTAGAATATAGGTTTGAGAGGGCTGGAATTTTGGTTAAGGTTAAAAGAATTTAGAGAAGAACACAAAGAACAAATAGTAGGAAACTAGGAATCACTCCTAGCGTCTAAGAATCACTCTTAGAAGAAAGCATCACACCTAGTTGAAAGCTCAAAGTTGTAGAAAAATTCCATATTGTTTGTTATTGAAGGGCTGAGTACACTTATATAGAGAGAGAGAGTTTTGGAACCTTTATTATATTAGGAAAGGGTTTCTAATAAATTTAAATCATATTCTAATAAGTCCTAAATAACTAAGATAACATATGTAAAATAGAATAACATATTTAACTTACTACTACTTCCTATCTAATAAAGAATCTTAACATAATCTAAATTTCAGTCCTTATCTTTTGTTTTCAATTCAATTCTTAATCTTCATCACATTAAATTAAGACTCGTAGTTGACTAATTTTTCTTCTTTTACTTCTTCTATATACTTCAAATTCTCTTGCATCACAAAGACTCTATAGGAAGAAGATAGTGAGTCATAGGAAACAAAGTTAGAATTTGGATGCTTAATGCAAGTTCTCATCCCTTTCTAAAGGGCAATAGGCTTATCTAAATTATCAAGTAAATCATATTTTAACTCACCAGTGTTTTTTTAGAGAAGAGGATGGTATAGACTACATGATAGCTTTTTCTATCTTATCTCATCTTGAGTACGTCTTTATATCTGATCTATCTAAACGCCTACTTTGATCCTCCTAAACCAAACTAATTTTCTCCCCCTAAATTGTGCTCTCCCCCTGGATCACATTACCTATAAATATAGAATCAAGTAACACCTCTTCACTCTCATTGTCCCTCTAAAGATCAGTTTGATGTGTTGTAAAATGGGGCTCACACTCCAAAAAGTAGCGTCCATATTTACAATTTATTTCTTAGATAGGGGGTGATAACATTTATATCCTTTTCGTGTAGAAGAATATCCAACAAACACACATTTCAAAGCTCTAGGCTCCAACTTGCCCACATTTCGGACATGAACAAAGCAAATACACCCAAATACTCTTAAAGGTACAATATAATAATTTTTACTTTGCAATATTTCTGCACAGCTTTTAAAATCCAAAATTCAAAGTAACATTTTATTGATAAAATAAGCAGTTAAAAGAACTGCATCACCCCAATATTCCTTTGGAAGGTTCATGGTGAACATAAGTGATCAAACTACCTCCAAAATATGTTTATCCTTCCTTTTCACAACAATAGTTTGTTCAGTAGTATAGGCACAACTGGTTTGATGTATTATTCCATAGGAATCTAGATAAGCACGAAATTTTCCATCCATATTCTCCATTCCATTTCCAGATATTAGGATTTTAACTTCAACATCATGTAGGATATAAATCATTTTATGAAAAAATTGAAAGCATGAAAGAACTTCATTATTGGCTTTCATCAATAAATCCTAGTCAATCTTATGAAACAATCAATAAAGATCACAAACCATCTATGACTAGAAAGAGAGAAATTTTGAGTAGGACCCCAAATATCGAAGTGAATTGTCATAAAAGGAATAAAACTCTTATTATTAAATAAATGATAAGAACTTCTAGTGTATTTAGCAAGTTCACATGCTTCACAAAACAAATAATTAAAAGAAATTCTTTTTAAATAAGCTCGGATATAATTTTTCTAGAACAAAAAACATGGGGTGTCTTAACTACCTATGCCCTTGTAGAATTTCCTTATTAAGGCATTATTTCCAAGAGACGCTTAATGTGCAACTTTCATGTGATTTTCTTCGAAGACATATAAGTCATCCTGCAATATACCAGTTTTAATCCTCTACCCTGTGTGGAGGTCCTAAAGAACACAATAGTCAACAAAAAAATCAACTTTGCAATTAAGATCTTTAGTGATAGAATTGATAGAGAGAAGAGTAACAAGAAAATAAGGTACGTGAAAAACTAAGGATAAGGTGATATTGGGAGTACAGTTAACAAAACTTTTACAAATACGGAGGTAAAAGGCCCATTTGCTATTCTAACATTATTCCCCTTGTTCCCATGAGAATATGTTTAAAATTCCTTTTGAGAGCCTATCAGATGTTTATTAGCTCCAGAGTCTATAATCCAAAGATTATATTTAGAATTTAAGTACACAGTACCTGATTTTGCAATATTTGATATACCAACTGTAAAAGGAGAGTCCATTTTTGATAAAAGATGTCTTAAGTTCTAAAGTTCTTCATTGGATAAAACTCCAGCTAACGATATTTCAGATGCTTTGATTCCCTTCAACTAAGTGGGCCTAACCCCTTACCACTAAACTGCCTTATTTTCCACGACTTTGATCTGTCCTCTACGCAATTTCTAGCAGGTTTATTTAGTGTACCTTGGTTTTCCACAATAATCACATGCAAATGATCCTTAGTAAATGAAATATTTGCAGGTTTTAGCTTTTCAATAGAACTAGCCCCTAACCCTACTTTCTTAACAATGGCTGTATATAGCATAACATTTCTTCTACTCTGTTCTTACTGAACGAGAGAATGTGCAAGCTGTACTGAAGGAAAAGAATCTTTCCCAAAGATAATACCTCGTATATGATCATATTCTAGGTTAAGACCCACTAAAAAGTCAAGCACTCGATCCTCCTCTATCTTCCTGCTTAGTATTGTGCAGTTTACTATGAAGATAAAAAAATTTGAACTTTATTACCTATTTAAGAGTAAATTAGAGAAGCGACTTTCCAGATCTTTGTTAGCATCTCAAGTAACAAATATGTCCGAGCAATCTCTAATTTTATTGAATTAATGAGCCAAGACATCACGAGAGAATTCTTGAACTCCCATTGATTATAATTAGAATTATTGACATCAAGTCTCTTAATATCACCATTAATGTAACTTTCTAATCACCTAACTTTAATGAACTACAAACAAGATCTTGATCAAGCAAGATAATTAGTTCCATTAAGTTTTGTGAGGCAAATTTGAAGTGAAGAATTATCAAAACTTGAAAGTATTACCTTTTTTTGTCCATCTTCTTTAGAATCGCTCAGGACTATGGTTTAGGATTTCGTACGGTACCGGCCGGTACGTACCGTTCCGGTCAAAAACCGGTACCGGTACGGGTGTAGGTGGTACCGGTGAAAAATACCGGTCGGTACCGGCCAATTTCGGCTGTACCGGCCGGTATTCAAAATACCGGTCAAATACCGGTCGGTACCGGAAATTTTAAAAAATTAGGGGACTTTTTTGCAAAATTTTCAAATACCGGTCGGTACCGGAAATTTTAAAAAATTAGGGGACTTTTTTGCAAAATTTTCAAAAATTTTCAAACCGGCCGGTATTCAAAATACCGGTCAAATACCGGTCGGTACCGGAAATTTTAAAAATTTGGGGGACTTTTTGCAAAATTTTCAAAAATTTTCAAAATTTCCCTCACTCTCTCCTACCAAAATTTCAAAATTTTCAAAAATTTTCAAAATTTCCCTCACTCTCTCCTACCAAAATTTCCCTCACTCTCTCCTACCTCTCCTTTCCCCATTTTTTTTCAAAGTTTTTAAAATAATAATAAATATTTTATTACTAGTAATAATTGTAAATTAAATAAAACTTAAAATAAATTATTTTTATTTTTATTACTAATAAATTATTTTTATTTTTATT
>JAOQMP010000208.1:10737637-10748316 GCA_027563575.1 Erythroxylum pedicellare
AAAAAGATTCAATATATATATATATATATATATATATATTGATTGATATTTAATCTTTCATTATATTGACAAATAAGATAATTAGCTACAAGCAAGACTAAAACTGTGAATTCTTCCTTTTATGCTTCATGAGTCAGTAATATTAATAATGGATGCATGAACTTTGACTTGGGAATTACTAATTTTCACTCTGGAAAAGGTCATACAATCTTTTTTTTAGTCTATAGTTTATGTATGGTAGAATAGTGCACTGACATTTATTCATTTGGTTTTCATTTTTAATACAACTACATATATAAAAGAAAGGAACGCTATTAACCAGAAAAAAGCACGCATAAAGGATGAGACTAAGAGATTTCTTACTCGTGATACGATTGAGACCAGGAACCCTCATTTGGAAAGATGATGTACTTCATATACTTTGCTTTGTATATCTAATTTTCCATTGTGTTGTGTTAGTTTATATTGGACGAAACAGAAAGACCTTGTAATTAGTAAGAGTAGTGTGTACTCATAACAATTATATTAGCTTTAAGGTGTCAAAATGAAAAGGAAAAATAGTTGCAATTACTAGCAAGAAGTATAAGTTGACATTGATAAGAGAAAATGGTGAAATAGTGGGTTGACAGTTTAAGAGAATTGATATAACAAACTGTTGTTGTACATGTGTCAAAACAGATGGCTGGTTATACAGTATTATTTTTGGCACAAATACGTAATATTTTAGAAATTAGATTATCTAAGATGGGTGCCACTTGGATAAACATCGTTGTTACAGAGATGGACACTTAACTTGTTGGCTTCATGTATGTTTAAACTTATTCACTGATTGAGCAAAACATTACTTCAGGATCGATCATGAAATGCAGGTGGGATGGTAATTTAACTCTAAACGTACTTAATTTCTTGTTCTTATTGTTTGAGAAAGATGTTTTGTGATGAATTTTATTTTTTCTTTGGTAGGGAAAGTTATTTGTTGGAATAACCAAAATTCATTTATAGCCTACAAGTCCAAAGGACCTCATACTACTAAAAAAAAACAATACTTTTCCCTATAACTTTTACGCATTGAACACAGAATTTATTTTCTCTTTCTCTTATTATTGTGTGGATTAGCGAACTTATAAGATACTAGTTCAGAAATGGAATTAGAATTGAGTGGAAGCAGAACGCATATTATATGAAGACTAGTTTAGTTGGATCAAAAATGAGAATATTAATATATATGCAAGTCTTCTTGTTGAATTTTATGGTTGACATAAAAACATCAACTTAGTATGGACAACTATGTGACTCAATCCACAAATTAGTTCAACC
This sequence comes from Erythroxylum pedicellare, assembly GCA_027563575.1. Lineage (NCBI taxonomy): Eukaryota > Viridiplantae > Streptophyta > Magnoliopsida > Malpighiales > Erythroxylaceae > Erythroxylum > Erythroxylum pedicellare. The sequence continues at coordinate 10,738,955 of JAOQMP010000208.1, forward strand.
TTACACATGTAGAATTATACTCAAATTGTATCATTGTTCCTAGACTAATATAGCATCCTTTCGTTGTATACAATAAAATACATAGAAACCTCACCAACCTATTTATTTAATCACCGATTTTGATAAAAAAACTAATTTTAGTCTTCTTTTGAATGAAGATATATAGCAGTAAGAGTAGCAAATTTTGTACAAACGTTAATTTCTCTAGAAACGTCCTTTGACCATGATTTTTGACTTGACTACTATAAATGTAGCACACGGATCCCATTGGGAAAATAGATGGAAAAAAGTAAAATAATTTCCCAAAAATTATAATTTACGCTATTCTAGTTCTTCTTCAATTCTTTGTCTCATATTTGGTCTGATTAAAAGTAATCTATTTTCTTTCAGTTACCACCACTGAGCTAGCATCAGTTGCCTTATCAATGATGCAAGAACCAAAGGATAGATTCAAACTTGTAATGGCAAGTCTAAACATGCCAGAGATGGATAGCCTCACTTTTCTGCACGCGATGCGTGAGAAGGAGATCCCTGTTATTTGTGAGTTCCCATTATCTCTATATAATAACAAGTTTCATTGATCCTAACTAAGGTTTACATGTTTCTCTTTATGTTAGAGTTCAAAATTTGTTGGTGGAACGTTTACATTTCTTCCTCACCAAACAAACTTCCTGAAATTGGCTGCTCCTTGCAGTGATGTCGTCGAATAGGAGTATAACTGAGGCTAGGAAGGCCCTAGCAGCTGGCGCATGTTTCTATCTTGACAAGCCTATTTGCCTGGATGATCTAAAGTACCTGTGGCAGCATGTATACAGGAAAAGAAGAAGAGGAGCTTTTCAAAGGGAGAATCTTATGTCAGAAAAGAAGCAGATTGATAGCAAGAAAGTAGGACTATGGAAACACGGAAAATGTACTAGGCCTGCCATTGCTAGTACTCATGAGCTCCATGGCGCTTGTAATCTACACAACAAAGGAAAGGGTAAAGAAATTGAAGGGGAAGCGTTGCATGCTAGTCATGTAAATAGAAAAAGGAAGGAAACTGAAGCAGATATACATCCAGATGCTGAAACTTGCATAAAAGAATTAGAAAACGCCTGCATTGATTCATATTTGACGACCCTATCGACTCCAAACCAAGTTGAGATAAAAAGGAAGAGGTCAAATGATGATGAGAAAGAGAATGAAATGATTGGAAAAGAAGTTGGTCTTGACTTTGAACAAGGTAATACATGCAAAGTCATCAATGAGGAGTCCGACGAGAGTAATGAGAAAGAAAGAAGCGCTAGCGCTGATGAAGAAAAGGAAAAGGAAATGTTACATTGTGAAGAGGAAGAGAAAATAGGAACAAGCAGCCATGAAGAAGAGACGGAAAAGAAAGGGAAAAAGTCGCGCATGATCTGGACTCCACAGCTTCACCGCAAGTTCACAGCTGCCATTAGTGCTTTAGGCAATAGCAGTAAGCCACTAAACCCTAGCTCCTTCCTCTCGTCAATACTTAATTCCGAATTATATCTTTAAAGCAATGTTATTTTTTAGATAGTTCTTCTATATAATCAACATAACTAATTTCCTTTGGGTTAACATGTACAGGAGCCCGCCCAAAATCGATACTGAAGTTGATGGACGTGCCTAATTTGACACAACGGCAGGTAGCTAGCCATCTTCAGGTAATGATCCCTACTATGCCTAAAGTCACTTGAAATGTTAAATATCAATTGCTATTTGTTATTTCGGTGCAACTATTTTGTTCTCAATTCTAATTCATGGTCTAAACATCTTATGTTACGAGCTTTTGTAGCATGTTCCACACAACAACTCGTTTCTTCGCTTTTTTCTTCTGTAGTAAATCTGTATAAACGTCGTGCACATTAGAAAACAACAAAATGAAAGATCAAAAGTGTCTAAATCGTGCTGATCAGATGCACAGTATTATGTATTTTGGAATTGTTTGCATTTGTATTAATTCTACAATTTTAAGATGTGATTGAGTTGAATGAAATCAACATTCTAAATGGTCTCATTTGTTGTGTCAATACTCCTCTTTGTATCTTACTTTTCTTGACAGCGTAATCCTTTAATTAACAAGGCAAAAATATTACTGTTACAACAAAATTGGAAGTACGTTTGTTTCCTTGGGTATTTAATCTTTTTCCCATTCATGTTTTGTTGACCATTGAAGGAAATTTCTCCTTTCAGAAATACAAAGCTCAAGTGCAACGACTTCGCGAGTCTATTGCCCTTGATGCACCTCCAGCGAAAGACAACCGAAAAAACTATGGAATTTCGCCAATTCTTGACACTTCAGAACTTTTCGAGAAGAGGAATCTTAGAAGTCAAATTTTCAACTTTGGACTTGGAGGTTAATTATCATACTCTTCATTCCTCCCATTAACGTGCACATTCTGACATACAAACAAAAGAAAAAAGAAACTTTATATTGTCTACCAGATCTTAAATAATTAATATGCTTGTTTTCTACATAACAAGCGTGAAATTTCAGTGACATTATAATTACGATTAACCTAATAGTAATTACAGTTAACGTGGACATACTAAAGATGAAAATGTTTATAATAACAATCGCAAACAATAACTAAAAACCAACACATTATAGGCGTATTTATAGAACCGGACTTCAATCTGGGACCATTTTCTGATACATTGGAAACCTGCACAGTTTAGAACCTTAAAGCATGAAAGCTACACAATTTACAAGGTGATGATGGTGGTGCTGCATAACTCCACTCTTAAGATTTCTGAACTTTCTTCGGCATGCAGAATGAATGAGGAAGAGAAAGAGGCTTTAAAGTCTATACATTAGATGGATTAACCTATAATTAGCTATTGATTTTCCTCTAATTTCAGGAGATGCATTTCAGTTCTCACAGGGATCAGAGAACTTTATAACTCAAAATCTGCCTGCAGCCTATAGCTCACTAAGAGACAAACATGGTCAAGAGACATCAACAGGAAAGTTACAAGACCAAAATTCTTCCTCAGTACAATTCACTTTAGACGATGTTATTAATGCAGTCAAATTTGCTACAAGCTTCAACAATTCGAACCAAAGGCCAGATGATATGGCCAATTTGAGTCCTTATTCAAGAAATGCTCATAATTCGGACAAGGTTCTCTCAGGGTTCTTGAACCGGAAACAGAATATGGGTGCTTTGTCTATTCTGAATCCTCCTTCAAATGTTGCCTCTGCAGACAAGTTCTGTATTGACTTCTCAGACGATAATAACAAGTCTCTTGATTTTATGGAAAACTCAAACAACGAGCTCAATTCATCCAACTTTCTATCAGGTATCAGTATGGGGATTGAAGAGCCAGATGCAATGGGAATCTTCAAACCTACTTCATCCAGTACATACGAATGCCCAGAACATTTCTCTGGTGTTGGATCAATTCTAGATTATACTTCAGGCATGGCTCGTGACAATATCACGCGTTCTACAAATTTCAATGACAGATGCCAAGAGATGAATAGCATGACAATTGCAAGTCCTGCAACAGGAAATATGAACACCTTACACAACTATTTGATTAACTCTACAAACAAAAACCATGGCCTGGATAATATGGAATTCCTAAATTCTGCTTCAAATAGTTTGCAGAATACAAATGATTTCCGGACCGAGTTCACTGACGGAATGCAGGCGCCAGGATTCAGAGCAGTTCCAAAGCCTACAGTGGGAAATGTCTCGAATGCTGATTTATTTTCGATAAACTTCAGTTATAGCAACCAAGAGTCAGATTATGCATCAGTTCTAAATCATACTTCAGGTGAAGTGCAGAATACAGGAAACTTGTCAGCGTACACCATCGCTGAGAATCAAGAGATGTGTGCTATGACTCTGTCAAATTCTACCACCGTCCATGCACCGAATGCATACAACACTCGGATGGACTTCAGTTACGGAAGCCAAGAACTGATTGAGAATGCTATTATAAATCCTCCCGCAATCAATATAATTCCTGTAGGCCAGGTTCGCGTAAACATCTCTGATGGAAATCAAGAGCCAAATTACCCATTGGCCTCTCTGTCAAATCAAAATCATTCACATTCCGACAGTAATGGTCTATTGAATATTCTAGAGGAAGAACCTACTGATATCAGAGGATTGTCCCCTGAACCAAATCCAGGCAATGTCGAAAGCTACTGTGAGTGGCTCAGAAGCTTTCTACTGGATAGCAGTCCGCAACAATGATTTCATGGTATGCTAAAATTAACATTGGGCCATCAACCACAACTATGTGCTTCAATTAGTCCGGCCTATCAACCCTGTGGTTTAGATTTTTTCAGTTATTAAGCTCGAATCACAATTTGTGCCAAGCATGTTGATCATATAACGATGTTTTTTCTTTTCGTTTTCAGATAGAAGATGAAGCAAACGAGTAGAAGACAACTAAATAGCTCATATGAGAAGATGCTTGGGAACTTCCGAACATCTGTTGCACACTAGGATTAATGATACTGTTGTTAGAATTATAAAGACGAGAATTGCTACTTTTTTCTTACTATAGTGAGTGTGCGGACATTCGAAACTTTTACGGTGTATTTCTTGATGATGCTGAATTTGACTGATTAGAAAGATATTTCAACCATCCAGAACGAAAAAAGGTAGTTATCCCGATGTAAGACAGTACAAAAGCATACCTGGTTTTATGTTAGGATTGATATTTCAACTAGATTGTTGCAGTTTTCGGAACAGCTGTGACCGAACCGCAATCAGTTTGTATACTTGAACTAATTTACATACACTGATTGGAACAGTGTGACCCACGACCCGTTACTTTCCTTCAACCTGAGTTTCAAATGACATAATAGTCGAAGTCAACAACGTAGAGCAAATTCCAACTTGGAAACATTTACCGAACCTGTTTCTTCGTAGAAAAAATTATTACCTTAGTTAACCCTTGACGAATATACTTCTCAATCATTGGGTAGTTCTTTTTAGAGCAAGCAACACGTGGTTCTAAGATGGGTTACTGTTCAAGTTTTCGTGTCTTTTTGCTGGGTTACTACTTTAATATATAGCCCATAATGTCAAACTAGTATACGGTGTTAGCATTCTAATGCCTAAGTGCAGCTCTAAAGAGTGAGAAAATTTAGAATTTAGAGAGATTCACTACCTCCTATTTGAATACGCTGAATTGTACAACTCGGGATATGAATTGTTGGAGAGTGAAAGAGTGAATTAGATAGGAGAATCTTTCACTCAAATTTTGACTTACATAAAATGCCGGGTATAAGAGGTTTTTCCAGGGAACTTAGGATTACTATAGAACTACTACTTAAATATTCAACAACTTTCGACATTACTAACTTATTAAATACTCTCTAAAAAAATTTAGGGCTCTTAAGTATTATCTATTCATAAGACTATTATAGAAATAAATTCTAGCCATATATTGTAATTTTAGAATAAAAACATATTTTCACGAGAACTCTAGAAACTCCAAAGTTTAAGTGATATTTTTAACACTTTCCCTTAGTTTGAAATTTTCTTCTTTATCCCAATTCTTGATCTTAATCTTTGAAAGTCTTCGAGCTTCAATACCTTTGTTAAAATATCCGTAACTTGGTTTTATGTCTTTACATACTTGAGCTCCTCTTCTTTTCTTGCAATGCACTCCCAACAAAATGATATCTTATATCTGTATGCTTACTTTGATTATTGTACACCAGATTCTTGGCAACTACTTGGGCGGACTTGTTTTCAACATAAATCTTTGTTGCTTCTTCTTAAATCAAGTGAAGTTCCTTTAGCAGTCACCTTAGTCAAATCGCATGACAAATACAAATAGTTGCTGCCATATACTTGGGTTCACATATAGAGAGCGTAACAAGTAGTTGTTTCTTTGAACTTCATGAAATTACACAATTACTATGTAAAATGTAAATTTAGTACTACTTTTCTGTCATCAATATCTCTATCAAAGTCATTATCATGATATCCTATAAGCTTAAAATTATTGGAGGAAGTATAAAATAATCCATATTCTAACATACCTTTTAAGTACCAAAGTATTCTTTTTGCTACTTTCATGTGAGATGATGTAGGAACTTCCATGAAACGACTCACTACTCCAACAATATAAAGAATATTAGGCCTCATGCATGTCAATTACCTCAAGCTTTTCGCAAAGCTTTTGAATAAAGTGGGACCTTCCTTTTTGTCTTCTTCAAACTTTGATAATTTCATTCCACACTCTAAGGGCGTGTTCACGGGGTTAAATCAAGCATCTTGAACTCTTCAATACTTCTTTTGCATATCCTTCTTTAGAGATAAAAATTCCTTCCTCTATTTGCTTCACTTCTAGGCTAAAATTGTAGGATATGAGCCCTATGTCGGTCATCTCAAACTTATGAGACATCTTCTTTTTGAACTCTTCAAACACTCTCAGATTGTTGCCTGTAAAGATGAGATCGTCCACTTAAAGGCAAACTAGCAATATGTCTCCATTATCATAGGCTTTCACATAGAGAGTATACTCATTAAGGCAACCAAAAAATTCATCAAATCGACTATTCCATGCCTTTGGTGTTTGTTTTAATCCATATAATACCTTCTTCAACTTCAAGACTTGGTCTTCATGGTCTTCGAATAAATATCCAATTGGATGTTCAATGCAAACTTCTTCTTCAAGATAACCATTTAGGAATGTCGACTTCACATCTAGTTGATAGATTCTCCATTCCATTTGTGTCACCATTGAGATAATCAGTTGAATAGTCTTTATGTGAGCAACTGAGGCAAACACCTCTTTATAGTCAAAGCCATACCTTTGCATGTAGCCTTTTGCAATAAGCCTTGCTTTGTATCTTTCCACTTCTCCTTTTGCAATTTTCTTAACCTTGTAAACCCATTTAACTCTTATGGCTTTATGACTTTTGGGAAGATTTGTTAGTTCCCAAGTATCGTTCTTCTCAATCAATTTGATTTCCTCATCTATAGCTTGTTTCCATCTTTTGTCTTTCGTGGCTTCTTCAAAGCTTAATGGCTCACCGTCTACAAAGAGGTAATAGAAATCAAGAGTTACTTCTTCAGTTTCATCATAAAGATTATCAAGACTTCTCATTCTTCTTAGTCCTTCATTTAAACTTTCACCTTGATTATTGGGAGTGGGTGAAGGAGGCGGAGTTACATCTTATGCTAGTGCTATGGCTTCTTCTTCCTCGACAAAGTATGGAATGAAGAGATAGTTGCTTTCTTATTTTCTTTCCCAATTCTATGGTTTATCTTTAATGAATTCCAAATCGTGACTCAACACTACCTTGCCATTGTAATGAATTCCAAACTCACCAGTACCTTGCCATTTCTTGAGCTGTATAACTTATAACCTTTTAAGTTTGTGTCATAGCTAACAAGACATGTTTGACACTTCTATCATTAAGCTTGTTTCTCTCTTGTTACGTGATGTGCTTGTAAGTAATGCACCCAAACACTATCAAGTGATTCACGATAGGCTTGTGTCCACTACATACTTCTAGGAGCATATGATCCTTAATGCTTAATGTTGCTGAGCAATTAGATATATAAACTACATAAAAGATAACTTCAGCCCAAAACTCCTTAGGCATATTCTTAGCATTTAACCTGCATCGGGCCATATTAAGAATTATTTTATTATTTCTCTTCGTGATGCCATTTTGTTATGGAGATCTAGGGACTGTTGAATTCTATGAGCTTCACAAAATTCATTAAACTCTCTTGAGGTGAACCAGCCTTCTCTATTGGACCTTAGAGCCTTGAAGTTCTTGAATGTATCAAATGCTTCAGACTTTTTCTTTAAGAAGTAAACCCATGTCTTTCTACTAAAATCATCAATAAAGAGGATGAAATATTTGTTTCCACTAAATGATGATTGATTAATTGGCCTACAACATCGATGTGTATAAGTTGGAGTGGCTTGGTTACTCTTAATGTAGCCTCCTTTGGGAAACTTTTTGTTACATGCTTGCCAAGAAGACACATGTCACAATTTTGATTGGGATGGTTGATTAAAGGCATCCTTTTCACCATCTTCTTCTCTCCCATGTATTCGTTGACACTAAAGTTTAAGTGTCCAAATCTTATGTGCCAATGCCATGCTTCCTCCTTTATTTTATCCTTCAAACACTTTACATCTAGCATTTTGCGATTTAATTCGAACATCCTACTCCTTGATATAGCGACCTTGGCAATCAATGTACCATTTTGATCTCGAAGCCAAAGATAATTATTTTTTATGTTAATATCATACCCTTTTCCAAGAGTGGTCCTAAGCTTAAAATATTAGTCTTTAGCTTGGGCATGTAATAAACATCATTCACAAGCCTATAGCCACCATCTTTGGAAGAGATGAGAATTGTAACTTTTCCTTCAATTTGAATTTTTTTTATAAATCTGTAAAAGACATGTTGCCTCGTGCATTTTTATCAAGCTCCACAAACTTTTCGTTTAGTCCACACATATGGTTGACTATAATCTAAATATCATAAGCACTTCTCATCCTTCTCTCCCTCCTTGAGTGCTAATAACAAAGTTGATTTATCTTCTTCCTTACCATTTGCAGGATTAGCTCTTGCCTCACCATTATTCAAGGAACTATGACATTCCTAAGAATAATAGTCAAACTTGTGACAATTGTAGCACTCAGTGTTGGAATTTTCATACCTCATTTCATTTATCTTCAAATTATGGCCTCGTCCTTTACCTCTTGCACTTCCACAACCTCCACTTGATTGAAAATCTCTTAACCCATCATTGCATTTGTCTTCGATACATCTTCCTCTTCTAAGTTAGCCAAGTCTATGACCTCGTCCACGACCTCGTTGACTTTCTTCTTTATTTTCCTTCAAATAGGCCTTGGCTTTGAGAGCTTGCTCCAATACCTCTCATTGCCTTCTATTAATGTTATCTTTATGGGCTTTAAGGATCCCTTTAGTTGCTCAATAGTGATCTCTAAATTTTTGATTCTTTAGGAGAGCATACCATAAAGTTGAATTTTGGAGTGAGAGTGAGAGTTTGATCTTCTCCATCACAAGAACATCCTCCACCATCTCTCTAGATCTCTTCATTTGATTTGTTATTGTCTTTACCCTTGAGCAATAATCCAAAATTGATTCAGATTCCTTCATCTTCATTGCTTCAAAATCCATTCTTAAAGATTGAAGCCTTACTTACCTTCTCTACTCCTTGGAAAGACTTTTGCAAGATCTCCTTGGCTTTTTTTGAGGTAGTTACATCAGCCACCTTTCCAAACAGTGGTTGTTGGCCTCTGAATTTTTTTTTGATAAATAAGCATGATTAGATTAATTTTGGGGTCTTGCTAGATTAATTTATGTTGGAATTAATTAGCATACTAATGTGAGT
>JAOQMP010000208.1:10748630-10759039 GCA_027563575.1 Erythroxylum pedicellare
CCCATACATCTCTATGTATATGTATATTACTTACAAAAGAATCTTGGTACCTTTTGACCAGATATATAATGCTCACACAAATAAAACCAAACTCTTTTGTTTTATTAATAATAAATATTTTCATTACAAAACCGTAACTAAAGAAGATAAAGTTACATGTAAATATGCTTGCTTTCTAGGGTACTATATTTACATAACTCCAACAATTCTTTATTTTGGGGAAGTAAGGATACATAGAATGAATGAAATGTTAAGGAACATGTTATCTCTAGTAGGTGGTTGGTGTGTTGCAGTGTGTGGGGACTTGGATTGTCATTTGAATGCAATGACAAATTATTGTAGCATGATATTGACTATATGATGGTGGGCATTAATGATGATTAGTGTGTGATTAGTCAAGTTTCACTACAACAAAGTAAACTATTGATTGCAAACAAAAAAAAAACTTAGCTAAATGTTTCAAAAATGTCACCTATAGTTATTTGTGATGTTCTTATTTTGTGACACAAATCATTGCCAATTCCATATAGCTTAAACTTATACGCAATATTTTCAAAAATTATAGACAAAAAGTATTAGCTATGAAAATTTTCAGAGTTAAGACATTGTAAAAATGTAGCTAAAAATTGAATGTCAGTAGGAAAAATTTGGCCCCAAATGATTGACTACAAAAATAAAAATAACTAATAATTTTTTGTCATGTTTTATCTTCATAGCTATATATTATTTGCTACATTTAAAGTAAAATTATATAAATATCATTAAATTATATCAATAAAAAGAATATAAAGGATCATTATTTGTTCATATACAAGATATAAATGACAACTTGAACAATTCTTATAGATAAAACAATAAATAAAAAATCAAATTACAAATTATAATATGTCACACTCAGATTACAAAAATATTAAAGCATAACACAATAAAACTATATCTTTTAAATAAACGCATAGATCAAGAGTATATGTATCATGATCATAATATCAGGATTCTATAGTATATTTATGGAAGGGACAATATATTTGATATATTCATGGACAGCTCTAGATGTTGCATTTGAAATTGCCCAAACAACCACTTTCTTGATTTCAAATTTAGCATTTTGAAGCAACTAGACAAATGGGGGCAATAATAGTAGCATCCATTATAGCTTGTGTAATATTGGAAACCATAGTCCAAACATTGACAAACTAGTTACATTGGTTAGGATATCATCTATACACTTGAACTATTTAGGAACATATTGAAAGATGACAAAGCTTTACTACTGATCTTTTTGAAACGACAGTAAACTAACCTATATCTGAGATACGTTCCCAGTAGTAATATTTAAGATTGTCTGGCAAGCTTCTTTCTTGATACTCTTCTTATAATTATTTTTTAGCATGTTTAAGTGACAGGGTAGAACATGATGGTTTATCATAAGTTGAGGACAACAATCAAAAGACTCAATACTTTTCCTTAAGATCCAGAATATAAACATCCATAAGGTTGACATTCAAAAATAGTTATCTACCTAAAAATTGTTACAATTGGGAAAAACATAATATTTAAAACTTCCTATGAGGTAGGAATTATGTCAACTTCACATATATAATAGTTTGCTTTCTAAAACCTGATTACAACCTTAGAATTTGCTTTCTAGAACCTGATTACAAGCTTAGAATACAAGTTATAGTCCACACTATTTATAGTTTCATTTTATATCTATTTTCAAGAAAAATATTAGTTCTTATATAATTAGAAAAGTAGTTCTACAACTAAATCTTTAGCCTCCCTTCTTCTTAAGCCATTTTGTTACTATTCCCTCAAAGTATACGACACTGGGAAAAACATTAAAAGTAATATGATGAAAAAAATTGACTTGAAAATTAAGATATTAAACAATAGGAAGGACTTGTTAGATATATACCTATATTTGCATATCAGCTCCAGTAACAATATTTCCAACTATATGTAAATTCAGAATAAGAACTATTGAACATAAATAGATAAGAAGAGAAATGCACATAGTGTTGAGTGTCTAATCCTATTTTGAGATTTTCGATGATTATAGACGCTTTTATGATTCGTGAGAATGATGAACAAGTGAAGACAAGAAGGAAAAATCTCTTCTGGAGAGATACACAATCGTGTAGAGTGTTAGACACTCGTGTGGATCAATTGCATAAGGTTTTGTAAACATATGAAGGAATGTGTGAAGATCAAAGACATTCATGGTCATATACATGCCTATATAAAGATACACGACTATGCATGGAGATCGTGTAACTCTTAATAACCATGTACAATTATGAGTGAGCTGATGATAAAGATACATTGTCACTTATACGGCTATATAAGGGATCATGTATGGTGTAGAAAAACTTATCCTGTGATCTAAATGAGAAAATATGTATATTTTTGTAGAGAGTGCATCCATAATGTCCAAAAGTGAGGAAAAACATAATGAGGGAAAATAATGTTATAATCTTATCCTTGTTTGATTAGTTTTAGGATTGATTTAAGTGATTATTGATTATGATATCAACTTTGCTTTCAATACTGAAATATTATAAGAGAACTTGTTGATGTAGGGTGAGAGATCAACTTTTATTTCTAAATCTTTATTGAGTATAGTGGATTTGTTGTCAGCTTGTCCTATGATTTTTTTCCTTTACATTGAAGGGTTTTCCTCATAAATATTAGTGTTTGTTTCATTGTTAACTTTCTTATTCTTATATTGTTTGCTGTTTCAAATTAAAGAGTTCTTTCTTGTCATTGATAGTTGGTTGAATTTTATACAGTTGTGTTATTTTACCCTCACAAGTGGTATAAGAGCCAACATAATAGAAGGTGAAAACAACTCTATGGTTAAGTTAACATCATCAAATTACTCAATTGGGTGGCCCATGATGGTTGATCTTCTGTATTGCAAGGATTTGTTTGATCTTATTGATGTGGACAAAGGTGTGAAGGATGATTTTTCTTTAAAACCTGAAAAGATATTAGATAGAGAGTAGGAAAAGATGAAGTGGAAAACTCTGGGCACTATTAGGCAATGGATTGTTATCAACATAGTTATCCATGTGTATCAAGAAACAGATCGTTTTAAGCTATGGAAGAAGTTAGAAGGTTTGTATCAAAGGAAGAACGCTTATAACAAGGACTTTTTAAATAAAAGACTTGTGAACTTAAAGTTGAAAGATTGGAAATCAATGTCAGAGCATCTAAGTGTTTCAAAGACATAATTAACAAGCTTAACACAATGAAGATCATTCTTGATGATGAGCTCACGCTTTGTTCTTGTTGATTTTGTTATTAGATAGCTGGGAGACGTTAATGGTGATAATTAGCAACTCAACTCCCATAGATGTGCTCTCCTTTGATGTAAGCAAAGAGAGTATGTATAATGAAGAAATCAAAATAAAGGAGATTGGAGTTGACAATGTGCAAGCCTTCGTGACATAAAGCAGGGGAAGGAATAAGAGTAAGGGTCTCAAAAGTCGTGGTAAGTCTAAGAACCATTTAAAGTCCAGAAGTGATAAAGACATGTCATTATTGTAATAAGCCAGGATATATTAAGAGGTTCCACTATAAGTGGAAGAGAGATCAGAAAAAGCAAGATCGTCATAATGATGGTTGATTGACCTAATTTGTGAGTTGGTTAATTATGTGATAACTGCAAGTGCATAATGTAGCTATAGCTAGTATCAATAAGTATAAGTCGATCCCACGAAAACTATGAATACTAGTACTTACCCTATTATTTAGCCTAAGGATTGATTTTTTATTTTTGATGAAAAGAAACTAAAACTAAGGAAAGTAAAATGAAATAGGAAATGAAATGGAACCGAGAATTCAGGAAGCACTAGGAAATTATTGATATCGAGTAATTAGTATCTAGATTTGAAATCTTCCTAACCCTTAATCAATTGATCAGTTATAATGCGATTGTCTTATTGATTAGATGGACTGTGGAGATTCCTAAGGTAAGCTAGTAGTTGATCTTGAGTCTACTAATAACTAATCCTAAAGTTTCTAATCGAATTAATCAGATTCAATTTTATAGAATTACATTATTTTTATGAAAACCTCCATTAGGATTGACCCTAATCTAGAAGATTTATGTGATCTTATATATAAGGTTGTAATCAACTCTTTCCAATTATTATGGATCTATTCAAACCTAGGATTTCTCAATCCCTATGTTGAAATCATATTATGATATAATATTTTAGATTACTATAACATAAATAAAATTAGATAATTGGATTGCAATAATCAATCAATCAATTGCATTAACAAAATAATCAACACATATTAAAATATCCAAATGGGGTTCATCTAACCTAGATACTAATGAAACAATTAGTTACATATTGTCGAATACGAAATCAGATACATAATGGAATCATAATACTAAATCTCTGTTATTGTTCCCTATCGAGTATTTTAACGATGTAGATGTCTGATATTGTATTATGGTGGATCTGTTGATAAAATCTTTGTGACTCCCACTTCTCTAGCTCAAAATTGCCTCCAGAATCATCTTTAGATCTTTCAAAATGATGTATGTCATTTCCCCTTTCTAATTGCCTCTGAAACGTTGTTTTTATATGAAATTCTAGGTTGGTTATCGCAAAAGTGCACAGCTATGGGAAAGTGTAGGGTCACGAATCATGATCGTGCATTCCTTTAAAATTGTTGATTCTTTGTTTTACGCCATGTTTTTGTCATAATTGCTCTCTTTTAAGTCCATAAAGGCAATTGTCACTTGTAAACACACTTGAAGCACATTAATATAACAAAAGTATAAAATATCAAGCAAAATACATCAAATATGGGTGTAAAAGTATAGTAACTTATGCATCTATCAATGGTGATGATAAAAATACAACAACAATAGCTTCAAGCACAGATGATGAGGTGTCCCTAGTTTGTATAACTAATGAATGCTTCCATGTCAGCAATTTTGGTTTTAAGTGGTTGCTTGACCCTAAATCATCTTATCATTGTGTTTTAAAGGTGGAGCACCTCGTAAACTATAGGAGCAAATATTTTAGGAGTGTAAAGATGGTAAAAATTTTTCTAAGATATATGGTATAAGTAAGATCCGAGTTTAGAAAAAAGTCATATGCTTACTAAACTTGAGAGATGTATGACACATCCCTGATCTAAAGCTAAATTTGTTATCAGCTAATATGTTAGATTAAGAAGAATTTCAACACACTTTTAGGATAGTACATGGAAACTATCCAAGGGCATAATAACGATTTTCCCAAGGAGAGTTATGTTGCTTAATATATAAAACACACTTAAAAGTGTGTGGTACAGAAGTATACACAGAAGGAGATAAAACTTCACGAAATTTATGGTATTGATGATTGGGACACTTAAGTGAGAAGGATTAAAGTTGTTGGCTAGAAATCCCTTATCCCAGTTAAAACTCACAATCGCTTAATCTTTATGATCATCGTTTGGTTAGAAATAAACATAAAGTCTCTTTCAAGAAAAGATCTACAAGGAAGTCTAAAATATTAGACCTAGTTTCCTGATCTTTCAAGTGGAGATAAATTATCACATTGTAGCTCATCATATGGCATAGTTAGCTCTTCGCCAATTCTATACATGAAGAAGATAAAGTATGTGACCAAACACACATTGGTGGTGATCAGATACAATCTGATAATGATGAGCTACATGAACCACATCTATACAATACTGAAAATGAATCCATTAAGGATAATGAGCAAAGGGAGCAATTGGATCCAACAACTGATGAAACACAACTTTAAAAGTTCAACAAGGGAGAAAAGGCCTTCTATAAGGTATCCAAGTTCTAAATACATGTTACTTACTACTTAGGGGGAGCCTGAGAATGCGCAAGAGGTTGAATCTTGTAAAGACAAAGATCTTTAGCTCATAATTATGAAGGAACAGATGGATTTTTTGAAGAAGAATAATACATACAAGCTTATAATAACGAGCTATATGAACCACATCTAAACAATACTAAAAATGAATCCATTGAGGATAATAAGCTGGGGGAGCAATTTAATCCAACAATTAATGAAACGCAGTTTCGAAGGTCGACAAAGGAGAAAAGGCCTTCCACAAGGTATCTAAGTTCTAACTACCTGTTACTTACTACTTAGGGGGAGCCTGAGAATGTGCAAGAGGTTGCATATTGTAAAGACAAAGATCTCTAGCTCATAGCTATGAAGGAACAGATGGATTTTTTAAAGAATAATAATATATACATGCTTGTAAGGCTTCTAAAAGGCAAAAAGACATTAAAGAATAAGTGGGTGTTTAAAATAAAGAGAGATGGTAAAATGCCAATAAAGCATAAGGCTATACTGGCAGTGAAAGGATTTGGTTAAAATAAAGGTATAGACTTTTGTGAAATCTTTTCACCAGTAGTCAAGATGACCTTAATCCAAACATTTTTAGGGCTAACTACCTGTTTGGATCTTGAGCTATAACAATTAAATATTAAAATAGCCTTCTTGTATGGAGACTTAAAAGAGGAGATATACACGGAATAATGAAAAGGTTTTAAAGCTAAAGATAAGGAAAATTTGGTCTACAAGTTGAAGAAAAGTTTATATGGTTTAAAATAAGCTCTAAGGTAGTGTTATCTGACGTTCGACTTCTTTATAATGGATTATGGTTACAAACGAACTTGTGCTGATGCTTGCATGTATTTTAAGAAGTTCTTAGGTGAGAACTACATCATTCTTCTTCTTTATGTTAATGATACGCTAATTATGGGTCAGGACATTGGTAGATTTCAAAATTTGAAGGAGGACTTGTCTTAATATTTTGATATGAAAGATTTAGGACTTGCAAGTAAATTTTAGGCGTGGACAGGGACGAATCCACATTGGGGGCAAATGGGGGTTCCAAAAAATTTCATATAAAAAAATTATTATTTTAAGTTTTGATCCCATAAAAAAAATTCTCCCATTAAAATTTTGCCCCCATTAAAAATAAAAATTTACCCCCACTTAAAAAAGTTTTTGGATCCGTCCCTGGGCATGGAGATAACTTAAGATAGGAAGGATGTGTGATTGTGCTTATCTCAAGATAGATATATTGAACAAGTGCTAGAAAGGTTTAATATAAAGCATGCCAAGTCAGTTAGTATGTCACTAACATCTCACTTCAAGCTGTGTAAACATGCATGTCCTTCAACAGTAAGGGAGAAATATGTTATGTATCTATTCCATACTCATCTGTAATAGGGTCGTTGATGTATGCAATGGTGCGCACAAGAGCAGATATTGCTCAAGATGTTAGAATGGTGGGTAGATTTTTGTCAAAATTAGGGAAGGTTCACTAAGAAGTAGTGAAATGGATTATGAGGTACTTAACAGACACATCGAAGTGGAGTTTGTGCTTTGGTAATTGATAGCAACGCATCGTAACTATTGGCCCCCGAAATCTTCCTTATTATATTATTGAATTAAGCATGATTTAAATAAAAAGATTTTGAGGTTTTGATAGATTAATTATTTTTGGAGTTAATTACTATATCAAAGTTAGTAGGATTTATTGCATGGGTTAATTGGATTAAGGTAGTAAGATTTTATAAGGGCATTTTTTGCAAGTCATTTAAGCATAAAAGGCTATAAAGTTTAATGGAAAGGCAAAGTGGACATTGCACATTCATTTAGGGTATAAGTGGAAGAAGAGTGTTGTCGTGTATTTTAAGAAGGAAGAAATGAAAATAAGATAGAAAGAGAGAGGAAGAAAGCGTGGAAAGAAGAAAAAGGAAGAGGATTTGCAAAGGTAATCATCTCTCCTTCTTGCTTTGTTAGAAAAGGGTTTAGAGAAATAGATTTATGTGGGTTTGTGTTGGAAGAAAGAAAGAACTAAAGAATCATTTTTTATTTTTAGGGATTTCTAAGCAAGGGTTTCATGGTGATTGAAGAAGCTTTGGATAAACAAGTAACTATAAGCATCCTTCTTTTTTTTTGATTTGATGAATGAAGCATGTTTTGGTGATGGTTAGAAGTAAAATGAGAGTGAAAATGATGTAAGTCAAGAGTGAGAATCTGGAAAATTTTGAGAGAAGAGTTGAGTTTCTGTGAAAGTTCGCCATGACCAACTCTTTAACTCACAACGAAGTCGCCATGGTTCTCTGTGGCCAACTCTTTAGTTTGTCGTGGCCAACATTGAAAAAAATCAAAGTTCGCCGTAGCGAAGTTTATCTAGAAACAACTTAAACATATTTTGGTATTTCAGGCATAAATTTTTCTATATTTATCCAAATGAAATAATTTTTGATTTGGAGTAAACTAGAGACATAGGGATACAAGTTTTATTAAGAAATCAAGTCTCAATTTAGTTTCTCATAGCTTTGGATGGAAGTTGAGCACAAAATGTTGTTTTAGTACAAGAATAGCCCAAAAATGTTTGGGGTATAACTTTTAGAGTAATAAACCAAATTGAAGGATTTTGGTGTCATTAGAAACTTAATACAATGGGGAAAATTTTTATAGAAGAAAGTGTTATCAAATATATTCATTTACCTAATTAGAATGATAGTGGAAAATTGACCCAAAAGTCTAAATTTTTTAAAGGGTTTTGGTTCAAAAAGCTTAGGAAGTGCATGGGTTTTAATGAATAAGTTTATTTGGGTTCTAAATTGGAATTCCTATTAAATGGAGTTTTTGATTATTGTTAAAGGAAATCAAGGAAAGCAAGAGGAACAAGGGGAGAGGTCTCTTTGAGCAAGTTTATAAGCAAGGATTTATAAGGTGGGTACATATTTATAATAAAGTAAATAAGCCACCAAATGTTTTCTTTAAATCAAGGAAGTTTAATGATTTCAATTACATCATAAATGTTGCATTTATTGCTTCTTGAATGAATTAAGAAATTGCTCTATGTTTGATAGATGAATTATGTGGATGATTTATGAAATCATGTTTTCGGAAATAGTTTTCTAAAATATGCCTTTGTGGCAAAATGTTAAGAAAATCATGTTTTTGAAAGTGCCTTTTGGGCAATATGATTTGTAAGTCATGAAATACATGTTGTGTGGGTTAGTGGTGGTCCCCTAAGTTAGGTCAAGTGTATTTTGACCAAAGACTTCTCCCGCCTATCTGCTAGTGGCATGGAGCTCCTTCATGAACTCCCATAAGTTTACAACTACACAAGACCATTAAGTGGGATTGCGATAGTACGTTCTGTTCAAGGCTACACAGGACCATTATGTGGAAATGTGTAGTACATTTTATTTTTGGATCCACTCAAACCATTTTTATGTTTTTATATGCTTATGATATGTTGCATACATGATTTGTAATTTGTGAATGTTGGTTAAGAATTTGAAAACAATACGTTTTATAAATTCGATTGGACTTTGTATTGATAAATGAACATTTCAAAAGTTTTGCTTATTTTTCCATTATAAACTTTTACCCATGAGCTTTCAAGCTCACCCCCCATTCTTCCCCATCTTCAGGTGATGAGCAAGAGATCAAGTGATCAAGAACATAAAGGCATTTAGCAAATACAAGATAGTTAGCTTTTAAGATTGATCATTTTGAACATGAATTGTTGTTATGTAAGTGAGATGTTATGGAAAAGAAATATAGGAAATTATGAAGAATGGGAATTAGTTGTAAGAAAGGAATTAAATGAGTAGAGATTAGAGAGTATGATGAAATAATATTGGTAGTTGATTGGTTATGAAATGATGTTACATTAAAGGAAGCGAATTTGGTACATTTAAGAGTGAGGGTAAGGTTAAGAAAGATGTAGGGTATTTTAGTGTGATTTTTGACAACTTTGCCGAGGTGTATTTGTCTTGAGGGGATTGTGGCTTTTTGTGGTGACTTTGCCGTGGCGAAGCCAAGCGTTCACTGCAGCGAACTTCATCCAAAGGGTCGTCTGGCTTAATCCTATTTGTTCTCTGTGGTGAAACAATAGTTCGTCATGGCAAATCCTTCATGGCTTCCGGAGGAATTTAACAGGTACAATATGATTAGGGACATTATCATAAGAATTGGTTGTCGTATATCAATTGATCAAATAGGGAAATTTTTGGAATGTTATGAGAATGAAGATGAATCGATGATGGTTAAGGAGATTTCATTGGATTACACTCACATTTTATGACCTCTAAGTTGGACTCCAAAAACGGGGTCTAACATATTATAGTATTAAAGCACCCAAGTTTAGTATCTTATATCGACATTTCATGATATCAGAAAATGAGAGTTTGTGGATATTTAGAAATAAGAGATATTACGTAGTTCGATATGTTAGGAACATATTCAGCATTTGTGGTTATGTCAGTGAATTTGGTGACAAAATTTTGTTGTATATATGTAATTGAATTGATATGGATGTGAAATTATATTCATGAATTGACTGAGAAGAAATAGAGACATAGGCAGAAATGACAAGAT
>JAOQMP010000208.1:10759139-10779773 GCA_027563575.1 Erythroxylum pedicellare
AACAATAAAGGGTAAAATTACCGTTTTACCCTTATGTTGGTTTTTCCTTTTAGATCTCCCATTTTACTCTACATGATGATTAACATACAAGATCTCATCTTGGTGTTAAGACTTGATGGGCAGCTAGTCCATCAAATTCCTGGCGCTAGTTTAATCACCAATCTCCATAAAACATCTAGAAGTGATGATATCACTATAAACTTTTTATTTGAGTGAATTTTCCCTGATACATGTTTCAATTAATAATTCTAACATGCAGACACTGGATTACTACTCTATAAAATCCATTCCGATCATATCAAGAATTATAATGAAACTCATATGCGTTCACCACTCATCAAGATTGTGGTCCATAATAAGAAAATGCTAGAATGTATGTTTTAAGACTAAAGTAAAGGCCTACTTTATTCTTGAAAACATACTTGATTCTAGATCCATTTAATAGTGCCATTACTGGTAGTTGACTACTATCATGATATGAAACTCATCATTCTCTTAAAGTAAACTCCTTTACTTACATAGTGATAAATTGCAACACTAAAGTCTAAACCATAATCAAGCGACCAAATTGATTATTCAACTGTGAATCCATTATTTTAGACTCTTATATTATACATGTTTCCCATACATCTCTATGTATATGTATATTACTTACAAAAGAGTCTTAGTATCTTATGACTAGATATATAATGCTCATAAAAAACAATCTCTTTATGTAAATACACTTGTAACTAAAGAATAATAAGTTACATGTAAATACACTTGCTTTCCATCGCACTATATTTACATAACTCCAACACATGTCCATATTAGTCTCACAGTCTTTTGTTTATGTGTGACCTTCATAACATGTACATCCTAACTTTGCTTTGATTTTCTATTCAAGACCACATTTTATCACATGCACTAACATGGAAATGATATATTCATTCTTTCTTTTTATAAACTACACTAGTCAAATAACATACCCCTTGATGTGAATTTTCCCTTTGTTAAGGTCCTTTGAGCTTTATTAGCCTTTCTTTTTGTGCTAACCACATTATATACTTTAAATCTAACTAAATGTCCTACCCAAGCCTTAAAGCTTGTGGAGCATTTTTTTGCTATTAATGATTATGGATATATAAGAGTATAAGTGTGTAGGTGTACATATGTGTGAGATTATTATAATTATTGGGATGTTATTTTATATCTTATTAATGAAATTCCCATGTTGATGTAACTTCTTTCAATTTTTAAATGAAAAAGAAAAAAAAGAGAAAATCAAAAGAAAGAAAAAGAAAAAGAAAAGAAAAGAAAAGAAAAGAAAAGAAAATACTATTTAAATAAAAGTATTTAGGAGGAAAGGCAGTTGTTTTGCAAAGTTAATTACAATTAATGTCTCCACCTAAAGTTTTATGGAATAATTTGAATAAGAAG
Organism: Erythroxylum pedicellare; assembly: GCA_027563575.1. Classification (NCBI taxonomy): domain Eukaryota; kingdom Viridiplantae; phylum Streptophyta; class Magnoliopsida; order Malpighiales; family Erythroxylaceae; genus Erythroxylum; species Erythroxylum pedicellare. Next base: position 10,760,559 of record JAOQMP010000208.1, read on the forward strand.
CATATGAGGTAAATGTGGCTTTGAAGGATCACTCTTTATAGTTTCAATGTATTTCCATCAATTGTATGAGTGATTCTTTCTAGCGATATATGATTGATGTGGTTTATGGTGTGAGAGCTTAAATTTGAGCTAGGAAACATGGTTTTTGCATTCATCATAGTTGATATACACAATTGTGAGTGAATGTTGGTTTTGGTGCTTGATATTATATTGAGTGTTTTTTACAACAACACGTCATAATGGTATGCTAAGATAAATTAGACCTACTAATATAATAGGGGTGAGTCTAGGTCATTCCCATAGAGAGTGTTCGGTTAGCTCTTTAAATGAAATTAATTGATTTTTAAGTTTGGGGGGTTTGGTTGATTTAAAATAAGAAAATAAAATTAAACTAACTAACAAAAGAAATTTAAAGAAAACATGCAAAAAGGATGAAAGTGGTAAATTCATTAGGTGTTCAATTTTTTGATTCAATGTTGGCCTACACCTCAATTAAATATATTTCGTTGAATTATTGTTCTCTTACCTCTTCATGAACTATTAATTATAGGTTAATGATAAGATCTATTAACTTAAGTTTTCCTTTAGGTCATACCTAATTAAGATACGATCATTAATTAAACTTAACTATTGAATAACCTAGGATAAGATCTCTATATTGAATTAGGTAGTTGTATTACAAATTACGAAAATCTATTAATCTAAGCAATAACCACATAAACTTGAATCTCCAGATTATGTTATCCCTAATGATTAAGAACCATTAGTCACTAAAAATGAATCTCAAATATACAGTTATGGATTATATTAAAATTCTAGCTACGGGTTCATGCATAAACAATTGAACTTTACGATAATACGATCATTCATACACAAAACCCAAATCCATATGAAAAGGATAACATAATCAATTCATAAAAGGAAAAAGAAACAATAAATACAAGGAAAGAATGCTTAACCGAGTCTGTCGACATCGATGTCACCTTTGAATTGGTGTCGGAAAGCTACCCCCACCAAAGCTCCTAAGCTCATACCAACTAAAAACACCAAAATGTTTCATAACCCTTGACTGTGACACCTCGTTTTGCTTTATACTAAAAGCTAGGTTAAATAGATGAGGTGGCATTGAGTCACAGGTGTGTTATACGTGTGACTAGTGTGTCACACCTGTGACACAATTTGTCACAATTGTGACACACCCTCCCATAGCTATGAGAGGTGTTGTATGAGCGTGAGAAGTTTCTCACACCCATACCCTCCACTTATGGCTATGAGCTACATTTGTTTCATTCCTCCTTTGATGTGTTCATAATATATCTCATCTTTTTTGGCATTTTCTTGTTTTCTTTTTCTTTTAATCTTCTTCATCTTTCTCTATGAAGACAAAAAGATTGTGAATCTTCGAAAAGCGTCTCAAATATAGTGCTATTGACTTTATCTCTTTCATTTTCGAATTGCACCTAACACCATATATGAGTCAAAGTGAGTATCTTAAGCACTTTCATATCAATAATCACTAAATGTAAAGGGTTAAATGTATCAACAATTAAGTATATATCAATTTCCCCCACACTTACCTTTTGACCATCCTTAGGCAAAACATCAAAATTACGATCATAGACCTAGAACATTGACTCATTACTCATATGTTCCAAGAACACATAATTATAAATAAAGATGAATGATTTTCAAAAATCAAAGCAAAAATTCAACATTCAACGCTTCTACTCATGATCAATCAACATTCATCATCTTAAGAAACTGAGCAATCTAATAGTAGACTTGGAAAATGTGTTTAAATAAGATATATCTATAGGTATACTCAACACCATTCTAATCATGACATTCCATAACTATGCATATCATTTCATTTCTCTACCAATAACGTTCACATGCAAAATCATGGATCAAAGGACTTTTCATGGTTGTAATATGAGTAAAGGTAAGGCGAGATGTATTTAGGTCAAGTAGAATGAAAGTCATTAAAGCTAGTGAAACAAAAGTAACACTCAATATAACATGATGTACAAAAACCAACATTTACTCATAATTGTGTAAATCAACTATGATGAATGCAAAAAGATTTTCCATAGCTTAAACTCGAGCTGTCTCACCACAAACCACATGAAGCATAAATCACTAACAAAAGTTGATTTGTAACAATAAGGAGTGACCTTTGAAAGCAAATTCCACCTCATTTTCAATATGCTCAAATAACCCATTCAATACATTCTTAGGAAAAAAGATTAATTATAAACAACCTTTTAATACATATGCACTTCCTTTTTGATACATATATTTAATTTTTTTTTTACTTTTCTTTTCCTTTCTTTCCTTTTCTCTTTCTTTCTTTTTTCCCCTTTCTTTTTTCATATAAACATTGAAAATAACTTCATCAACATAGGAATTTTAATGATATGACATAAAGTAGCATCCCAACATTATAACTAACCCACATTTATGTACTCCCCCACACTTATTCTTTTGTACATCCATAAAGTCAAAAATCAACAAATGTTATGCTAGCTTTAAGGCATGGGAAAGACATTTGGTTAGGTTTAAATCATATAATGTGGTTAGTATAAAAGAAAGGCTAATAAAGCTCAAAGGGGCTTATTAAAAGGAAAATCATATAATGGGTATGCTATTTGGCTAACATAGTTCCCAAAAAACAAAGAATGCCTAATCATTTTCATATTAATGCATGTAATAAAAATGTGGTCTTGAATAGAAAATCAAAGCAAAGTTAGGATATACATGTCATGAAGGTCACATATTATCAGAAGACAATGAGATTGATATGGATGTGTCAGTCTAATAAGACTTAAAATCTCACTAACTTTATTTACCCCTAGTCATTACTCTTCTATTGACTAATCACAAAAGTAAAAGTACATGCTAAAGTTTCCATGGATTCTCTAGTCAATTCATTCTCTAATAAAGACTATAAAGTCCTGGAAATAGTAGAAAAAGAGAAAATGTTTGATTTTTTGTTTTATTCTCTCTCTTTTTGATTGAAAACTTAAAACATGTAAGAAACAAACAAATATAGAAACACATATGCATATCCTAACTAGTGTGAAAAAGTAAAGGGATAGAAACTTACTTTCCTTGGGTTGCCTCCCAAGAAGTGCCTTTGTTTAGTGTCACTTGCTTAACTGCATACTTTCCTCACACGGAGAAATTATGATCTTTTGGTGTCACAGTTTGAGCCACTTCTTTGTAAGGTTGATCAGGATAGGGGCTTGGTTGATAATCCGTCATATTCAACACATTCCCTATCTTTAAAATCTCAATCTCTACTAATTCCATGCTCTCGAAAAATATTTTGAATGACTCTTCAACTTGTTCATCCTCGTTCAATTTCTTTAACCTGCTAGGTAAAGATAAAAAGTCAGTCTTAACAATAAATTGGAACTCAATATTTACCTCCAAGCTAAAAGATGTATCATTTTCTAGTTCGAGCTCCTCCTTCACTTTTTCCACATAAACAATTCCTTGAGTAGTACACTCAAGATTCTCAAGCTTCTCTTCACTTTGTAAGATCCCTGCGCTAACTTCCCTTGGGTACACCTTGGGTTGGTATGACTACTCCTCTTCACTTTGCATTTTCAGGTGGTTGATATCTCCCTATTGAGACAGTACATCTTCGTGGAACTATTTCATATCCTGCTGAAATTGTAAAGTGTTAGTAGCAACATCAACTAATTCTTCCAAGGATGTATCGAAGTTTTGCTGGCTCTCCAAAATTTTGAAAGTAGACCAAAATTGCCTTTCCTCTTGCTGAAATTGTTGCACTCGTTGCTAAAAGTGTTGTACATCTAGCTAAAATTCTTGTACACCCTGTTGAAACTATTGTACACCCTATTGAAATTGCAAAGCAGTAGTATTCATAGTATTAATGAATTCTTCTAGAGATGTACCTAAGTCATGACAAGAAGCTTTTGTTCGATGCGGGAATTGTCATTTATCCTATAAATTATCATGGAAGTAATTATACTGGTTATCCCATCCATAACTAAAGTTAGTATGATCATTCCAATATGAGGCATAGGATTGGGAATATGAGTTATAAAAGAAATTACTTCCATACAAGTAAAATTTTCCTATTTTTTAACACAGTAAACACTAAATAAAAAGTTAAAAGATCATGAAATAAATGCAAAGAAATTAATTACAAAAAAATATGTACAAGAAACCAATTAAAATTAAGAACAAAACCTAAAGAACCACACTTTTAAAAAACGGTGTCAAAATTGATAGTAGCACATCATAATGCTATGCCAAAATAAACTAGACCTACTATTATAGCAATGGTGAGTGGGCGTGTCACCCGTGCATAGCTCCTCACCACTGTGAATGGGCGTGTCACCCATTACACACTTTGTCACCATTGTGACACACCCTCTCATAATTGTGAGTGGTGTTTCATGACTCCATGTATGGTCGTGAGCTGGATTTGTTTCATTCCTCCTTTGATGTGTTCATCATATATCTCTTTTTTTTTGGCATTTTCTAGTCTTCTCTTGATTTTAATCTTCTTCTTCTTGTTGCATAAAGAAAAAGTATTATGAATCTTCAAAAAATGGATAAAATATAATGCTTTAGACTCATCTTACCCTTACCTACATTACAAACCTAAAAAGTCCTTTGATTCATGATTATGCATGTGAAACTTAGTATTGGATAAATGAAATGATTTGTAAAGTTATGGAGTGTCATGATCATGAATGGTATTTGAGTGTACTTATGAATCTATCTTATTTAAACACATTTTCCAAGTTGACAGCATGTCGTAACTAATAGTGCGTCGTAATGCTAGTCAAAATATAACAAATAGACTACTACTATAGCAGTGGTTAGTCTAGGTTGATCCCATAAAGAGTGTTTGCAAAGTTTATGAAATGAAATTAATTGGTGTTTAGGTTTAGGGGGCTTCTGGATTTTTCATATAATAAAATAAAATGAAACTAGAACAAATTAAACAAAACATGAAAAAAAGGATAAAAGTGGGAAATTCAGTAGGGACCCGGTTCTTTGGTTCAATCTCAACTTACACCTAATTAAACATATTTCATTGTTTTGTTGTTCTCTAACCTCTCCTAGCAACTATTAATCATGGATTAATAATTTACCCGAGTTTTTCCTTAAATAGTGTTTAATCAAGATAAGATTGTTAGTTAAACCTAATCACGGAATAACCTAGGATATGATATCTAGATTTAATTAGGTAGTAGCATTATGAATTAGGAAAAATGATTAATCAAGGCAACAACCCCATATGAATCATTAGTCGTTACACATGAATTTCAGCATAACAATTACAGACAATATCGAAATTCTAATAATGGGTTTGCAAACAAACAATTCATTGAATGCATTAAAATCTTCCTTTCACAATACCCAATGGGTTCATAAACAACTGAACAATAGCGAAATTTGATTATCCATACACAAAACTTAAATCAATTAACATAGGATATCAAAATCAATTTTTAATGAGAGAAAGAAATAATAAAAACAAAAAAATACTCAGGTCGTTGGCATCAATGTCACCTTCGAACTGGCATTGGGACGTTACCCTTTTATGGGTCTCTCTCGGAAAAATGTTTCCGTCCCCATTGAATAATGTCCCACCGAAGCCCTCGTCACCGTGCCTCCACTCCTGTCTCATAAGCTCTCTTTTGTTCTATTTCACCGATTCTCTACTAGCTAATATTTACTTTGATGTGACAAATTAACTTGGTTGCCCTAACTTACTGTACAAGTCTCCTTTTAACCCTCACCGGTGACTTTTAAATGCAATTCTTATCTATGTTATGTGGATGTCGTTTGTGTGAAACGTAGACGTTGTTTGCATTACGCACTGCGTGAATCACAGACTACGTTTCACTAATGTCCTCCTAGATAGCGTTGTGTCATTTTGCTTCATAGTTGTCCTTGCTTTTGTTATCATTTCTTGCTAATACGCTCACATTTTAGTACTTATCCACCTACTGCAACCATAAGCATAATTGTCCATTAACAAATTATCACCATGAAAATCTATGCAAAATCTATGCAGCCCACGTTCTTCTTCTATGTGTTTCCATCTTTCTTGTCTTTTAATTTCCTTCTTCTTGCTCCACGAAGACAAGTAAAAATTAATCTTCGAAAAATGGCCAAAATATAGAGCTTTGACTCACTTTAACTTCTTTGGCTCCGAATTATACCTAAAATCACATATGAGTCAAAGTGAGTATCTTAAGCAATTTCACGTCAATAATCGCTAAGTGTTATGGAATAATTTCATAATCAATTAAGCATCTATCAGTAACACTAGTCAAAATAAAAACTAAACTACTATTATAGTAGTGGTGAGTGTAGGTCGATCCCACAAAGAGTTTATGTAAAGTTGTTGAAATGAAATTAATCGGTGTCTAGCATAGGGGGTTTTGATTTTAGAAATAAGAAAATAAAATAAAGCTAAAACAACTAACAAAAGCATTGTAAAGAAAACATGTAAAAAATGATAAAATAGGGAATTCGATAGGGACCCGATTCTTTCGTTCAATCTCAACCTACATCTTAATTAAATATATTTCACTGATTTATTATTCTCAAACCTCTTATAGCAAGTTTTACTCATAGGTTAATAATTAACCTGAGTTTTTCCTTAAGTAGTATTTAATCAAGGTACGATCACTAAATAACCTAGGATATGAACTCCAGATTTAATTAGGCAGTAGCATTACAAATTAGGAAAATTGATTAATTAAGGCAACAACCATATACGATGCATCATTTAACCTAGGTTATGTTATCCCTAATGATTACGAATCATTAGTCGATACACATGAATTTCAATTATAAAAATTATATATTATATCGAAATTCTAGCAATGGGTTTATAAATAAATGATCCAATGAACACATTCAAATCATCTTTCCACAATACGTAATGGGTTCATACATAAATAATCAAATAGTGATGACAATATGATTATCCATACCCAAAACTCAAATAAATTAGCATAGGATAACACAATCAATTTCTAAATAAAGAAAGAAACAACAAAATAGTGAAATACACTTTACTCAGATCATCAGTGTTGATGTCGCCTCCGAATTGGCGTTGGGACATCTAGCTCTTAATGGGTCTCTCTCAATAAAATGCTTTAGCCCTTATTGAATAACCCCCAGTCGAAGAACACCCACAGTTCTCTCTACTGCACATCCACTCTCTTGTCCTACTTGACTCTCTATTTTCTAATTAATTTGTTCCTTTGTTTCCTTTAAATCCCTATGCAATACATACCCTTATTGCTCTACATTTTATTGGCCAAATGAAGACGTTTCTTCTTTAACAATTTTCATATAGCTACTGCATGCTATTCTTCACTACCTTTCTTCTACACTGCGTCATTTGGTATGCATTTTTGCACTATGTTTCTACTCCTTTGCTATCTGCGTTTTGAACTTTATTTTTGTTGTATTGATCTATGCTTTTAACGAATACTGCATTACTGTTTTGCTCACTTTCAGCTACTTTCCTTCTATGTTTTGGTTCTACCTATTCATGTCACTCACATGTTCTTTCCATTAAATATATTGTCCATTAAATATGCTATCTTACATGGATGCTAATAAAATCATGTACACCTTTGCATGAAATATGCATCACCATAAGCCACTTTGATTCATCTTCTTTGTGTTTTCAATTTTCTTCTCTTCTTCTTTTCTTTATTTTCTTCTTATTGCTCCATAAAGAAAAGTATGCTTCTTTAAAAAATGGCCCAAATATAGTACTTTCGACTTACTTTAACTTCTTTGATTCCGAATTGTGCCTAAAATCACATATGAGTCAAAGTGAGTATCTTAAGCAATTTCATGTCATTAATCACTAAGTGTTATGAAATTAAAAAACAATCAATTAAGCAAATATTAATTTCCACCAAACTTATCTTTTGGTCATCCTTAGGAAAAACATCATAATTAAGCTCATAGACCCAAAAACATTGTTTCATTTCCCATATGTTCCAAAAATATATAATCGTAAACAAAAATGAACTTCTTTCAAAAATCATAGCAAGAATTTAAAAGTTGACTTTTTTTCATGATCAATTAACATTCATCATCTTCGAAAACTGAGCAATCTAGTGGTAAAATTGGAAAATGTGTTTAAAGAAGGTATATTTATGGGTACATTCAAATTGTTGGACCCCGTTTCCGAAGCCCAACTATCTGGAAGTCATAAAACATGAGTGTATTATCCTGTAGGGTTATTTCCATGGAATCTCCTTAGTAAAATCTAGTTCATCTTCATTTGTATAACATCCCAAAAGTTTCCTATTCGATCAATATAGATCAAGATATGATTAAAAAGACAAATTATGTTCATAACCAAGTCATGCTCCTCCAACCGATTCCCTCACTTTCTTTCCATCAATCTTTTTCAAATCAACAACAATGGCTAGCAATCTATTTTGGAGAGAGATAGAAAAATGTGTTAGGAACCTATTAGCTCAAGAATCACTTCATTTGGGGATCAGATGATAGAGTTATGGCCAAAAGAATCAAACATGATTGTTTCCTCAATCATATTGTAGCTATTTTGGGACAATAGGCATAACTTTCACTAGAGATGTTGGATTAAGGTCATTCTAGGACGATTTCAAAGAGGACTTCAAGATATACAACTAAAATGTTGGCCCTAAATTTTTCTTATTATTTTTATCGAGTTAGGCATGACTTAAATAAATTTTGAGGTCTTAATAGATTAATTTCGGAGTTAATTATTATATAAATGTTAGTAGGATTTTATCATATAGGTTGGTTCACTTAAATTAGTAAGAGTGCATTGTATTAAGGGCATTTTTGGTAGTTCACTTAAAGATAAAGAGCCATAGGGCATGAAGGAAGGGCAAAATGGACATTTTAGAGTCATTAAGGGTATAAGGGGAAGAAGAAATGTTTATCTTGCATTTAAAGAAGAGAAGAATGTGAGTGAGAAAGGAGAAGAGAGAAAATACGAAGAGAAGAGGAGAAAGGAGAGAAAAAGAAGAGAAAACAAACCAGGGTTCTTCTTTTCTAAGCTTTCTAGAGAGATTTTGAGGTTGTTCAAGAAGAGAAAAAGAAAGAGGAAGAGAAGAGCTTTCTGTAGAGCTAAGAAACTCATTATTTGGTGAAGATTCAAGGTAAGGTCTTACTTAATCTTTTTGATTTTTGGAAAGGTTTTAGTTCTTGAAGCTTGGGAAATGCATGGGTTTAAGTATTCTAGAATCAATTTTAGTGAATGTGCTTTATGGGTATCCAATTTGTAACCCTATTGAATGGGAAATTTTGCCATTGCTGAAGGACATCAAGAAAGGCAAAAGGAGTAAGAGGAAGGGGATCTTTAAGAAAGGAAATTCAAGGTGGTTTACATGTTTATAATTGAGTTAATGAGCCATAATTATGTTTTCGAAGGCAAGAGAATTAAATGATTTCAATTGTTTTGTAAATGTTGCATGATTGCTATTTGAATGATTTGAGAAATCTTTATATGTTTGGTATATGAATTTTATTGATGAATTACGAAACGAAGAAGGAAATGCATTCAAACATTTTATGTTATGTTTTGAAAAATATCATGGCATTTTGTATAAATGAAAAGAACAAAAAGCATGAAAGTATGAGCATATGATGAAATGATTTAAGCATGAATATGTGCCTTTGTTTGGGCTAAAGTGGAACCATTTCATTCATCACGTGCAAATTGAAAAGAGCCTTCTCCCAGCTGCCCACTTGTGGCATATGAGCTCCGAAAAATGGACTCATTTCATTCATGGTGTAAACTTTGGTTTCTTCGTTTTGTTTCATAGAACCCTCGATCCATTTTTTTGTACATTGCATCTTTGAATTATCAAGAATGGTGCATAATTAAGTGTTGTGCTTTGATGGTTAAATGTATATGTTATGTTTAGGTGATGATGTTTTAAATTATGAGTTTTGTGCTAGAATTGAGAATTTGAGAACTATGCATTTCATGAAGTTAGGGTGACTTTTCCACCCAGGGCTTTATGATTTGGAGTAGGGATTGTTTCCCCCTCCTCATCCATATTGAGATTTTATATAATTAACTTGCTCCGGATCGTTATCCTTCATCAAGAAGCAGTCCACTGTATCATGGTCCATCTATCCATATAGTTCACACTTTAGTTGCATGGCTTTTACCAATGCTGAGGATGAAGTCTTTATATTATTGAACTATTCAGTTAAGATGTCAATTTTCACCTACATCTCCGTCATTTGATCAACAACTATAACTTCTTTTTGTTATTGGAAGGTAGTGGGTTGTCTACTCTGCTCGTTCGTCCATAGGTAGCTATTACTCGTCATCTCCTCTATCAGCTCTTCTACTTCATCTACCATCTTTATAATCAGTGATCCTCCTGAAGCTACATCAATCATGCTTCTCGTATATGGTGTTACTCTATTATAGAATGTTTGTAACAAGAACTCCTTAGGTAAGTTATGGTGTAGCATTTTTGTTGCAAGTCTTTGTATCATTCCTAAGTTTCATAAATTGATTCCTCATCACTTTATGGGAAGATGGTAATCTCCTTAATAATCTTCATGGTTTTAGTATGGGGAAAATATTTGTCTAAAGTGACACAAACTAGTTGATCCCAAGTGGTGACATTGGTTGGGTTGAGAGAGTGGTACCACGCCTTTGTTTTATCTGTTAGGGTGAAAAGGAAAAGTCTAATTTTACCACATCCTTCGACATTTGATGGTATTGAATAGTATTACAGATTTCAAGGAAATTTACTATATGTGCATTGGGATCTTCATTCGTTTGGTTGTTGTGTCTAATTTCTATTTTTTTAATTGCCTTCACATTTTGTCACAAATCCTTATGTTTTGATCCAAATGTGAGATTAATTGAGTGAAAATGATGTGAATATTGCATGCATATTAATTGGGTTATTTTGTGAATTTTGCATAATGACATGTGATTAAATTTTGATTCATTTCATATGTTACACTTAGTGATTAATGTCTTAGAAATGCTTAAGATACTCATTTTGACTCATTTGTGATTTTAGGCACAATTCTGAAGTAAAGAAGTTAAAGTGAGTCGAAAGCACGATATATGGGCCATTTTTTGAAGATCGATACTCATTTATCTTTATAGACTGAGACAAAAAAATTGAAAGACAGGAAAAATGAAGACAAGAAGAAAAGAATGTGAGTTGCATAGATTGTTCGTGGAAATTTCATACATGTATTCAGTTGAATTAATGGCCATGTAAGTTAGTAATTCAATTAATGGATAAAGGAAGGACAACCTCATACACATGCATTTAAAGGATAAAAGAGCAGCAATATGACAACATTACATGAAGGAAATGACATCAAAAAGATGGACCAATATGTTGGCATAAATAAAAAGAGCAAACACAACATATAGCTAAGGAGGGAGCAGCCACAAACAAAAATATAGATGTTTCATGCTAGTAAAAAATGACGATGTACAGTAGTAGAGCTAAGAGGCCAAACGCAGACATCTCAGTTTACGTTTCATATAGAAAACGTCAACATTTCACGTAAACATTGTGCGTGAACATAGACGTAGGGTGCATTTTAAAGGAAAACGCATAGATGCAATGAGGGCTTTAACAAAAACATGAATGGTATTGTGGTCCATTAATCTTTATTTGTCACATCACGAACAATAGCGGGGGTGGCTCACTCTCGATACTCTGGATAGAATAAAGAGACATTATTCACGCTGGGCACTCTTCATGTGGCTAGGATAGAAATAGAGAGAGAAGTGAGGGAAGAAGACATAGGTGAAAACAAGAGACAAAAGAAGAGAGCTAGAGCGCATAGACAGAGAAAAGCATGAAGAATATAACTGGGAGCAGCCAGATTGATTACCAATTCGGTAGTCATTGTTTGGAGTAGAGCAGAGGCAAAAGGTGAAAACCAATGCCAATGCTAGATCATCTGAGGGTTTAGTTTGTTTGTCCATTCTTATTTCATCTCTACTACTATTATTGAACTCAGTTATTTTTGTCCGTTGAACTTGTTTTCTCTATTAAAGATTGATTGTCCATTCGGTAGTCACTATTTTATTGCTTGAATATTTTTCTTATAGTGATAAAGATGGGGTTTAAGTATTTGAGAATGATGAATTATGTTTATATTATGATAGACTGATTTCTTTTCTTGATAATTAATATAGCTATTTTATTTGAATATGCATGATTAGGTTATAGATATGTTGTTTTCTGAGCTGAATGGATGTAATAGCATGATAAAACTTTGCATCATTTTAGTATTAAATGAAGGACAGAGAGGAGAAGTTTAATATGGAACGAGAAATTATAGGCACTTAGGGTAAGAATTAGTAGTTAGGCTTCCATAATTAATTAGGGTAATAAGTTGTCGAATACGAAAGTTAGATTTAGTTAATTACTGGAGTTGATCTTAGGGCCTAACTATTAATTTCGGTAAGATAACTGTCTAATTTGCTCTTAATCATATATAGGAGATTAAATTAGTATAATTAATTCTGAAAAGTTTTCCACTTCGATTTCTACTCCTTTTTGCTTTTGATTGATTCTGTTACTTTTCACTTTAATTTCATAATTTTCCTTAAAGCTTTCACTAAACAAATTGGGATAGAGTGTTTAGGATTGCATTTTTTTATTTTTAATTCAAAGTTAATTTTAGCTAACCAATTTCACCTCCATAGGAGATGAACCTAAGTAATCACTACATCAACAACTTACACTTGTGAGTAGGATAGCCTAGGTCTTTTTAGAACATTTTAGGCATAACAGGTTTTTGGTGCTGTTGCTAGAGAGGTGTTTATTGTTTTAAACTTGAATTAATCTTCATTGTTTTTGTTTGCTAAAGTGATTTTGATTGTTCTGTCGATTGTTTTGTCTATTTATGCATACATTTGTGTCGTGTTATTTCATTAAGTTATTTTAGTAATTTTCTTATTAATTCATTGTTGTTTTTATTTGGTTTATGCAAGGAAGGAGGTCTCAGGAAGGTAAACTTGCTCCCTTCATTGACACATACATCTGATAAGAGAACTTACAAGGGACTTTGAAGACAATCTTAAGGGATTCAAACCAGAAGATAAGGAGATGGGTGAAAGGCAGCCAGTAATGAAGGAGTATGCCATACTGGTAATAGGTACTGCTACTTCATGCAATCGTCTGAGAGAGGCAGCCAGAAACTATGAGTTGAAGAGTATTCACTACAATATGTTGTGATCTTTTTATGGGGTTACCAATGGAGACCCTTTAAACCTCATTCAGGAATTCTATCCCACTCTCTAGACGTTCCCGTTGGATGGCCTAAATGAAGATCAACTCAGGATGAGGTGCTTCCCATACACATTGAAGGATCAGGCTAAAGCATGGCTGATAACCCTTCCACAAGGTTCATTAACTACATAGGAAAAAGTGTATAATAAGTTCATAAGAAATTTTTATTCCCACTAAGAGACTTTAGAGTTGTGGAAAAAGATAGCTAACTTTAATTAGATGGAGGGAGATCTATTCTATGAGACGTGTGAATGCTTAAAACTCCTGCTTATTCAGTGTCCACACCATCATTTTCCACTCCACACACGGAACCGCTTCTTTTATGATGGATTGACACAATATTGTCAATATACGATGGATAATGTAGTAGGAGGAGTTGTGGGAGAGAAGACTACAGAAGAAACATATAAGATCTTTAAAATGTTGGGGGCCAATTTGCAACAAAAAAGTGTAAGAGGGAGAAGAGCTGGAGTTTGTAAATTAATTTCAAATCAAGAAATGCCTATACAATTGGCGGAGCTCACAAAGCATGCGAAAATGCTAACCATGAGACAATCTCAAGACACTCCGAGTCACAAGGTATGTGGTCTATGTGGAACTTTTGGTCATGGGGCTAATGTTTTCTCATGTTCTTTTGAATCTTTTGTAGGTGAGGAAGAACAAGCAAATTCACTTAATGATTTTCAACCGAGGGTGCGGAATGATCCATATTCAAACACCTATAACCCTGGTTGGACAAACCACCCCAAATTCTCCTGAAAGTCCAACAACCCACCAGTATGGCCCTAACTAACATATCAGAATTTTCAAAGGAAGAATCAGTTCCAAGGGTAATCTTCAAGTGAAAATATACCGAGAAAGCCTTCTTTGAAGGAAAGCCTGATTGCGTTCATTCTAACGACTACTCAAAATCAAAAGATGAACAATAAGAGATTTGATTCATTGGAAGCTTCTATAAAGAGGTTTAAGACTCAAGTGAGGTAACTCGCTACTCAATTGCAAGGCAATCAAAAAGGAAAGCTACCCAATTAACCTGAAAAGGCCAAGGCTTTCACGATTCTAAAAAGTGGTAAGATGATTGATAATCACGTTCAGATTCCTTCTAAAATGTTTGATGTAGGTAATCAAGAAGAGAAGAACCTCATTAAAGGAAAAGATGGGAAAAATGAGGATAGCAATGGGAATGACTCTCCAAGTCACATTCAAGGAGATGAAAAACTCCAGTATACAGCCAAGGGTGATGGAGGACCAGGACTGTATAGGGAAGTCGATCCTTATATACTGCCAGTTCCATATCTAAGCCACCTTAAAGACTCAAAACCAGATGAGCAATTTTTTGATCTCTATAGCATGCTTTCTAAAGTTAATATTAATCTGCCATTGTTAGATGTGATCAGGAACATTCCATCTGATGTGAAGTTCTTCAAGGAACTCAACACCAAAAAATGGAAGTTTGCACCACATGAAAGGTGATAGTTTTTGAAGTAGCAAGTGCAGTCCTTCAGTAGTAGTTACCCCCAAATTGAAAGAGCCAGGGAGTTTCATCATAAAGGTATCAATTGGTAATGGTGAGGAGGTTAAGGGTATACTTGACCTAGGAGCAAGTATAAACCTAATGCCTCATTTTATTTATGTGAAATTGGATCTAGGATAATTAAGACCTACCAACATATGCTTGCAATTAGCTGATAGGTCAATTGATTATCTGAAAGGAATAATGGAAGATTTGTTAGTGAAGGTTAGAGGATTGATCATACCTATTGACTTTGTGGTTTTAGATATGGGGGAAATAAAGGAACAAGAGAAGGAGCACACCATACTCCTAGGAAGACCTTTTATGGCCACCACTAACACTTTGATTGATGTGAAAAATGGGAAATTAACTATGATTGTTTTAGGAGAAACAGTAGTTTTTTCGATCTTTAATGTTAAACCTATCCCTGCTACTGCTATTTGTGAGGAGCGTTCTCTTGTTAATCAGACTAATGCTATCAACTTTGATTTTTCCTTGCAAGAGGAAGAAACAAGGGAGTTAGACTTGGTTGAAGAGTTTAACGAGTACTGTCAATTATAAGACAATGTTACAGGAGAAGAGTTTGGCAAATTCTTAGAGACAACCTCCAATGAAGAGAATAATGCAACCCCACCAAAAGTGGAGCTGAAAGAGTTACCTAAAAATTTGAAATATGTGTTTTTGGGTAAGGGGAAACATATTTGACTATTCTTGCATCTACTTTGGATGTTGATCAAGAAGAAAGAACTCTGAGTGAGTTTAAAAGATTGAAAAAGGCCATAGGATGAAGTTTGAGTGACATTAAGGGAATTAGTTCCTCCATGTGTATGCACAGGATTATCTTATAAGAGGTGTCTAAATTAGTGAGAGAGACCCAAAAAAGACTCATTCCTAATATATGGGAGGTAGTTAAGAAGGAAGTTTTAAAATTGCTTGATAATGGAGTGATTTATCCAATTATAGATAGTGAGCAGGTGAGCCCAGTGCAAATGGTTCCAAAAAAATTTGGCATTATTGTTTTTCGGAATGATAAGAATGAGTTAGTACCTACTAGGACCACCACTAGATGGAGAATGTGTATTGATTATTGGAAACTAAATGTGGCAACCAAAAAGGACCATTTCCCTCTCTCTTTTATTGATCAAATGTTGGACAAACTTTTTGGACATGTATTTTCTTGATGATCTTTCATGTTATTACTAGATGCCAATTTCTCCCAATGACCAAGCAAAGAAGACATTCACTTATCCATTTGGGACATTTGCCTTTAGAAGGATGCCATTCGGGCTATGTAATGCACCTGACACATTTCAAAGGGTAATGTTTTCCATTTGCTTAGACATGATTGAGGTATTTATAGATGATTTCTCAATCTTTGGTACCTCTTTTGATGATTGCCTAAATAAGCTGATCCATGTGCTTGAAAGATGTATTGACTACAACTTGACTTTAAGTTAGGAAAAGAGTCATTTTATAGTGAACCAAGGAACAGTCCTAGGTCATGTTATATCAAAAAGGAGAATCAAGTTTGATAAGGCTAAAATTGAAGTTATAGAAAAGCTTCTGCCACCCACTTCTGTCAAGGGTACTGGAACTTTTCTAAGACATGCTGGATTTTATAGGAGGTTTATCAAAGATTTTTCTAAAATAAGTCGTCCTTTATACCAACCGTTAGCAAAAGATATCCATTTTGATTTTAATGAGGAATGCCTTAATGTCTTTAATGTTCTTAAAGAAAAATTGATCTCTAAATTGATTATTGTGGCTCCTGATTGATGTTTAGCTTTTGAAATTATGTGTGATGCTTCTAATTTTGCTGTCAAAGCTATTATGGGCCAAAAAGTTGAGAAATATTTACGTGTGATTTATTATGCTAGCTTAACTTTGAGTGATGCACAATTAAATTACAAAACCATTGAGAAAGAAATTATGGCTGTGTTTTTTTCATTGGAAAATTTAAACCTTATTTGTCAGGGTCAAAGATCATAATCCATTTTGTTTATGCAACTCTTAAATATCTTTTGACCAAACGCATATAAAACCAAAGTTAACTAGATGGAGTTTTTTGTTACAAGAGTTTGATGTGGAAATAAAAGATAAAAAAGGGAGTGATAATATTGTCATGGATTATTTATCTAGACTAGCTCCTAACTTAGAAACTCTTGCTTAACAAAATAATTATGCAATTGCTGAGAACTTTCCTAACGAGCAGTTATTTGTTGTGAGTAAAGTGCCTTAGTATGCTGACTATATGAATTATCTTGCATGTGGCATTTTGAGACCTAACATGACTTCTTAGGAAAGGAAAATATTTTTTCATTTAATTAAGTATTACTTTTGGGATGATCTATACCTCTATTGGATCTATAAGGATGAAATCATTCAGAGGTGCATTCTAGAGGATGAGCAAGTAAGTGTCTTGACCTTTTGTCATGAACTCCATTGTGAAGGCCATTTTGGAGGGAGGAACTACTTCTAAAATTCTTCAAAAGCGGATTATGTTGGCCCACCTTGTTTAAGGATGCTCATTTCTTCTGCTTGAAATGTGATAAATGCCAATGAACTCGAAATATAAGTAGAAGAAATGAAATGCCCCTAACTAACCAATTGATTGTTGAATTATTCGACATTTGGTGTATTGATTTTATAAGTTTGTTTCCTAAATCTTGTGTATTTGAACATATACTTGTTATTGTTGATTTCTTGTCCAAATGGGTAGAAGCAATACCCACCTGAACTAATGATGCTAATGTTGTTAAATTTGTGAAGGAAATTTTTTTTAACAAATTCGAGATTCCGCGCCTATTCATAAGCGATAGAGGGCTCATTTCTGCAATAAGCTTTTTGAGAAGCGCATGAAGAAATATGCCATAACTCACAAGGTGGCAACTCCGTACCATCCACAAACTTCTGTACAAGTGGAAACAAGTCAGAAACATATTAAGGGGATTTTGGAGAAGACTGTACACCCATCACGGAAAGATTGGTCAACAACGTTAAATGATGCACTATAGGCATATCACACAACTTACAAAAATGTCTTAGGAATGAGCCCTTATTGGCTTGTTTTCATAAAGGCCTTGCATTTACCAGTCGAGGTTGAAAATAAGGCACTGTGGGAAATTAAGATGGTGAACCGAAATCTAGATCATGGAGGACGGGAGTGTTTGCTTCAAATTTCATAATTAGATGAACTCCGGAGTGAGGATTATGGGAATTACAAAATTCACAAGGAAAGATTGAAAGGTCTTCATTATAAGAGTCTTGTAGGTAAGTCCCTCATACCTGGAATGAAAGTTCTATTATATAATTCTTGACTGCATTTGTTTCTAGGTAAGTTGAAATAAAGGTGGAATGGACCATTTGAAGTAATCAAGGTCTTTTCCTATGGAGCAATGGAATTGGGGAACCTACGAACAAAAGAAACATTTAAGGTGAATGGCCATTGGGTGAAACCATATTTGGAAGGAGCAATTGAAAAGAAAATCATAGAATCCATCAATTTGAGCAATCCATTTCAAGAATGACTATTTGAGGTGTCCAACTAAAAGACATTAAAGAAGTGCTAAATGGGAGGCAACCCATATCATTTTTGTTTTGTCTTTCAATTTAGTTATTTAGTTATTTCTTTTAGTGAAACTCGACTTAATCTTTTTACTTTGTATGCAAAGCCCTTTTTTTAATCTCTTTTGTTTGTCTTCTTTGTAGCTATATCCACTCCTCAATTTCGGATTCCATGCTTACTCTATGCTTCACACCACATCGACGCATCTACCACCACACTTTCGTATCATATTCCTTTCCTTATCCTTTTTATTGTTTGTACTAGATGCAGTTTATTGTCCTCATGCATATTAATCTTTGTCTTTTTTCTTAGACCCCTCTTTTACTTTTTTTTCTCACATTACGAATAGTGTGATGATTAACTGGGGGGGGTGTTAATTGTGTATTGTGTGTTTGTTTTCCCATTTATTATTTAGATATCAATAATCGTTAAATGAATTCAATCGGGAGTAGAAATACATAATATGAGTGAATGGGTATACGTGTATGCTTAGACTGATTAACTTCGATTACGATTAAAAGGACATTAGCTTGTTGTGATAGATGAATGACACTTTTCATTTGGTAAGAATTTGAGTCTTTCTGAATTATCAAACACCAATTTCAAGTATTCTTTGTTGAGAGTGTTCTTCCATAATTAAGGAACTCTAGAACTTGCTTACAAATACTAGTTAAGGTCACATAACCTTATGTAAATGTTGAAATGATGAAGGTAATGTTGGAGTTATGTAAATATATCGCCCTAGAAAGCAAGTGTATTTACATGTAACTTTATCTTCTTCAGTTATAGTTTTGTAATGAAAATATTTATTATTAATAAAACAAAAG
>JAOQMP010000208.1:10779873-10795449 GCA_027563575.1 Erythroxylum pedicellare
TAAAATCCAATGCAGCATGATAAAGTGATTTCATATGCATGGAGACAATTGAAACCTCATGGGTTGATTATTTGATAAATGAATTGAAACTTGCTGCAATAGTGATTGTTTTGAAAGTTTAGAGACATTGTAAGTATGGAAACAATATGAAATATACAGATCATTAAACTTTAAGGTAACTATTGAGTTGAGAGAATTGAATACGAGATTAAGACAATAGATGGAAGTACTGAAGGATTATGATTGTACAAATGAGTACTATACTGGTAACGCTAGTATTATAATCAGATGCATTGAATAGAAAATTTCAATAGTAGTGTATCACAAATTTTGATATTGAGGTTATCAAATCTAATGCAATAAAGAGCGTAGGATGTTGAATTGAATTTTGGGCAAAATGATTAGTCACTGAAAATTTAATATCAGTTTCACATGAACAAAGCCCAAATTCAGGATTCAGAAATTGTGAATCTTACTAAGAAATAAAAAATGAATACAAATTTTGAGTTCGAATAGGAAGAATGATACTTTGTGATTAAAATAAGAATTATGTGTAATCGATAAAGATGATAGAGCAAAGAGATTGTTAGAAAAGTACAAATGGTAACTTAAGTTATACATCCTAGTATGAATACACCAAAACATCGTTTAGCAGCTAAGAATGTAGAATAAAGTAACTGAATGTTTGAATTGCCAATGGTCTTAACTGTCAGAGATATGCTTAAGGCTTATAGTTTAGAGTTCATAGGAACATGAGATCAATGTATAGTTCTATTTGACTTTAAGCATCACAATCGTTATCAAAATGATTTTATTAGAATACTGTATGAGGAGTTAGATGATAGAAAGAGTTGTTCGCTCTTGCATTATGATGATTAAAGCCTAAAAATGGTTGAAGGCCAGAATTGATTAGAGAGGTTGTTGATAAGTGAAATCGATTAGTATTAGAAATTAAGTGATTCAAGAAAGATGAATGAATTAGGTGGATCTATGCCAAGGGCATGGAATACAGTGAGATAGACATAAGAGTTAAATGTATTGATACTAAAGAGATGTGAACTATGAAGCAAAATATTAAATGTCTCTGAGAGTATCACCTTTAAAAGGTGTTCTTAGATTAAGTACAAGATATGATTAGGTTAGGACAAAGAATCAACTAAGCTTGAATTGTAGTGGTCTATATGAAGTTACTAAGAACCGAATCATTGACTTATGAGTTAGTATTACCAACAAAGATGTGTTATTATGAGCATGTTAAGAAATATCGATATGATCTAACATAGATGTAATGTCAACACAGGAAGTGAAATTTGTGAATAATATGAGAAATAATGAGGAACCAGCTAAGAAAGTGAATGACTAAATAAGTAATATAAAGACCTGGAAAATCTATCGACTATGGTCAATTCGAAGAAATTATCCAAATGATGAAACTAAATGGGAAACGGAGGAGTATATGAGAAGACATACCCCTACCTCTTAATTAGTCAAGTAAGAATTTCAAGGACGAAATTCTTTTAAGAGGGGGAGAAATGTTGACCCCGAAATCTTCATTATTATTTTATTGAATTAAGTATGATTTAAATAAAAAAAATTTTAGGTTTTAATAGATTAATTATTTTTGAAGTTAATTACTATGTCAAAGTTAGTAGGATTTATTGAATGGGTTAATTGGATTAAGGTAGTAAGATTTTATAAGGGCATTTTTGGTAAATCATTTAAGCATAAAAGGCTATAAGGCTTAATGGAAGGGCAAAGTGGACTTTGCACATTTATTTAGGATATAAGTGGAAGAAGAGTGTTGTCGTGTATTTTGAGAAGGAACAAACAAAAATAAGAAAGAAAGAGACAGGAAGAAAACGTGGAAAGAAGAAGAAGGAAGAGGATTTGCTACTCTCCCTCTTGCTTTGTTAGAAAAGGGTTTAAAGAAATGGATTTTATGTGGGGTTTGTGTTGGAAGAAAAAAAAACTAAAGAATCATTCTTTTTATTTTTAGGGATTTCTAAGCTAGGGTTTCATGGTGATTGAAGAAGCTTTGGAATAACAAGTAAGTATAAGCATCCTTTTTTTTTTTATTTGATGAATGAAGCATGTTTTGGTGATGGTTATAAGTAAAATGAGAGTGAAAATGATGTAAGTAAAGAGTGAGAATCTAGAAAAATTTGAGAGAAGAGTTGAGTTTCTGCGAAAGTTCACCATGGTCAACTCTTTGATTCATTGTGATGAAGTCCCCATGATTCTCTACGGCCAACTTTGTAGTTCGCCGCAGCCAACATTGAAAAAAATCAAAGTTCGCCACGGCCAACTTTTCGGCTCACCGTGGTAAAGTTTGTCTAGAAATAGATTGAACATATTTTGGTATTTAAGCATAACTTTTTCTGTAGTTATCCAAATAGAATGATTTTTGATTTAGAGTAAAATAGGGACATAGGGATACAATTTGTCTGAAGAAATCAAGTCTCAATTCAATCTCTAAGAATTTTAAATTTTTGGATGGAAGTTGAGCACAAAATGTTGTTTTAGTATAAGAACAACCCAAAAATATTTGGGGTATAACTTTTAGAGTAATGAACCAAATTGAATGATTTTAGTGTCATTAGAAACTAAAAACAATGGGGAAAATTTTTATAGAAGAAAGTGTTGTCAAATTTCTTCATTTACCTAATTAGAATGATAGTGGAAATTTGACCCGAAAGTCTGAATTTTTTAAAGGGTTTTGGTTCAAAAAGCTTAGGAAATGTATGGGTTTTAATGAATATGTTTCTTTGGGTTCTAAATTAGAATTCCTATTGAATGGATTTTTTGATTATTTTTAAAGGAAATCAAGGAAGGCAAGAGGAACAAAGGGAGAGGTCTCTTTGAGCAAGTTTATAAGGAAGGATTTATAAGGTGGGTACATGTTTATAATAGAGTAAGTAAGCCACTAAATGTTTTCTTTGAATCAAGGAACTTTAATGATTTCAATTGAATCATAAGTGTTGCATTTATTACTTCTTGAATGAATTGAGAAATTGCTCTATGTTTGATATATGAATTGTTTAGATGATTTATGAAATCATGTTTTCGGAAATGGGTTTCTGAAATATGCCTTTGTGGCAAAATGTTAAGAAAATCATGTTTTTGAAAAAGTGCCTTTTAGGCAATATGTTTTGCAAGTCATGAAATACATGGTGGGTTTGTGGTGGTCCCCTAGTGACATGGAACTCCTTTATGGACTCCCATAAGTTCACGGCTACGCAAGACCAATAAGTGGGATTACGATAGTATGTTCTGTTCACGGCTACACAGTACCATTATGTGGAAATGTGTAGTACATTCTGTTTTTGGATTCACCCAAACCATTCTGACGTGCTTATGTGCTTATGATATGTTGCATACATGATTTATAATTTGTGAATGTTGGTTAAGAATTTTAGAACAACACGTTTTATAAATTCAATTAGACTTTGTAATGACAAATGAACATTTCAAAAGTTTTGCTTATTTTTCCTTTATAAACTGTTACCCACGAGCTTTCAAACTCACCCCCCGTTCCTCCCCATCTTCGGGTGACGAGCAAGAGATCGATGATCAAGAATATAAAGGCATTTGGCAACTACAAGATAGTTAGCTTTTGTACTAAGTTAGTTTGATTTTTTTAGTAGCTTTAGCAACTTATCAAACATGATCCTCCATATGTATTTTGTATTAAGCGAATGATGTCATGTTGATATGTGATTGAAGTTTTGTAAAACTCTTTAATTTTGAGGTTAATTAAATATGAGTTTTTGTATGGATGAGGTTGAGTTGAAATTCGGTATATTTGAAGAAGTTATCGTTTTGAGATTGATCATTTTGAACATG
This sequence comes from Erythroxylum pedicellare, assembly GCA_027563575.1. NCBI lineage: Eukaryota > Viridiplantae > Streptophyta > Magnoliopsida > Malpighiales > Erythroxylaceae > Erythroxylum > Erythroxylum pedicellare. The sequence goes on from JAOQMP010000208.1 coordinate 10,783,717, forward strand.
AATTGTCGTTATGTAAGTAAGATGTTAAGGAAAAGAAAGATAGGAAATTGTGAAGAGTGAGAATTAGTTGTACGAAAGGAATTAAATAAGTAGAGATTAGAGAGTATGATGAAATAATATTGGTAGTTAATTGTTTATGAAATGATGTTGCATTAAAGGAAGTGAATTTGGGACATTTAAGAGTGAGGGTAAGGTTAAGAAAGATGTAAGGGTATTTCGGTGTGATTTTTGACAACTTCACCGCGATGAAGCCAAGACTTCGCCTCGACGTATTTGTCTCAAAGGGATTTTGGATTTTAATGGTAACTTCGCCGCGGAGAACTTCACCAGAAGGGTCATTGGCTAAATCTCATTTGTTGGCCGCGATGAAATACTAGTTCGTCGCAGCAAACCCTCCATGGCTTCCGGAAAAATTTGACAGGCACAATATGATTGGGGATATGATCATAAGAATTGGTTGTCGTCTATCAATTGATCAAATAGGGAAATTTTCATAATTTTATGAGAATGAAGGTGAACCGATGATAGTTAAGGAGATTTCATTAGATTACGCTCACATTTTATGACCTCTAAGTTGGACTCCGAAAATGAGGTCTAACAGTAACGTTACGCAAAATAAACTAGACTTACGATTATAGTAGTAGTGAGTCTAGGTCGATCCCACAAAGAGTATTCGATTAGCTTTTGAAATGAAATTAATCGATGTTTAGGTTTTGAGGAGGGGTTTGGTTTGGTTTCAAATAAGAAAATAAAACAAAACAAACTAATAAAAGCAAATTAAAGAAAACATGTAAAAATAATGAAAGTGGTAAATTTTTTAGGAGTCCTGTTTTTTGGTTTAATCTTAGCCTATAACCTATTTAAACATACTTCATTGAATTGTTTCTCTTTTACCTCTCCTTAAACTATTAATCGTAGGCTAATGATAAGCTTTATTAACCCAAGTTTTCCTTTAGATCATGTTTAATTAAGGTACAATCGTTAATTAAACCTAACTATTAAATGACCTAGGATATGATCTCTATATTCAATTGGGTAGTCACATCGATTAATGTAAGTGATAACACATACACTCAGGTCATTCAACCTAGGTTATGTTATCCCTAATGATTACGAACCATTAGTTGCTACAAATGAATCTTAAATATAACCATTACGGATTATATTGAAATTTTAGCTATGGGTTTATACAAAAACAATCAAAATATACCATAATACAATAATTCATACACAAAACCCAAATCTATATACATAGGATAACAAAATCAATCTAAAAGAAGAGAAAGAAACAACAAATACAAGGAAGGAATGTTTAACCGGGTTATCAGCATCGATGTCACCTCCGAATCGATGTCAGGAAACTATCCCTCCATAGTTCTCTCACAGTTGAGAGCTGATGTTGCCCTCTTCATTGTCGAAGCTTCACTCTTCTCCCAGCCGAAAACACTAAAAACTTTTATAACTCTTCGGCTGTCACAACACTTTTTGCTTGATACTAAAAAATACATTAAAAATAAGTGAGGTGGCATTGTATCACGAGTGTGCATGTCCTCTTACAGCCATGCATGCCCTCTCATGACCTTGAGTGGTGTTTCACGGGTGTGAGAGGTGTCTCACACTTGTAAGGCATCTTACATGTGCGTGAGAGAGTGTCTCATGCTCGTGCCACCTCATACAGGCCGTGAACTGCTCTCTTCACTTTTCATTTTAATTTTTTTCATTTTTTGTATTTTCTTGTCTTCTTCTTGCTTTAATCTTCTTCTGCTTGTTCCATGAAGACAAGTGAGTGTGATTCTTCAGAAAATAACCCAAATATCTTACTTTTGACTCACTTTAGCTCTTTATCTTCTGAATTGTACTTAAAACCATATATGAACTAAAATGAGTATCCAAAGCATTTTCATAGCAATAATCACTAAGAGTTAAGCACATATTAATTTCCCCCACGCTTAGTTTTTGATCGTCTTAGGACAAAATATCAAAATTAAAATTATAGACCAAAAACATTTACTCATTTCCATAATTTCCAGGAATACATAATCATAAGTAAGGATGAATAACTTTCAAAAATCATAGCAAGAATTTAACATTCTATGTTTATACTCATGATCAATCAACCCTTATCCATGATCTTCACATCACTTTCTCCATTAAAGACTTAGGTCCACTCCATCACTTTCTTGGTCTTGAAGCCATAACTACCTTTGATGGTCTTCTTCTCAATCAATTCTCTTACACCAAAGATTTCCTTTTTTGATCTAGACCAAAAAATTCTAAACATGGTCACACTCCCATTACTCCATCCCTTCCTCTATCAAAAAATCATGGACACCCACTTTTTGATCCTACCGAGTATCATGGTACTGTTGGTACTCTTCAATATCTTTTTGTCACTCGTCTTGATACTCAATTTGTTGTTAATAAAGTTTCTTAATTCTTACATTGCCTTACTAATATTCACTAGATTACAGTTAGATGGATTCTACAATATCTTCACTCCACTCCGTTTCTTAAAATTAAATCGCCCTCTCTTACCTTAAATACATACTGTAATGCTAATTGGGCTTGATGTCCTAATGATCCTCATTCTATTTTAGGCTACTGCATCTTTCTTGGCTTAATCTAATCTCTTGTAGAGCTAAGAAATAGCTTACTATTGACAGATCTAGTATTGAAGTTGAATACAGAAGTATTGCTCTCACACTGCTAAACTCTGTTTTGATGACATCTCCTTGGCAAAATTGGTTTATCCTGCCTTATACTGATTCTTTGGGGTGACAATTTTGGAGTCGCCTTCCTTGCCTCTGATCTAATTACTCGTGCTCGTATCAAGTATATTGAAATTGACATTCACTTTGTATGAGACTTGGTTGCCATTATAGCTCTCTCTATTGCCTCTGTAAATCATATTACCGATATTATGAACAAAGCTCACATTTTAGCAACTTCATGACCAGCTCACGATCACATGTCATCATGAGCTTGAGAGAGGTAGATAACATCTAAAAATCTTAACTACCAGATAAGATCATCAATATTATTTTATGGATATGCAAAAATCATTCAATTATATATTTTCACTTATCTTCTGTTCTTCACCGTGTATATTAAGGCTTCAAAGCATTAAATTTGTAATCATCTAAAAACATACAATACAACTCTCCTTTATTTCAACGGGCTCTGCGATTGATCCATTTTTCCTATTAGCAAATAACATGACGATAGCTATGATGGTAGATTTTTAAACTTGTATCTGTCAGCTATAAACGGTTAAAAGCTTGGATTACTCTCGTTATAGAAGTTATTTCCTTACAGCCCTTATGGCAATACTATTCGGAGTATATCTTCAGGGAGCATAAATTTATTCATCTACATTGGTTTTGGGGCCTTTAAACCAGTGCCTAGCACTAAATATCCAAGAAGAAATGACAAGAATCAGCAAGCCGCCAACAGCAACAGGAGTGTAATTGAGTGTCTTATTGGTGATGGGGTAGGCTACAGGCAAAGAGAAGAGGACAGAGATGATTGCCACCCAACAGACCGCGGTCCAACCAACAAGAATGCTATAACGACCCAAGTTAAACGGTCCTGGGATGAAAGATTTGCGTGCCAAAGTCACCCTAAAGAAGGTGGGTAGGGCATAAGCAATATACAATCCAATGGTTGCAATGGATACCATGGCTTGAAATGCCACTTGGCTACCAAGATACTGCATAACATGACACGAAGCAGGATGAATATGGTACTATAAGAACAAGAAAAGAAGGTACGTGCAAGTATGGATTAGATGATCAACACATAAAAGTGGTAGGTGAAAAGGAATGATCCAATACAAACAGAAAAAACTACCACAGGTCACATGTCATACCGTTAATGCCATGCAAAAAGATATGCATGCAGAGAGCCAAACAGCATTAATAGGGACCTCCTGCTTGTTCACTTTGTGCCAAACTGATGAGAGTGGCATGGCCCCATCTCTAGAAAATGCATAGGCCATCCTGAAAATAAATATATACAACTTTGAGTTGGTACTATCTCATAAAGTGCTTATTAATTTGAGATGCCAAAAATAGAAAAGGAAAACAAAAGATGAAAGATAAAGCATGAATACCTGGAGTTGCTCGTCATTGAACTCATACCACAGAAAAATATGGCAATAGAAACAGCTCCTAAGCAAACAATTCCCCCGACTCCACTGCCATATCTGTTCTTGAATACTGAGTAAAATATTTGTGCAATAGCATATCCACCAGCATCATTGTCTGTACTCAGGAGATAAGGGATGTTGGTTACTGCAAAGGTGACTCCTATTATGTAAAGCCATCCAAATATAGTGGATATTCCGATGGCACTAATTATTCCCTTTGGTCCGTTCTTATCAGCATTCTTGGTTTCCTCTGTCTATGAAAACAGTTCACAGGAAACAAGCTTACTAAGTTTCACGTCTTCATTAATTACATAGCTCAAACAAAAATATAACAAAATTCTAATCCCACTTGTAAAATTTTTATATACTAGCTATGTGTTGAAGCTCTAATATGCTCAGGAAATTGTGTTTCTTCAATTTCTTCTAAGTGTCAACTATCGAACAATAAAACAAACTAGAGTAGATGCATAATGTCTTACTTTCTCATAAATGCATTTGCTCTCTTCTTAATAACAGCTGTAAAAAATTCCTCATAGATACTAGACGCATATGTCTTACTTTCTCATAAATGCATTTGCTCTCTTCTTAATAACAGTTGTAAAAAGTTCGACATAGATAGGTCATTTCTTTCAACTTTGTTGAAACATATTATTTACATGTCTCTGAAAGTTAACAATCATCTTCAATTTAGCCTAGATTTATGTATTTAATTATGTGTAATTATCATCTTGATTTTTCTTCTTTATTTAGACTCATCCAACATGCATAAATATACCTATAATATTCATGTATAGATACACCAAAATCTAGAGTTCTCTACAACGTTCTTTTTCTGCTCTCTTTTTTTTTATAGTATTAGAGCCTACTTTATTTTTAAAAAGTAAAAATTTCTAGGGTCTTTCTTTCAAAGTTCTTTTGGAGCCTTTTGTGTCCTTATTCAGCATTCTTAATTTACTCCAAAAACAACCATATACTAAATTGTTTCTATGATTGAGTAGATCAAGAACCGTGCAAATAACACCCCAAGAAACTCTCCCATTTACCCTCACGAACCTGTTAAAGTCCCTCCACCCACAAAACCCTAACTAGAAGCTTCAGGAGGAAGAAAACAGGTTAAAAGACGTTATTTTGGACAAATCAAAACAACACCGTTTAAACTCAAAACGACAACTCTTCACAACTTTCCTCTCTGGCCACATCATCAGCCATATAGGTGCCACGTCAATAGCCACATAATCAAACAAGATCCTATCATCGCCACATCATCTTAGTAATCTCCATATTAGCATCCTACTTAGCATCACATGATTAGTCCATATAAACCTATCAGTCCCTTTTTTCTTCAAGTCTTTTATAGATCAAACCAGTTCCTAAGCTTTTCGACATTCCGAATCCATTTTTAAGGTTAGGTTAATCAAATTTCAACTGTATTTCTCCATTTTATTTCCTTTTCTTCATTATGGATAACTTTAAACTCTCCCAATACATTTCAAACCCTATCAATGTTATATTTGATGGATCCAACTATGATCTATGGGCTAAAAGTGTAGTTTTTTTAAAAGAAGGCTCCTCTAGCGAATTATTACTGGAGAAATACCAAAACCAACTAAGACGGTAGATGAAGAAGAGAAATTAATAGAGCGTCCAGCTCCTTGGAATGGAATGAATCATCAGATCCTAACATGATTATGAAATATATGTGTTTAAGTAATCAAACTTGATTTTTAATGCAACATAGCTAAGGAGTTATTGGATTCTTTAGAATCGTTACTTTATATCTGATGAAGTGAATCAGTTTCAGCTTTATTGAAGACTTCATCAAAAGCAACAACAGCCTGGATAAACAATCCACAACTATGTGTCAGAATCGTCAGTATATCTGGTATTTGTTGATGACTCTTTGAGAGAAATTTGAGTCCATCCATAGCTCTGGTCTCCATCGAGGTTCCTTGCCAACTCTTGGCACCATGATCAAAGAATTAATTATAGAAGAAAGTTGACTTAATGCCCTTCGTACAGAAAAATCTAATCCATATACTGATGTTGTCTAGCCACTCAGACCTCATTCTCTCAGAGTTCTCAAATTTCAGTTAAGAAATCTTATAAGGAATCTTGTCGCTATTGTAAAAAGCCGAGCCATCATATTTATGAGTGCAGAAAATGACTTCAACAGAATTTTGAACAAAGTAATTCTTCTAAGCCCCCTTAACCTCCTTCTACTACTGTTGCTGCCACCATGGTGGGTCTTTAAAAGATCTTTATGCTTTTCTCCAGCAACTTTAGCCTGATTTAGGAACTACCTTTTCATCTGCCTTGTATATCACATCAGACACTACCTCATGATGGTACTTTGATTCTGCTAGCTGTAATTATATGACCTCTGATCGACATATTGTTTATACAGCTAACAGTTATAATATGCATGTTCAAACTATAGGCACCACTCAAACACCTAAATTAGCTTTGCCCAATATTTTTCTTATTCCTAAACTATCTTTAATTGTCATTTTTATTAGTCAATTATGTGAATTTGATGTTAACTTATCTTTTTTAAGTGGTGATTATACTATGCAGGATCCACAGATAGGCGAGATCCTTAGGACAGGGTGTAAGGTTGAGTAGTTGTTTAAGCTTAATTCCCTCTATCTTCCATCTAAAATTGTTGTTGAGGCAATCACTTCTCATCTTTGGCATTTCTGATTTAGTCATATATCTCCTACTAGATTAGGATCTTTGATTTCTGTGGTTTCTTTAAGTTCTGTTAAAATCAAACACTATAATTGTGTTTCATGTCAATTATCTAAAAGTCATGCTTTATCTTTTTCTCTTGGCGATTCTATTTCCTTAACACCTTTTGACATGATTCATTATGATATTTAGGGTCCTATTCCTTATGATACTATGGGTGATGTCAAATAGTATGTGATCTTTGTTGATAATTTCTCTTGCTATACATAGATCTAGCTCAAGTGCCATAGGTCTAAATTATTCTCTATTTACTCTCGTCTGCTAATATGATTCACACTTAATTTTCTTGCAAAATTAAAATACTTCGCACTAATAATATTATGGAATACAAAGATACAAATTTCACCTAATTTCTTCCTCCACAAGGTACTATTATCTAAAGATCTTGTCCAGGTACCTCTCAACAAAATGGTCAAGCATAATGAAAATACAAACACATTCTTGATAATGTTCAAGCACTCCTTATATCTACTGAGAGAAATAACTCTTAGTGTATAGACTATAAATTATATTCCTTCTAATGTCATGGATAACATCTCTCTGATCCATATAAACATCTGATTAATCACACACCTGATTATCAAACTCTCAAAATTTTATGAACTTGTTTTGTTCTCTTACAACCTTATAAATGCATCAAATTAGAACCACCGACACGACTATGTTGTTTCTTAGAATATGGAATAGAACATAAAAGGTATCGATGTTGGGATCCCTTGTCACAGAGACTTTTTTTTTAAATTAATTGAGTATATATTGAAAATATTTAAGAAGTCAATAATACAACTTCCGGAGGTTTATACACTCCCTTGTCAAAACAACAAACAACAGTGCATCATCATACCTTTGATAGTCATAGAGAACTTATCAAAACGACCACGCATCTAAGCCACTACATTACATAGGATGACAATGTTTCAATATCAGTGAAGGTTTTGGATAAAAGAGGTAAATTTCCCCCCGATCTACAGTTCGATCCCTGTAATCCCTTGTCACAAAGACTTCGTATCTCTCATTATGTAGCCTTTTAGGAACATAAGATGTTTTTGAGCTTTTCACAGTTTTGATTTAGTGAATCCCATCGTCAATTCTTCTATAATCCTACTGTATCTCTTTTCCTGAAATTTCTCTTGCAAGTAGCCCATCTAGCTTGCCTTCACCTACATCTGCTCCCATGGCATCCTCACTAACTGTGGATCTACTAAATTCTCCAAATGACCATCCCTTATTAGAATCTCTCCCTCTATTACCAGTGCTTTGTTGTACTGATCATGTAATTCAACCTTTTGTCTGCCTTTGTGATTTTCATATTGTGTTTTTATGAAACACGCACCTATCGTGAAGCCAATTCTGACACTTTATGGCAGTAAGCAATGACAGAAGAACTACAAACACTTACCGGTACAAGTACCTAGGACTTGGTTGACTTACCTATAGATAGATCATTTGTAGATTGCAAATGGGTCTATAAAATCAAGACTTAAGTAAATGGATCAATAAAAAGATACCAATTATGTCATGTTGCTAAAGGATTCACTTAGGAATATGGCATTAATTATGAGGATTGACTTTCTCTCACAATCTCATTGTTGTTGTTGCTAGTAAAAAATGACAGTTATTCCCAATGGATGTCACGAATACCTTTCTCAATGGCAATCTCACAAAAGAAGTATAAATGTAACCTCCTCTGGAGTATGATCATCCCCCTGATGGGGTTTGTCAGCTCCATAAAACTTATATAGATTAAAACAAGCTCCTCAAGCCTAGTTTGCAAAATTTAGTTCTACCATTGGCTACCTTGGGTTTTAGTCTAGTTATTATGATGATGCCCTATTTTTTTGCAATACTAATCAAAGGTACACTCTTTATCTTCTCTATGTAGATGATATGATAATCATTGGTGATGATAAACATGGTATCATTGTTCTTAAGTCCTTTCTCTATTAGCAGTTTGAGATAAAAGACTTGGATAACCCGTATTATTTTCTAGATCTTGAGATATCCTCTGATGAATTTGGATGCTATCAGTCACAAGCTTAGTATGCTATTGAACTCATCTCCCGGGCTGTTATCACTGATACTAAGACAACTAACACCCCACTTGACTCTAATAATCACCTTTCTACTACTAATGAGAACCTACTTAGTTATGGTATGCAATATCGTCAATTAGTTGGCACCTTATCTATCTCACTACCTCTCGTCCAAATATTTCTCATGTTGTTCACATCATGAGGCAATTCATGCCAGTACCTCGTCCTACTCACTTCTCTACTGTTCTTCATATATTGAGGTACGTCAGAAGTACTTTGTTTCATGGTCTTCATTTTCACAATTCTTTTCTATTGGCTACAAGTCTATTGTGATGCTAATTAAGCTGGAGACCTAATGGATCTTCGATCCACCACTGGTTATTGTTTCTTTATGGGAACATCTTTCATTTTATGGCGCATCAACAAACAAACACTTGTCTCCCGATTCAGTACAAAAGCTAAATATAAAGCTCTTGCTGATATTACCTCTGAACCCTCTAGTTACAATGGTTTTTTTCAAGATATAAGTGTATCTTTGTCGTATGTAGTTCCCTTTTACTGTGACAACCATAATGCCATACAAATTGCTCATGATGATATCTTTCACAAAAGGACTAAACACATTAAGATCGATTGTCATCTTGTTTGACACCATGTTCTTCAAGGCATCATACAACTTGTTCCTATATCATCATAATCTCAGACTACAGACATCTTCACAAGGTCACATCCATCTTAATGCCTTGCAAATCATTTCCAAACTCAAGCTCTCATCTTCCACGACACCTTGAGTTTGAGAGAGGGTGTTAACACATATCTTTTACATATCTCTAGAAATCAACAATCATTTTCAATTTAGCCTAGAATCATGTATGTAATTTAATTATCATCTTGATTTTTCTTCTTTATTTAAACTCATCCAACATGTATGAATACCCCTATAATATTCATATATAGATACACCGAATTACACAATTCTCCTCAATATTCATTCAACTCTCTATTTCTTCAAACTTTATGATTCAACGGGAAGATAACTACTGCTTACCATATGGGCAGACGCATCGTACCCAGAAAGGGTGTATTGACTCATCAAAAGTCCAATAACAAAAATGTAGAATTTGTTATGGATTCCTTCACCATTATCAGAGTTGAAGTGTGTGAACACAAACTTGGCACTAGCCCTTTCTGTTGCAACACATGGTATTATAATTGTGATACCCACAACAGCTACAGAAGACAAAGTTGATCAAAAGTCAATAATTGCATTGGCAAGAACATAAAAATGTGAGAAAAATCAGAGCCATTCATTCACCGCACCTACAAGATTCCAAACAGCAGCCAGCTGTCCAAAGAATGATAATACTGAGATAGGCAGGCTATTAAGAATTGCATGTAGAAATAAAATTCCTCCATGCATGGCGATAACAACATACTTCGATGCCTGATATCCACCACCATTTGCTCCGCCTGTGCTCAGAAGAATGATCACTTGAAAGAGTTGTGCAAGCGAGAAATCTATACTTGTTGTAACCGCCCACTATAAATGTAAATTCAACTAAATTGAGAACTTATTAAAGATATTAGATCATTTGGTATTGAAGCCTAGAAAACTCCACAGTCGAGTCTCAGTTATACCTGACCAACAATGTTGAACCTGCAAAATGAAAATTGACCTATTTAGCATATTGTTTCTAATAGAGAAGTTTCGGTTTAGTGAAACCACAAGGAAACACTGAATCTTTATATGCTATTATCTTAACTTCAACCACAGGAACAACTAGGAACTGGGTGACAATATTACAATCCGTTTCATGCTTCAAACACGCTTGAATAAGCCAGTCAAAAGCAATAAATACTTAGCATTTACAATTTCCATGGTTGATCGTAAGCTTAGACAAGAATTCGTTCAATGTAGATAATCAATTTTAGTATACGCGTCTAAACTGTGAGTACATAGACGCTTGATTAATATTTATTAGTTCAGGTGTTTTACTTGCATCTTTTCAAAAAATGGGTCACAAAAAGAACATGCTCTCTTTTTCCTGTATTGAACTCTTTCATCCAACCATCCTTCTTCATGCCAGTTTAGACAAATTCATTGTACAAATACATTTCTTGGTGTCAGAATGTCAGTGTATTTCAAACAATTAAATAGAATTAATCCAACAATATGAAGATTATGACCAACTTGTGAAAAGAAAAATCTGAAACTTTTTCATGCTCAAAATAGCAAATGCGGATGATGTCTCCGTGGACAAACAGAAGATAAGATTTAAATAGATCAATGAAATCTATACATTAAGAGATCATCAGGCATAATTTTGCCCAATGTCCTTGAATGGGAAAAGGAATTACCAAGAAGTCGCTTTAACATTCCATAGAAAGCTAAAACTTCTACAGCCAAGATGAATAAGCCGTGTGCATGGTGCTTTTAGTATTCAGAAAGCTGGATGAAAGGACTTTAAGAAACTTATGTAGGTATCCCTACTACGACGACTTACTATACACCCTGCGATACTAGCACCAAGTCAGTCATGACATTATGACCCAAACAAGGGAGATAAAAGAACATGAAATTCCGAATTCCATGCTAACTTAGACGCCTTTAAATGCCAAGACTTAGTCTGATTGTCGACTAAAGCATTAAGGTGGGAAACGCAAGTACACGCAGCAAAAAGGGAAATGAGATCAAAGGTAAAAGTAGATAAGATGTGACTCAAAGGTCATGGAGAAAACAGCAACTCAAAGTTGATATGAACATCCAAAAAGACAAAAAGAATTACCAGCCAGTAATCCACGATG
>JAOQMP010000208.1:10795549-10818195 GCA_027563575.1 Erythroxylum pedicellare
AAGATAAAAAGAATTACCAGCCAGTAATCCACGATGCAAAGGGTGCCCATTTAGAGCCGGCAAGCTTTGCACTCCAATAGTAGAGACCACCAGAAGTTGGGTAAGCAGAGCAAATCTCAGCCATTGCTAACCCAACAAAAATGGTGAACCCACAAGCTACAAACCACCCATAAACCATGGAAACTGGCCCACCATAATTCAGCCCAGTGTTGTACAAGGTTGTTATACCAGTTATCACTGATACGACTGAAAATGAAAATGCAAAATTGGAAAACACCCTGCAAATCCCGGAAAAGGCTTCATAATGATTCCAATTCTATGGGTGAAGAGAGTAACCTGAGAAAAGGTTTCACAAAAGAAAGGTTTGTTAGAGATTTACGATAGTTCTCGCTTGAGCTCTTGCTTGTAGCCAAGCTCCTTGAGACGAACGGTGCTTGAATCAAGAGAGACCTTGCCGTTTGGTGACGTGTGACTTGTGAGTCCCATCTTTCAACGCTCTAAGACAGTCTTCAAGAAACAGGGAGGGACAGAAGAAAAATAGAAGGCTGTTTTCGTATATATGAATCAAAAGCTCCAATATTTGGCTCCCAGTTATCGTGTTCCTCCGATCTGAGCATGGGCTGTGGTTGTTTCAGTTCCTGACACTACTATAAAAGACTACATAACCATATCTACATCGTATGGTCGTGACGTGAACCTCCCACAATGACGTGACTCAATCTTCAGGCAAGAGGAGCCACAGAATCAGGCCCCTCAGTTTTAGACAAGTGGGAAATGATGGATATGCTTATAATGTCTCCAGGTCGGGTTTTCGACCTCTGCTATATGCCAAGACGCCATAACATATTGTACCTAATCATTGTGTCTCTGTATTCAGGAGAGAGGTGCGGTGTTGCTGAAGAGGACCTTGGATTCTGATTTGAGGAATGAAAATGCAGGCTTTTAATGAGCAATTATGTTAGTATTAGTAAAGCAAGTTATTGTATCAAAGCCCCAGCTGGTAAATTTAATTTTTCTCTCTTACTTTCAAGCTTTCAGAGGGAGGCGGAAAGACGGTTAAGACGTCGATGAGCTGACTGCTATTTCTTGTGACAATATCTTAAAAGTTACCGGTTCAAGTGAAGTTATCATGTTGTGTTGTGTAGCTTAAGCATTTCTAGTCTAGATGCTCCTTATGTTACCCAAAAATTTAGGTTGCGTGTGGCATCTCTAGGAGTGAAAAAGAGGAGAAAAACGATAGTAGGGATGAGTTGTCTTGTAGTGGCCAATTTGTTTCATCAATGCCCCTCTCTTTCAGAAGATAACAAAATGCACAAACAGTGGTCCCCGGCTGTATACTCGCCATGGGTCATCAAAATTTACTAGAGATCTGCCCGCCAATCAGTATCTCATCTATAACAAGGATTCGATTTTAATAAATGGGATAACGATTTCGGTAACATGCCAATCTATCCTTAATTATTGTTTGTGTGGAATGGCAGTCCATATAAAAAAAACTGTTCAGGAAAAAAAAGACTTACCAACCAGTAATCCAGGAAGCGAAAGGACCCCACTTAGTCCCAGCAAGCTTAGCACTCCAGTAGTAAAGACCCCCCGTCGTGGGATAAGCAGAGCAAATCTCAGCCATGGATAGACCCACCATCATGGTGAACGTGCAGACAATCGGCCAACCGTATATCATAGTCAAGGGCCCACCGTAAGTCAGCCCAGTGTTGTAGAGTGTAGAGATCCCAGTAATCACAGACACCACAGTGAAGGCCATTGAAAAGTTGGCTATTGCCCTGCCAGTGCCACCCAACAAATTCCAATGAATTTCTAGCTAATTAATTGAGTAAAAGAACAATTAAGCGATACATACGAGAGAGTGCGATTGAGCTCATTCTTATAACCCAGCTGTCTCAGGCAACGGTCGTCCGAGCTAAGGGTGTCTTCAATGCCATCGCTGTTGTGGAGGGGGATATAAGGACCTGAATCCTCCAAACTTCTTATTCCAGAGTCTTCCAAACTTCTTATTCCACTCTCCATTGCCGTTCTCTGATTTCTTTGCAAAGTTGAACCTCCAGTTTCCATGCTTTTATAGCACATAACGGTCGGTCATTTGAAGCTAATAGTCAACACAATGCTTCACAAGTCACGGTGAAGTGAGATGAGACAGTGACACGTTTCACAATTCGCGAGTTAGGTGTCCTCCTGATCTAGCTTGAATCCGGATCTTCTGTTCAATTTTTTAGTGTCTTATTTTGTCTCATTTAATCTCAGTCATTTATTTATATGAATCCTGCGTGGGCTCCGTATAAATGAATGACTGAGATTCATGGGACAGAATAAAATACCATAAAAATTGGACAGAGGATATTGTCTCCTGCTTTAGCTTGGGCTTGTTGTATGTTACGTGAAAAAGTAAACGAGAGTTAAATATGCCGAAGTTTCCGCCAAATTTTAAATTAATTACCTTCTAAAAGTATTCAAATTTTAATTTTAAAATAAAATTTTAATAACATTATATTTTGTCACCTTAATAATAAGATGACACGTAATTTTTATCTTCCATTATTTATATAAATCTCACATTATTGCATAGAAATACAATCTACTTATTTTAGTTAAATTTATTCATCCTAATTAAATCTAATTACAACATCACAATAACAACACCACAGACAAACAACATAAGGGAAAAATTAGAACCTATAATACTGAGGTCATTCATTCATTAATCAAATTATTCCTAGCCCTCTTATTAAGCTTTGTTTTCCTCTAGGTTTGTTCTTCTAAATCTATTTTCACGTATTACTTATGCTTTTGTAGAATTTTCCCTTTTGAGTTGTCCCATATTTTCATTATAATTTTGGGTTCAACTATTGTTTCGTTTATTGGATTTGTCTCGTAAAAATCACGTTGTGATTAAATTTGGTGGGATTTGTTTGATTATGTATTTCAGTTTGGTTACTCATTTCTTAAAAATGAGTGAGAAACAAGGTTTATATCCTATTTTTTTCATTTTTACTCATGATTATTAGCCTTTGCACACTTCATTTTTGTTACAAAAGCATCATTACCTTTTTGTTCTCCAACTTGTTTGAATAAAAAAGTATTTCAATGCCCCGTACGAATTCTAATTGTGATAGTAGCTGTTAGATGATAAGCATTATCACGAGATACTAGCGCGAGATCTTACCTGATCACAACCAGCTAGTGTATTAAACAATAGCAAATAACAAATGATAGGATCAGTTGAGTAGATAGGATCTGTTGTATTTCAAATGATGTACAAACTGTGTATAAATACATACAATGTTACATAATGAAATTAAGCTTCAATTCACATCAAACACGTTTTTAAGTTTTGACTTGGTATCAGAGCTACATATGGAGGCTTCGCCAACTTCCCACTCTTCTTCCTCTTCGAAGCAAACTACTAACATAATTCAGTACAAACCCATTGCTTCTTCTATTTCTTCCACCCTTCCTTTTGAACAGCAAACCTTCTCAGTTAAACTAAATTCCACAAATTATATCTCGTGGAAAACACAATTCAACTCAATTCTTAAATGCTATAGGCTTACTGGTCATATTGATGGCTCAACTTCTGCTCCACCCAAGCAGATCCATAGCACCGAAACTAATAAGCTGGAAGACAATCTAGCATATCTCCTTTGGGAACAAAAAAACCAACAGTTACTAAGTTGGATCTTATCTTCTTTAACTGAAGAAATCTTTTCTTATGTTAATGATGTGGAGACATCGTATAATACTTGGCAGGCACTTAAGAAGTCTTTTGGTTTTGGATCCAGTTCTAGACAGATACAATTGCTCTTGGCGTTGCAATATCTTTCTCTTGAGGACAAATCAATGCTGGAGTTTTTGAAGGAAACCAAACAGATTCAGGATCAGCTGGTAGTTACTGGTATGCCCTTGGGCAAAGCTGAGGTTAATGCGAATATCTTTCGCTCTCTTCCTACAAAGTATCACCCAATTATGAATGTCTTATCATCCAAAGGAGACCATGCTGATTTTCACGAGTTATCTGGTCAATTAATCTCCCGTGACATTCTCTTAAAAAGCTCAAAACACTACTCTGGGGTTATTGCTAATATGGCAAAATTTGGGAATTCTAGATTTGACAAATCTAGTTTCAAATTTGTTACAAGACTACTCAGTCCAAACCGTTCTCTGGCAGTCAACAGTGCAATAATAAGTCTAACAAGAAATATTTTAAGACACCATGTCAGATATATGGTCTTAACAATCATCAAGCTAAGTGGTGTCATCATCGCTTCACCAAAGAATTTGATCATTCCATAACTAATTTGACCACTAGTCCAGTGACTCACACTTCATCTTCAGAGTGGCAAGCTGACTTTGGTGCTAATCAACATATCACTCCTAACTTGAGTGCTTTCCACATTACGGATGACTATAAAGGTACGGTTACTGTCACCGTTGGTAATGGTTACAGTTTGCCTATTAAACATGATGGTCATCTTGCCTTGAATTTTGCTAGTAAACAATTATATTTGCGTAATATTTTACATCTCCCTGCCATCAAACGTAATTGACTCTCCATTTATAAATTTAAGAAAGATAATCATTGTTTCTTTGAGCTCCATGATGATCATTTCACTATGAAGGATCGGATAACCAAAAGAGTTTTGTTATAAGGCTCAGTTGAGGATGGCTTATACAAATTGATTGGTTTCACTCAAGTAGAGCATGGTTTCTCACCTCAAGTTTTTGTGGTGTCCACGGTAAATTTGGCAGATTGGCATGCTCGACTTGGGCATCCTTCTTATTCTTTAGTTATTTCTGTCATCAAGCAATTTCATTTACCTTGTTCAACAATAAAACCTCCCACTCAACAATGTTCCTTGTGTTGTTCAGGAAAGTTGAGTTGCCTATCTCTTCCTTATACTGGCACAGTAACTCTTGAGCCATTAGCTTTAGTCCATTCTAATGTATGGGGACCTGTTCCCAATTTGGCATTCAATGTAGAAAAGTACTTTGTTATTTTCATCGATGATTATACTAAATTTACAAGTTCATTTCCCATTCGGTAGAAAAGTGATGTTGTTCATGTGTTTATTGAGTTTCACAAGTTAGTTGAACTAATGTTTCAATGGCTTTAAAGGCTCTTCAATCTGATTGGGGTGGTGAGTATCGGGTTGTGAACAATGATCTTCGTCAATGTGGAATTGAACATTATGTTGCTTATCCTCACACCCATGAGCAGAATGGGGTTACTGAACAAAAAATACTTCATGTTATTGACACAAGGTTGTCGTTATTAGCTCATTCTGGCATTCCCTTTTGTTTTTGGTCTCATGCCTTCTTGGCAGCAGTGTAGCTCATTACTCGTCTTCCAACACTAGTGCTTTCAAGTCTTAGCCCATTTCAGAAGTTGTTTGGCACTCCTCTTGATTATGGTTTCTTTAAGATCTTTGGCTGCACGGTCTATCCATTACTACATCTCTTTAATCACCACAAGTTTCAATTCTGGACAAGTGTTTGCGTCCTTTTGGGCTACTCTCGCTGTCATCAAGGATATTTGTATTTTGATCCTGACATCAATCAGGTTTATATCAATAGGCATGCACGGTTTGATGAAGCTCATTTTCTCTATAAAGAGTTATCGCACCAGTAGCATTCTTCACCCATTCTTGGTCACATTACTATTGATCCCATACCTTGGCTCACAATCACTTCTTCATTGCCTATTTCCTCATCATTGGATCATATTTCCTCTGCTCCTTCAGGCCATGTCTCTGTTCCGGGTTCCTCAGCTCTTAATCCTTGTTTGGACTTGTCTCCTGACCCATTGCCATCACTAGTTAGCCCACGTGAAGAGCCCAATTCCATTTCTGTGCCATATGAGGCGTCTGCTGCCCCGTTAACGTCCTATGGGGGCCCGCATGGTGCATCCATTGCTACTATTGACACGTGTGTTGCATCTAGTGTGCCTGGTGGGCCATTTCCTTCACGTTGTCATGATGCGCCCAATGCTGCTGTTGGCCCATTGCCATCATGTGGAGGTCAGCATGCTATGGTCCTTCGTCCCTATCCTAAAAAGAAAGAGCTCAACGTGGTTGTGTGCCGTTGGATTGCTCAAGTGCACCTATTCTCTCTGAACCATCTTGTTTTTCTAAAGCAATAAAGCTTCCTCTTTGGCGAGCTGTTATGAGCACCGAAATTACTGCTTTAATTAAGCATGGTACTTAGGATTTGTTGGAAATAAATGGGTATATAAACTCAAGCATCATTCTGATGGTTCAATTGAACGTTAAGGTGCGTTTGGTTGCTAAGGGTTATACTCAGCAAGAAGGGGTGGACTATACTGCCACCTTTAGTCCAGTAATCAAAGCTACTACCATACGCACTGTGCTTGCTATTGTTGTTTCCAATGGTTGGTGTCTCAATCATCTCGACATCTCTAATGCTTTCCTCAATGGCACTCCTAACGACGAAATCTACATGGCACAACCTTAGGGATTTATTGATACTCGCTGTCCCACTTATATTTGCAAATTGCGTAAGTACATCTATGGCCACAAATAGGCACCTAGAGTCTGGATTCATCGGTTAAGCACGTACTTGGAAAGTATTGGTTTTGCAAGTTCTCACACTGATTCGTCCTTGTTTATTTACCATCAAGATCATGTGATGCTATACTTGTTAGTTTATGTTGATGATATCGTCATCATAGGCAGTAACACTCCATATGTTCAGGAATGTGTGGGTAAGATCAAAGATGAATTTGAATTATGTGATCTTAGTGCTCTCACGTATTTCTTAGGTGTTGAGGTGATTCGCAAGGGACCTAATATTTTCTTATCTCAGAAGAAGTATTTAACTGATCTTCTTCATCGCACTCATATGTATGGAGACAAAGGCGTCAACACTCCAATGCCATGCATAGCCAAATATACGTTGGCAAATGCGGACCCTTTAGATAATCCAGAATTGTATCGAACCACCGTGGGTTCTCTTCAATATGCCTGTCTCACGAGGCCTGACATTTCCTTCTCCATGAATAAGTTGTTCCAATTTATGTCTTTCCCAAAGACCGTGCACTAGGAAGCTTACAAAAGGTTGCTTCACTAAATTAAGGTGACTGTTTATTATGGTCTTATGTTTACCAAATCAAACACTACTCAATTGTAGGCTTTTACTGATACGGACTAGGCTGTGGCCAAGATGACAGGTGCTTTATGGGTGGTTTTGCTATTTACTTGGGAAAGAATTTAATCAGTTGGTCTTCCAAGAAGCAACCCACTGTGGCCCATTTGTCTCTGGAGGCTGAATATTGCTCTCTTGCCAACACAACGGCAGAACTCATTTAGTTAAGGTTGCTTCTAAAGGAATTAGGTCTTGCTGCAACTCAGCAGGTTATCCTTTGGTGTGACAATGTGGGGGCAACTTTCTTAGCCCACAATGTCTTGTTTAAGGCACGAACAAAGCATATACAGGTTGATTTTCACTTTATTCGTGAGTAGGTAAACTCTGGCTTCTTATCAGTTCAACATTGTAGTACCAAGGACCAGCTTGTCGATATCTTCACCAAGCCGTTATCAATTACGCGGTTTCAACATCTGAAGTCCAAGCTCAAGGTTTCTTGCATCCATCCTGAGCTTGAAAGGGGCTGTTAGATGATAGGCATTATCACGAGATATTAGCGCGAGATCTTTACCTAATCACAACTAGCTAGCATATCAAACAATTGCATATAACAAATGATAGGATTAGATGAATAGATAGGATTAGTTGTATTTCAAATGATGTACAAACTGTGTATAAATACATACACTGCTATATAATGAAATTAATCTTCAATTCACAACACATTCTTAACTTTTGATTATAGCTATGCTCATCATCTTTATGGATAAAATTATGCATTTCAATTATCTATATTAAGTCAAGTAAAGTGGCTTTGCAAAAAAAGAAAAAAAATATAAAGCTTTGATAACAAATTCTTTTTAGGAAACACTTTTGATTGCAGAAATATTAGTTAGTCTTATTCACTATTATTTATAAACTCTTTCACTATTTTGAAAATTTTTACTTTTAACAAGAGGACTACTCACTTTCAAGACACTCTTTTCTAAATAGATTTTTTTTATTCTTGTGCTTAATGAGTAGCATTATAAAGCACTTATCACCCTTAAATAACAATAAAGTCATAGCTAATACTAAATGCAAAAGAAGGGTAGAGACATTTTTTTAACTTTGAGAAACTAAACAATAAGGAAAATGCTCTCTCATCTACCTTTTTCCTATTTATCCAACAGCTAGTCTCTCATGACTTACACTTTCTCTTTTGACTTATGTTTCTTTCTTATGTCAGTTTTTAAGTAAGTCTTTATGGCTATCTGTCACCAACGTTGCACTATAAGAATCACAGTTGTGTCCACAGTAAATCAAAGGGTAAATTATACAAAAATTTCAAATTTTAGTCAACTTTACAATATTAATCACAATTACAGAAAGTAATAATAAAATACTCTTAACTTTTAATTTTTCACAAAAATATTATGTCGTTAAACCCATAATTAATAGTATTGACGTGACAAACTATGTCAATAAACTTGTTTGACACATGAAAATTAAAATCTACTTCAAATTATTAAATTAAAAATTTTTTGCTAAATGTAATTTTATCTCCCAAACTAACACCAGTGTTCCCCTCTCCTAACATCGATGGGAGACAACATCAAAATATTTATTACTCACTTTAGCTAATGTTCCTAAACATATCCTAGCCGACAAGAAAATTACGTAATCTACAACATATGTCTTTAACATATATTAATTTAGATACTATTATGATAAAGACATACTTTTTCAAAATAAGTTGCATGAAGTTAAATTCTTCGCTAGAGAAATAGAAGATCTTGATAATTTAGATATGAAAGTTCATATGGTAGATAATTAGATATTAGTTTATGAAACTATTTGCTAGTAGAGCCTTGGTTTTACAAGTTTAACATCATAATATCATAACTAATAGGACGATCAAATCCACTTGTGAAATTAAACTGAAAAACTAAAAACAAATGTGCATTTTAATATATTCAAACCCAGAAATAAACAACTATAACTAAAAAAACCCAAGCTTTAACAATCTAACTAATATAATTTTGACCATCTCATAAAAATTTTGTGCTTTTTATGGACACCCTTACCCGCCAACATCCTCTTCTTACCCTTTTTAATAAGTTTAGGGCAACCCCAATGCTTTTATTGGCCATCTGAG
The DNA here is from genome assembly GCA_027563575.1 of Erythroxylum pedicellare. Lineage (NCBI taxonomy): Eukaryota > Viridiplantae > Streptophyta > Magnoliopsida > Malpighiales > Erythroxylaceae > Erythroxylum > Erythroxylum pedicellare. The sequence goes on from JAOQMP010000208.1 coordinate 10,804,800, forward strand.
TAACTTTGAAGAAAATAGAGGCAAACTCAAAGTCAATCCCTTTGGGACTTGAGTTGTTAGGTTTTACCTTCGTGAAGTTTGTGATTTGCAATCCAAAACAAGAGGGATTAGTTATAAGAAGAAAAATTGTAAGTGACTACTACAAGAACAAATTCAAACTCTACCACCACCATCAAGTGTAGCTTAATAAAAATAAAGAAAAAAAATGGGAAAGCAAGACATTGGTGGTAGCTTGGGAGATAAATTTTAGGGATAACATTTTTTTCTAATTTTTTAATTTAACGATTTAACGTGGATTTTAGTTTTCATATGTATGCTAGTTTTTTAATAGGTTTGTTGATGTAACTTATCACGTCAATACCGTTAATTATAAGGTTAACTTTGAGAGATTTTTGTAAAAAATTTGAAAGTTAGAACATTTTTATTGCTACTAACTAGAATTGTAAAATTAAATAAAGTTTGAAATCTTTTTTATAATCTATCCTAAATAAAATATGGTTTTAGTACACATCTCCAACCTTTTAGTAGTTGTAGATTATTTTTATTTTTATTTTATGTTAGGAGTACCTCTCTCAACGATTCTTTTTCTTTTTTTGGTCCTTTTCATATTTTTTCAAGCTTATGTCTTTTTCTCAAGATTTTTTTTCACTTTTAATTAAGGAGAGAAAAACCTTGGGCAAAAACAAAAAATGAACCAAAAATAAATATAGGAGAGCAAAGACAACACAAAAAATGAACTAACCATAAAAGAAGAGTTGTGAGTGTTAAGATATGTGTTATGACATTTTGAGCATTATTTGTAATTGGAAATCTTTGATTATTTAAGCAATCTTATGTTGAACATTCCACCTTATGTAGAACTCTTTGAAGATGATGTTTATTTGAGATAAAAATACTAATCATAATAGAATTTAATTGAAATAAAATCATCATATCTTAACTAAGATAAGATGCAATTTTTTGGTGATTTTTGTAGCTATCTTTAGGAAACCTATTTTGGTGATAATGGCTATCTATTTTATTTGAATTTGTGGGGATTATGATTGAAGATTTGCAGTTGCATTTCTGTCGGGTTTTGTGTGATCTTTTAGACTAAAATCATGTGGTTTTTTTGGCAATAAAAAGCGTGCAATAAAGCTATGTGTATAGCTGCATTTTCTTAGTTTTTGTGTGAGCAATTACATACTCTATTGAGCTATTATTGGCAACAGTGTTTCTGCATATGTGAGTGAATAATTGGACTACTACTCCATCATTTTTGTGACAAAAAACGATTACAATATAGTGACTTGGCAGTTGGAATTTCATAGATCTTGAACTATTTTTGGGAGCTGATTTTGTAGTGATCATATCCAGATTTGTAGCTATGTGTTTACTCTATTAGTTGCATGAATTTTCTAGTCTGTCCACATATATTTTTTGAGTAGAAAACATCTAGGAGACATGTGATTTGCCAGTTGTAATTTCGATGATCTTGCACTATCTTTGGTAGCTGATTTGGGCAATCTTTTGTGTTTGTGTACTACACGCATTAATTAGGATTTTTGGACAGCTGCTTAATGAGTTCTTTAAGAAAAACAACGTGTAGATTTTTTGTTGTGTGTGTAGTCGTATTTTCGTGGGGTTTCAGTGGTGAAGCAATTATTTAATTGATGAACATATAGCAGCTGCATTTTCTCTGGTTTTGTGAACATTACACGATCTATCAATCATTATTAGGTAGTTACATTTTCTATTTGTTGCGTGATTTTTCTGGGCTATCTTGGTGTGGTTTTTGGCTAAAAAATGTCCAATAGTTTTCGTGGGTTTACAACTCTTTTGTTTTGATGTTTCGATGATGAAACATTAGTGTTTTTTTTAAGTTTTCATGGCTACTGTGCATGCTATATCTCAGTGACATTATTGAAGGTTCATAGTAGAATTTTTGGTGGACAACTTCTTGATCCTTCATTGAAGAAGTTGGATTTTTAGGGGAGTTGTTTATCTTATCTCAGGTGTCTTTATTTATGTCCTTATTGTTTCTATCACTTGAGTTATTTTATTTTTCATTCTTTGTTATTAAATATTGTTAAGAAAATTCTCTGGCGAGGTTAGCACGAGATAGTCGTATTTTGGGAGTGACATGCTTTTACGAGTTATGAGAACGAGAGATAGTATCAAAGGTAGGGTGAGTCGACTCTATAATGCCTTGAGTAAAACTATTGTTGTTCTTTGGTGAAAGTGATTAAGTTGGGTGAGAGTCCTACAGATGTAGACAAGGTGTATCGAACTGCATTACCAAATCTCAAGTGTTGATTTTGTATATTTCGTATTTGATTTTTTTGTTTTTATTTTTTTCAGAAAGCTTATAGCTGTTGCAACTAATTCATAATTTGTGTGAAACTATATCCTTAGAGGTTTTTAGGGAGAAACAATTTGGAAACAAAAAGGTAATAATTCAATAATAAAGAAAACAGAAAAAAAAACACAAAATATTTGGGGGTTAAAATAAAACAACAATTAGAGTGATCATGAACCAAAAAACAATTAGGAGTTAAGGAGTAATGGAAAAGTATGAGAAACAATTTAAGACAAAAATTAAAGATACAACAATAAGTTAAAAGAAGAAGAATTCTTAATTTGATTTGATTTATTTAAAATTAGTGCTAAATTAAGATTCGTTAATGTCAACAATATTTTTATAATTAATTAGATTTTATTAAAATTAATTAGAAATTAAAGATAATTGATTATATAATAACTTTACTTTAATTGAACTAAGTGATGTTATCATGGGATACAACACTTAATTACATTAAGGATTTTATAAATTTATAATTAAATATAAATAATTTTAAAATATTAAAAATTCAATACTTTAAGATATTAAAATTTAATCTGTATTTTAATATAAATATTAAAACTAAACTTGGAGTGTTAGCTTAATTTTTTAATACCTAGGACTTATTATTTGCATGGTTCCCTTTTGGGATTGAGACATATACTAAAGAGATGGAGTAATAAAAGTCTGGTCCTTTGGGTAGAGGATACCAGGATCACCACACTTAAACATTCATGGACACATTAAAAAAGATTGCAAAGTATCTTAGTTGATATTATCCAGTTGTAGTTATATTCAAATCCTAGGAATAATTACTTCTATTTGTTGAGTTTTGGCTCTTTTGTTTGTCCCATATTGGTTGGGAAGCAAAATGGAGGTAAGACTCTTGCCTATATAAGGAGGGTGCTACCTTCTTGGTTAATGCACCAATACAAAGTCAAAGATTTATATAACAAACTTGGCTCTAGTTAAATTCCTCTTTTGAGGTGGGAGTTGGAGAGTTTGTTTTTGGTATTTCTTTGTAAATGTATTGGTGTATTGGGATATTGGGTGAGAAGAAAAATTGTGTGATTGTAAGAATTTTTCACATAGTGGATTTTCTTCTTGATGCCTGTGTTTTTTTCTCCAGTTTCGGAGTTTCCACGTAAGTTCTCTTGTGTTGTTATTATTTTATGATATTTTATCTATGAAATATCCTTAAGTTTAGGTTTGGGAGGTCTAAATTCCCAACAATTGGTATCAGAGCCAAGGTGTTTTTTTTCTTAAAAATTTTGAGTATGCTCTATGGTTGCAGTTTTGACTAATCTTCCACATCAGAAAAGAATTTCTTAAGAAAGGTTCATTTGGTGCGGTGGAGCTTTGGTGTGGTAGTGTGGAAGTGCATGTCTAGAAAAGTTCTAGCTAAGGAAAGACTTGGTATTGAAGTGTGTACTTTATGACCCATCTCTCTTTCTTGGTAACTTACCTAGTGTACTATTCATTTTTACGGTAAAATTCATCAAGGCAGAAGAGCACAGGAAAAATGTCAAGAAATAAGGCTTCGAATTCTCTTAGATTTGAGGTGGAGAAATTCGACGGGAGAATCAATTTTGGCTTGTGGCAAGTACAAGTCAGGGACATTTTGACTCATTCGAGGTTACATAAGGCATTGAAAGGCAGACAAATCCCTAATATCAGCACTACTACTAGTGATATTGGCAAAATGGCTAGTACAGACAAATCTAGTATGAGTGATGAAGATTGGGAGGATATGGATTTGAGAGCAGCAAGTGGGATACGACTGTGTTTGGCCAAGAATGTCCTTGCAAATGTGCATGGAATATCTACGGTAAAGGAGCTTTGAGAAAAGCTCGAGGAGTTGTATCAAACAAAGAGCGTCTCAAATCGGGTGTACCTAAAGGAGCAATTTTATACACTGCGGATGGGGGAAGGTACTACAATTTCATATCATTTAAGTGTTCTCAATGGGATCGTCTCTGAACTGGAGGCAATTGGAGTTCATATAGATGATGAGGATCAAGCTTTGAGATTCATCTAGTCTCTTCCACCTTCATATGAACACATGAAACCTATTTTGATTCATGGGAAGGAGAAGATAGTTTTTTCTGAAGTTATCAGAAAACTCTTTTCAGAAGAGAGAAGACTGGGTGGTGGAAGAAATGTTCCTTCTAAAGACTCAGCTCTGGTGGTAGTTGGATATCGGAAGAAGAACTCCATGAAGAAAAATATAGTATGCTGGACATGTGGACAATCTGGGCATGTGAAGAAAAATTGTCCGAGAGATGGACCGGGTTCAGCAAGAGGCTTTGGGTCAATTAATGGAGAGATTGACAATGTCGCTAATATTGTCTCCATGGATGATGATTTTGCTCTTTAAAAAGGGGCATGTACATCCTCATGGAATGTCGCTAATCCCAAATTTGTCATGATAGAGGATGTGTTACTGTTAGTGGGTCCACAAGTTTGCACAGGCATTGGTTTGACATTGATGCAAGGTGTGTGGTGGAATTTATGACGATGGTTAATGAACTTCTAGGAAAGCCAAACATGGGAGTTGCACCATAATTTTTCAGCAAGGTTATTTTCAAAATGTGCCAAATTGAAAGGCTTGGAATTGGTTTATTCTAAGTGGGTATGCTTTTATAGTGGAGCATGATGTTGTGAAGCATGATAATTCTCTACATTGAGAGTTATGTTATTTTTAGGAGATCTTCATTGGGGTGGAGTGTGGTTGTAGGATCAACCAAAGTCACCAAGGTGGAGATTGTTGAATTTTGGCTCTTTTGTTTGTCCCATATTAGTTGGGAAGCAAAATAGAGGCAAGGCTCTTACCTATATAAGGAGGATGCTACCTTTTTTATTAATGTACCAATACAAAGTCAAAGATTTGTATAATAAATTTGACTCTAGTTAAATTCCTCTTTTGAGGTGGGAGTTGGAAAGTTTGTTTTGGGTATTTCTTTGTGGGTGTATTGGTGTATTGGGATATTGAGTGAGAGAAAAAATTGTGTGATTGTAAGAATTTTTTACATAGTGAATTTTATTCTCGGTGCTCGTAATTTTTCTTCGGATTTGGAGTCTCCACTTAAATTCTCTTATGTTGTTATTATTTTTTGATATTTTTTCTATGAAATATCCTGTGGGTTTGGGAGGTCTAAATTCCCAACATTCCTAACTCATTTAATCTTGATATTTTCTTTAGCTTGGCTGGCTACGATACATAAGTCAAATGGTAATTGGATAGTTATCCCTTACTAACTAGATATAAGAATATTTGTTTTTTATTCATTAAGCTTTGAAGATGACATAAATGTCTGATCTATAATTATGATTTCGTAATATGTTAAGGTAGTTATGTTCTATCGATGTTGAAAATTTTTAACCAAATCAACCATTTAATTATGGTGGTAACCATTAGGTATTCTAATCAAGTCCCTACCGTATGTTTTATCTTTGGTAGGACTTTAAAAATGTTTGATGCATTACCTATCATATGAGCTTCTCAAAATGTGTGTGCATTGCTAAGCTCTAGGAACAATGAAATCCAAGCAGATAACATATAGAACTACACACATAATTCGATGATACGATTTGCTAAGCTCTAGGAACAATGAAATCCAAGCAGATAACATATAGAACTACACACATAATTCGATGATACGATAAATAAGTTGAGTTGATTTGGTTTATTATTTTATAAGATAGAGCTATAATATTATTATGTTTATCAAATCACTCTTTCTGATGATGTTCGGATTCAGATTTGATTAGATTCTCGTTATGGAATAATTTTATTAACTTCCCTAACTCTCATACCATTCAAATGCATCATATGCTGCTTGAAATGTAGAGTTTAAATACCCTAAAGAATTGCCCATGCTAAACTAGATTAAACTCCTATTTTATTCATTTTATTTTATATTTTCAATTGAATAAAATAAAATCTTACATATACATTGAATTTTTGTTTAATAATTTGTCAAGAATTTTATTTTTATTTATCACAATGTCCTAGTTGTTTTCTTTCTTTCCAATTAAAATCATCTTTTACTTCATTAAATTTATTTTTGAGTGGTGATATTTTAAGTTGTTAAGATTTGAGCACGTAGGGAAACACTAAGATCAATAAAATTGAGAAAAATAAGAGGACATAATGAAAATAATACTCAAAGACACAACAAATTTATGTAGAAAATCCTCAGTATGGGGAAAAAAAATCATAGACTACAACAAGCTAGTAAAAAAAATTACTATAATGAAAAAGAGAGTGAAAGAATCCCTAAGAGGCTCGAAGGTATAAAAAGGATGTAGAAAATTTTACAATCTCTTAATATCAATCTCTCTATCACAAATTAATATGGAATAACAAAAAATCGAGGAGATATTAATTGTCAAAATATATAAGGCCTCTATATATAAACTTAGTCGTATAGCCCTAAAAATAAGAAAATTGACTGTCCTAAGTCAATAAGCTAATAAATACGCGATTCGCAAGATATTCCATGCCATGGATATGTAAAAATTACATAGACGAGTCTTGTCATTTACTAGAAAGCAAAGGCAATCTTAGTTGTTGCACTATAGTATTAAAAAATAAAGCTATAAGCTGAAGAGGACCAATAATGAATTATTTTCCCATTAATAATAAATATGGTCCTTACTTAAACATTAGTAGACCATATTAAATATTTTAGTATGTCAACCAAAAATCAAGGGCAAGGAGGATTTGAAACACCCATATTATTAATAATCTCCACCTTGGATCAAATCCAATAAAGTTTGCCATCACCTTAAAGCCCCGAAGGCTAATTAAATGATGAGAACTCCAAACAAGTCAAAAGAATATTGGAATTTGGCAATAGGAAGAGATTTAGTGAGCATATTGGTAGGATTCTTTGAAGAATGGATCTTTTTTACTGTAATATTCACTGCAACAATAATATCCCTAACAAAGTGACATTTGACATTAATATGCTTGGTCTTGGAATGATATATGTCATTTTTGGTCAAGTGAATAGAATTTTGACTATTACAATATATGATGTTAACTCCTTTTGCATCACCAATCTTAATGAAAAGACCCTGTAACCAAATAACCTCTTTCATACCCTTAGTAGCTATAACATACTGCACTTATGTAGTAAAAAAGGCAACAATTCATTAAAGGGAAGCTTTCGAACTAATATCACCATAACCAAGAGTGAAAAGATAACTAAAATGTCTGTCAAGATCACCACCATAATCAGCATCCACAAAACTAACCACATCATTGGATATAGCCTTGTGATCATCAAACACCAAACCCAAGTTAGAAGTACCCTTCAAATAATGAAGGATCCAATTAACAACATTTCAATGCTCTTTTCTAGGATTATGCATATACCAACTAACTTTGCTTATAGCATATGCTAAATTAGGTCTATTGCATATCATTATCGTACGTTAAACTTCCACTAGCGCTAAAATAAGGAACGCTAGACATGCATTGTATTTCTTCCTCTATTGTTGAGAATAAATTAAAAGATAATTTGAAATGTGTAGTAAGAGGTCTAGAAACATTTTTATAGTCAAGCACATTAAACCTTTCAAGCACCTTTATAATGTATTTCTTTTGAGAAAGAAATAATTTACTCGTTTGATGATCATTGTGAATTTCCATCCCAAGTATTTTCTTGGTTACACCAAGGTATTTTATGTCGAACTCCTAGCTTAGTTGAAATTTCAAAGTATTGATAAAATACTTGTTGTGGGATGCAATAAGGATGCCATCAACATATTAAACCATTATCTAAAAGCTTGTTTAAGGCCTTAAAAAGACTTACACAAACAACATATACATCTCTCCTTAGTAGGAACTACAAATCCCTCAGGTTGTTTCATGTAAAGTTCTTCTTCAAGCTCCCTATGAAGAAAAGCAATTTTTATACCAAGTTTCTCAAGATCCAAATAAAAAAAAGAAATAAATTTAATTATCACATAAATAGAGGTATAATGTACAACTAGAGACAAGATTTCATTAAATTCAATGCCTTCTCTTTAGTCAAAACTTTTAACTACTAAGTTTTCCTTCCATCTTACATCTTCAACCCTAAGAATACCATCCTTATATAGATCCATTTGCAATTTAAAGCTTGTTTGCCTTTTGGAAGCTCCAATAAATCCCATGTATTGATTTTGTGGAGACTCTCAATTTCTTCATTCATTGCCACAAATTATTTAAAAGAATCAGCATAGGTGACAACTTCAGAAGAACAAGAAAGTTTTATACCTTCACCAACTTTCTGTACAATTGACGATGCATAAGCAACCAAATCATCATCATCATCTGCATATTTGATAGGCTTTCTAATTTGTCTCCTTGGTTTACCACATGTAATAAATTGTATCTGAATAGGAGCTGTGGTAATAGAGCCATTATCATTTTGTTCATTTAGTTGAGTATTAAAGAAATAAAGGACATCAAAATTTGAAGGAGAAACACATCTCATCTCTAACTCCACCTTTTAACTGATACTTTTCAAATCATATATACCAATAGAACAAGAAACAACAAAATCTTTTATAGGAGAAAGTAGAACATCCTCATAAAAAATAACATCTCTACTAAGAATGATTCTCTAGTACTCATAATCAAAACACCACAAATGGTATCCTTTAGACTTGAATGTATAATAAACAAGAAATATGAACTTTTTAGCTCTAGGTATAAGCTTACTAACATTAAAATGTGCATATGTAGGACATCTAAAAACTCTTAAAACGTAATAGTCAACATGATTACCTACCTATACTTTTTATAAGATTTTGAAGATAAGAGAAAGGTATTAACATCAATTGACCAAATAATAAGTAGTAGAGTCTACCTCGGTCCAAAGATCACGTTGATGCCACAAGTCATCATTAGAGACTTCCTAACAAGTTTCTTATGTCATGTTATACTATGATTTAAGCAAAATTAAGTGAAGTCACTATTACAAAACTCTAAACTATTGTCTATTTTGGGCTTCTTAACCTTCTTATTTACTTGGTTCTCAATAAGATTTTCCCACTTTTTAAAAAAGGAGAGGACTTCACTTTTTTGCCTCAAGAAATAGACCCCAATGTTACGGAAAAAATATCAATAATAGACATGAAATATCTTTTTCCTCCAAAAGAAGGAACTATAAAATTTTCCTGTCGATCAGAATGCACATACTCAAGAATATCTTTGGTACTATGAGTTACAGTAGAGAAACTAACTCTTTTTTATTTCCCAAAAACACAATGTTCACAAAACTTTAACTTACCGATGCCTTGATCTCCAAGAAGACCATTTTTGTTATAAGTCTCATGCCTTTCTTACTTATATGGCCCAAGCCTATATGTCATAATTTGGTGACATTAGAATTATACATAGAAGAGGACATAGCTACAAAACATGTTACAATTGAGCCTTACATGACATAAAAACTACTGTAATGGTAAACTTTCAAAACAAACAAAAAATCTTCCAAAATCTTAAGAACTCCACCTTCAACTATATGCTTGTACTTAAGAGATTCATAGGAGTCCAAAGAAATCAGGTTTTGTTTCAAGTTAGAAATAGAATGAACATTGGACAAAGTTCTAATAACACCATCATGAGTCTTGATCTAAATACTACCAATGTCACTTATTTTGCATTGGGCCTCATTGCTTATCAAGACAATAGCATTATCAACAAGTTCAAAAGTGAAAAACTAGTCCCTATAAGGACATATATGATAAGTGCATCCATAATCAAAAATTCATTTGATTTTGCTCCTCTTATTAATGGAAGTAACAAAAAATAAGACAACCTTCAGAATCGACTTTAGTAACACTAGTTTTAGTGGATTTTTAGGGTTATTTCTTTTTCTCCTCTTTCTCTTGTTTATTTTTCAAATTGTAACATTCAAAAATTTCGTGTCTATACTTTTTACAATGATGACATGTTTTATTAGCTTTATTTCCTCTGGATTTTGACCTATATTTCTTTGAATTACTACTATTACCCTTTTTTTGGGATCTTCCTCTATCATCCAAACCTATTATTCTCGGGGAAAAGTTCTAGATTAAATTTTCCTTGGACAATAAGTTAGTTTTAACATCTTCAAAAGATAAGGTGTTAGTAGTTCCATATAATGTGATTTCTTTGAAATATTTATAAAAAAACTAAGGAGTAAGACTACCAACAAGGCAACTTTATCCTTGTCTTCAACTTTCACATCAATATTTTCTGGGTCTATGATAATAGAATTAAATTTATCAAGATGAGATTGAAAAGAAGTACCTTAAGCCATAAGAATTGTATATAAATGCTCTTTGAAATTAAGCTTGTTTGTGAGGTCCTTGGTTATGTACAAAGACTCTAATTTTAGCCACAAGCCGACAACAATAGTTTCATTCATCACTTCACATAAAACCTCTTTAGACAAGCAAAGTTGTATGGAACCACTTCACGTACGACCTCTTTGGACAAGTAATGTTGTACGGAGGAGAGCACTTTTTCATCTAACTCCTCCCATTGTTCGTTGGTCATAGTGCCTGGCTTCTTAGATTTTCCTTCCAAAAATATTTTCATTCTGTTATGGGTGAGGACAACCTTTATCTAAACTTTGTAGATGGAAAAGTTTATTTTCTATCAAAATTGTCGATATCAAACTTTGTTTCAGTCAATATATTGATTTCTTAATTGAATAAGATGCTCTGATATCACTTTTTAAGATTTGAGCGTGTAACAAAACACCAAGATCAATACTTTTGGGAAAATAAAAGAAATAAAGATTAAAAAAACAATCAAAGATACACCAAACACCGAGATCAATATATGGACAAGTCGTGTTCTTTACTGGAGATTAAAGCCAATCTCAATTACTGCACTATAGTATTAAATAATAAAATCATGATGATTAAATAGACCAATAATACATTTTTTGTCCTTTAACAATAAATATATTAGCGGACCATATTAAATATTATAATATGACAATCAAAACTTAACTGTGAAAGAGAATTTGAGGCAAGGACAGAGCCACAGTGGGGCTAAGTGGGGGCACTTGCCCCCACTAAATCTAAAAAATTTTAATTTAAAATTATTATTTAAAATTAAAATTTCATTTAAAAAAATTAAATTTTGCACCCATTAATTTAATTGGTGATAAGAAAATAATAATAAAAATTATAGATATATTAAGATATCAAATAAAAATAAAATCTGAGTCCATCTATTTTTATTAAGATTATTATTATTTGGGCTCACGACTTTTTTAAATGAAAGCCTACAAATAGAGAGATAAAAACTACATACTTGACTTTTTTTATTCAGATTTTCTTCTCTTTTGGCTTCTTCATCACACTACTTTTTGGCTTTTTGGCTTCTTCTTCCCCTAACTCCATAAGGACTACCACACCCAAAAGCGAAAAACAATAATCTATATTAAACGCAATTGTGGAAACGATTCCCCCACAAGCCCCACCCCGTTCTACTACTGAAAGGTAAATTCCCACTTCTTTTCTTTGGAAGAATGTGTAGTACATATAATTTGGAGATGGGTTCTTGTAAGATGTAATAGAGTTGGTACAAGAGACGTTTAGGTTGTGTAGTATGTATAATGGAACTTGCAATCATGTGATTCATCGGAAAAGAGACGTTTAGGTTGATGTTGGTGAAGTCAAAAGTCTTTTTTAACTACAAAGAGATTAATGGAAATTATCCTATATAACTAAACGGTAACATAATATGTTGTTTTTGGAATCCTGAACGTAGTGTTTTTATATCTGCTAGGTCTTGAGTCTTGACTAGAAAGGGAAAGGAGAGGGATAGAGGAGAATGTTTTAGAGTGCAACCGAAGACGAGTATACAATATTGATGTTTAAATTGACTTGATTGAGTGACTTGGATTTTCTTTGATGTACATAATTAGAATAAACTTGCTAAATTTGTTATACTAAATAATCATCCATGTCTTTACTTGTATAATTTACAAATCCTGATGCTCTTGAAAACATGCAAGTGGGATCTCATAAAGTACAACTTCAAGTCTTCAACGACAGAGCAAAATGGTTTTCGATGAAAATTTTCATCATTGTTTCAATTATTTCCCCATTTTTTATTTACTATATTTTTTACTGAGCTAAGTATAGTTCCCACCCTAAAATTCTCTCTAGTTAATTAAATTACATAAGCGAGATAGCCGCTTTTGTATGATTAATTCCATTTTCATGTATAGGCCTTTACTTTGAATCTAATTAATTAGTATAGCAAATCAACCAATGTTTGCTCATGAATATAATAATACAACGGAGTAAGTCAAATTTACAAAGATAGATTATTATTGCTAATAGATGATCGGTTTAAAGTTTCCAAGTAGTATAGTACATCCTTTTCTATATCAAGTCCAATCATAATATATATGAAAATTTACTTTTTGTTTGTATATTTCATAAATTTGCATATATGTAAAGTGTTTTACAATAGTTTTAATTAGTTAATATTTTTGTGAATAGATAATTTTTTAATTTATTTTGTATTCAATTTGTCCCTAATTACTTAACTTTGGTTTCAGTTATGGACAAATTTCTCAAAAGGCCTATTACAAATAAGGATTCTAGCCCCAACCCTTTAAAGCATCCTCATTTAGAAGTCAGTTTAGATGATCTTCAGTCTGATCTAGGATTGCGGAAAAAAATTTTAGATTATCATCCTAATGATCGTGATAGAATACGAAGAGCTTATTTGCAAAAAGGTCCATGTCAACCTTTTGAGCATGATTTTCCATAAAGAAAACTTGGAAATATTTTATCGTAGATTTGTTCCATCTTAGTTTACAGAATATGCCAATTGGTTAGAGTATAATGTTACAAAAGATGTAGCTTTTTGCTTATATTGCTATCTTTTTAGGCTGAATATTAGAAGTCAATCAAGTGGTGATATTTTTTTCACTGATGGATTGAATGATTGGAAGAAAAAAGACAGATTTCATATTCATATAGGAGGTCGTAATAGCTCTCACAATATAGCTTGGAAGAAATGTCAAGATTTGATGAATCAGAAACTACATATTCAAGTTGCTTATG
>JAOQMP010000208.1:10829531-10840742 GCA_027563575.1 Erythroxylum pedicellare
CCAACCCTTGAATGATATTGTCAATGTACATGGGCAGCAAAGGGCTGAATTGGTTAAGACAATACATGAGAAAGCTAAGCAGCAAATTGAGGAAAAGAACAAGAAGTATGCTCAAAGTAGCTCCATTGGATTTGTTGCCAACCCTTGAATGATATTGTCAATGTACATGGGCAGCAAAGGGCTGAATTGGTTAAGACAATACATGAGAAAGCTAGGCAGCAAATTGAGGAAAAGAACAAGAAGTATGCTCAAAGAGCCATCAAGGGTGCAAGGTGATGAAGTTTGATCCTGGAAATTGGGTTTGGGTGCACTTCAAGAAGGAGAGATTTTCGCAACAAAGGAAGCCTAAACTCAATCCTAGAGGCGATGGTCCTTTTCAAGTGCTTGAGCGCTTCAATGACAACTCCTATATGGTGGATTTTCCATGTGAGTATGGTGTTCATACTACTTTTAATGTTTTTGATCTCCCTTGATAATGTAGGTCTTGATTTCAAGACGAATCCTTTTGAGGAGGGAGGGAATGATGCAACTCACCAAGGCAATGGAGACCTGAGGATGCCAATGGGTCCAATTACAAGGTCAGGCTCCAACAAGATTAAGGTACAATTTCAAATTTGTGCACAAGCTTTGGTTTCACAAGAACTTCAAGAAGTTTTATTGATCAAGCTTGGGGAAGAGCCTAGGGGGACGCCTAACTGTTCGTGCACATTGAAGGCATCAAACCAAGAGGGCTAACACTTAGCAAATTTTCACAAACACAAGTCTAATCAATGGGCTTGGGCTTATTTTATCTTGTAAAGGGCGTGTAGACTTCTTTTGTCATGGGCTGATTTGTGTTAAGTGCACATGTGATTCATTAAAAAGTCATGTGCATGGTTTATTTTAAGGAACCAAGAGTTTGGGCCTAGTATAAAAACCCAGTCTGCCCCTCTTAATTTGATCCTCTCAATTCTTGCAATCTTTATAGTCTTTGTTACCAATTCCTTGTTGTTTTGGGGTGAAGGGTCTTGTTAGATTGATTGAATTTAGGTTTGGAAACAATCATTGAAACAGAGGTGATCTAGACATAGACTCTAAGTTGTTGCTGTGTCATTTTACATCATGCTTTTCTTGAAATTTTTTGGCCTTTATTTGTTCCATTGCCTCCATACTTTTTTTAATTGCATTTGGTCCTCATATACCTCTTTTGGGACCAATGGAGCAAGAACAAATTTCTGATCTCCCATAGTAAATGAGTAACTGTTCTTAAAACCATCATGTAACATTCTTCTATCATATTGCCAAGGTTGACTAAGCAATAAGTGACTAGCATGTAAAGGTACAACATCATAAAGTACTTGATCAAAATACTTATCAATGGAGAAAGATACAAGGACTTGTTTATTTACCTTGATTTTTCCTATGTCATTCAGCCATTGTAACCTATATGGCCACGGGTGTTTCAAGCTCCAACCCTAGTTTTTTCACCATCAATGTACTAGCCACATTAGTGCAGCTCTCCCCATCAATGATTAGGATACAAATCTCTCTCATTCACTAGGCATATAGAATGAAAAATATTTTCCCTTTTCTCAGTTCCATCTTCCTTCACTTGAGCATTCAAAACATGCCTAGTAACAAGTAATTTACCCCTGGGTGTATCCTCAACTTCCACATCAGAATAATCCTCCAACTCAGGCATAGAAGTCAAATCATCTTCCTTCCTCCTTAGACATAACTTCTCCTCCTCTCAGAAACATTGTTTTCTTGTTTGGGTATTGAGAAGCAATATGACCAACACCAAGACATTTAAAGCATTTAATAGTCCTATGCTTTTCAGAATTAGAACTAGAAGAACTAGGATTTTTAAAAGCACCTTTTGGATCCGCCTTGTTCTTCTCTTCCTTTAGGAAGTTTTTCGTCTTCGCATCCTTCTTAGACCATTTGGAGTTCCAATTTGTGATGGAGGACCATCCAGGTTAGCCATTGAAGATATTGAACCAATGAGCCTTAGGGTAGAAAAGGAAACCACTGATCAAGAAATCGAAGAAGACATTGGGCTAAGTTGTTTTATGAGGTTTCAGGGCTTATGGAAACCATTTCGGGACTATAAAGCCTGGGTCCAATCTGATTTAATTAAAGCTCATTCCCAGCCCATTAAAGAGTCCAATCCTGGCCAAAAGAAGTCAACTCGTTGCCTAATAGAGTGACTTATTAGCCAGGTTTCAACTATCTTATCTATCATTAAGTTTGCATTGAATAAGGCTACTTAATGCTCATTTAGTGCCATTTTTAATTAGTAATTTTTCCCTCTTAATGACAAGTTAAAGGCAAATGTTATGAGCCATATTAAGTATGTTTTAAATCCATTTAAAGACACAAAGAGTGTGTGCCCTGCATGTGGACATCCAAAGGATTTGTCCTCAAATCAGCCCCTACAATATGAAATGGAGAGACATCGGCAACATTAAATGTAGCAGATACTTGATACTCACCTAGCAAATCAATCATATAGGCATTATCATTAATCTTTTCAAAGACTTGAAAAAGTCTATCACCTCTAGGATCTAACTTGGATTTCCTTTGCTTAGGAAACTTCTCTTTCCTAAAATGCAACCAAACCCAATCACCGGGCTCAAATTGCATCAACTTTTGCCCTTGATTAGCTCTTTATGCATATGCTTCATTCCGCTTCTCTAAGTTCTATCTTGACTTCTCATGAATGTTGCACACCAAATCCGCCTTCTTTTGTCCATCTGCACTAGTTATCTCACTTAAAGGTGAAGAACACAAATCTAAAGGCGTTAATGGATTAAAACCATAAACAATCTCAAAAGGCGAATAACCAGTAGTAGAATGTATGCTCATATTTTATGCAAATTCAACTAATGACAAACATTTTCTTATATTTTAGGATTTTTACCAAGCACAGCATGCATAAGAGAATCTAAAGTTCTATTCACTACTTCAGTTTGTCCATCAGTTTGAGGATGGCAAGTAGTAGAAAACAAAAGTTTAGCACCTAGCTTACCCCAAAGAACATGTCAAAAATGGCTCAAAGACTTCACGTCTCGGTCAAAAACAATAATCTTAGGAACACCAATCAAATGCACAACATCCCTAAAAAATAACTTAGCAATATTTATAAAATCATCAGTTTTATGACATGTGATGAAATGTGACATCTGACTAAATCAATCAACTTGTAGAAATATACTATCCCTACCCTTTTACATCCTAGGTGGTGATGGAGGGCCATCCAAGCTTGCAATTGAAGATATGGAAGCCATGGGGCTTCGAGAAAAACTACCAAGTGGAGATGGGGTCAGAAAAGAGTCGGTTGAATTCTTGGAGGAAGAAGAAGTCTTGGGGTCCAAAAAGTTCCAGGTGATGTTAAGCCCATTTGGTGACTTCAAAGCTTGTGTTTTTGCGCCTAATCATAGTGAGTTGTTCGAAGCCTAGGCACAGTAGATTTTCTCACTTTTAAATTGGGCTTACTTTGGTCTAATTTAACTAGTATTTGGTTTTATATAAAGACTTGTTTTATTTCCTATTTTATCTTGGCCCGGATTTGTTATTTTGGCTCAATTTAATGCCTTGTTTGGTTTGTTTTATTTTAGCTATTTTGTAAGACTTTTATTATAGGTTTTATTTCTGTTTTAATGAGCTAAAAAACTGCAGAATAGGAAAGGTGAGGAGCTGACTTTGTAGCTACCCATTTGCTTCTTATTTCAGCTCATTTGTTTCCTATTCAATTTTATTCAGAAAAAATATAAGGAAAAGTCGAGATTTTCTCTCAATCTTTTGGCAAGAAATTGTCTGGGTTTTGATTGTTTTTTTCCAAAGAACAATCATTGGGTTTGATTATTTTCCGAAAATAATCAAAAGGGCTTGTTTGTTTGTCGAAAACATTCAATCGTTTGTGTGTTGTGCGATTTCCAAAATTCTGTCCGAGATCTAATTTCGTTTTCCAGTTCCTGTTTCCTGTGTTCATCAAATCAAAAATTTTCCTTCTTCAAGTTTGTTCCTCACATCTTAAATTAAAAATCTCCAAAAGACATCTTCACCCAATTTGAACTCTATCCTTCTCAAAATTCCCGTTTTTATCATCTGCCTTCATTCTATTTCCCAAATTAACATATCACCACAAAATCCACCATAACTCAATCATTCTTTATCCAATTAATCTGATTCTTGTGTCTAAATTGTAGTTCACAAAAAGTTCTACAACTTTGCTTCTTTCCTCAAAACCCAATTCCCAGCCAATTAACCTAGAAACATCTTCATATTTCCTATTCCAGTTTTATCCGATAAAAACCAGATTGCCCAAAACTTTTCCAATAACCACCAGACCCTATTCCAATCACTTTCAAGTCATTCCTCCATCACCATTATATCCCAAGCTTTGTCTAGTATCCTATAATATGGCACAAGTCATTCATTCCTAATCGCTCCTTTCTTTTATGGCTAGCAACTCTGAATAAATTGAGTATATTGGATAGGAAGCATTTTATCCCTATCAGCTCTACTTATGTCCTCTTTGAAATGATGGAAGAATCAAGAAACCATTTGTTCTTCTTATGTGCTTTCTCAAAATTCCTATCGAAGAGGATACTAAAACTATGTCTAGTTTCTACTGCAGAAAATGTTTTCACGAATACTCTAAATTAGCTCCTGAGACTTGACAATACTCCTCACTACAAAAAGTAGATTTACATCTTCTCCTTGTATCTTCTCCTATTAAATGAAATTACAAAAAGCAGATTTGGAACTGAATCTTTGTATCTTCTCCCATTAAATGAAATTACTTTTAATTTCTCAAAAGAAAAATAGCAAAAAAAGTGACTAGAAAAGTAATTATAAAACATTCGTGTATTAACAATAGCATAAAAAAGTGACTAGAAAAGCAATCTGTCAACTATTCTTATGTCTGCGACCAAAAATAATCAATACACTAAAACCCCAAATTATCTGCTTCCAGCTTCCATTTCATCCAATGACCCATTTTGTCCAAGTCTTTGGTTGATTGTCTGCAAATCAATGGCTTGCATATGAAGTGTATTTACATTTTGGCCCCCATTTGCATTGAAACGTGACTCCTCCAAAGCTCGAAAATATGCATATGGTCTCCATCCTGAAATCAGGAGGGCAATTAAGCCTAGTGAATCATTATGAATGTATGACTAGAACGAAATTTAGTAAAAACAAAAGACTCAATTGATTATAACAGAAAAGCATATCTTACCATGCTCATTATATGGTGGTGGGAAGAACTGCAAGTAGCAAAATGTGGCCACAACAAGCCCTGTATATAGGTAAGGCCATTATTTCGGACTCTAAACAGTATAACTACCATTCCTTAATTGTCGATTATTGACAAAATCCTACCTATAAGACCTCCAGCGAATACATCTTGCCAATGGTGCCAATAGTCATCTATTCGAGATATACCAACAAGAGAAGCGACAAGTATAGGAAGAAAAACAATGCACAATTTCGCAACGTGCCCTTTGCGATTGAATGCTTTAATTTTTCCAGCCAAGTACAAGGAGAGAAAACCTAAGCCAGCAAAAGACCCTGCATAAATCAAAATTGAATAAGATGAATTACTGACATCTTCACTTTTACCCTTTCTGATAAATAAATAACGCCTTGGCCCAATTGACTAGTAGAGGTACAAAAAACAGAAACCTCCAACAAACAAGGAGCTGAAAAAAGATCAGACGAGGTTAACAAGAAAAAAAAGCAAACTCATAGCATATAGAGTGACTGTAGTTTCTAACATGAAGTATGTCCACTTGGGAAACTCTTGTGCCCTTATTTGATCTCACTAGCCTTCCCATGACATATTACATCTCCCCACTTATCATATACCTAAAGACAAAATGAAAAAGTTTTAAGGATCAGAAATCATTTCTTTTTTCAAATAGAAGTACCAACTAAATTCCACCGTGGACTAAAAAAGGATTGAAGCTCTAGCAATAACAAAAATTTAGCAGCTACTGAAAAAGACAGAAAGCCTAGACTGTTGGAAAAGACTATCGAGAATAAAAGAGTAATGATTGAAAGGACAAAACACATTACACCATCGGAAATGAGAACGTACATCTTTCCCGTCAGGAAAGCAACGCCAGAAGAAGTCGGGACGAGGCCGACCAACCGCAATTTTTATGGAATCCGTGATGACCCCAGTAATTAGCATAGCAAATAAGAGGCCTGTTAACAGATATGAATGCAATTCATTAGAGATCTTGAAGCTGACTTCCATTTCAGATTAAGATGAAACTAAAATATGTTATGAATTTACAAACAGAATCACGGACCTAAAGTGCTGTCGTGCAGATCATAGACATCTTTCCTTCGGATGTAGAAAAAGATGAAAATGGCAATGGGCAGCAAAATTGCATACATCTGAATGTGAAAATTACAAGAAACCCATTATAGAAACTCATCTCAGAAATATGATTTTTTTCAACGATCCCAAAAGCTGAAGGAAATATGATTTTTTCAACGATCCCAAAAGCTGAAGTAAACTTACAGGTACTGCCCAGATAGGAACAGTGTTATCTTTCATAGGATATTTAAGATCGTCCATCATGTCCTTCCCCACAAATCGATGAAATGGATTAATAACATTCAAAACAACTTCTATCACAGCAAGGATAACTAATATGAGCCAATCGTGCCTGCGTGTTCGTGCAACTTTGGCTCCATGAGACCTGATAGTATGTACACCGTGATCCCCCTCCCTCATTACTCCCACCTGGTGAAGATACAAACACATAAAACTAATTTAGACACAAGACAACAGAAGAGAACAGATAAGAGATTTTGTTTTAAGAATTGAAAGGAAAAGAAGGGAGCAAAGCAAAGACTCATAATTCCACAACAAAGACCTTTATTCATATATTTGTTGCTAAGGATACCCTGTCATAGAACATTATCTTCTTGGTTTCAACTAGAAACTAGGGACTTAAACAGTAAGCAGATTATACTTGGTTCCTATTACCTTGAACAGATTAAACGTTCAATGCCCTCCACATCTATAGACAAACGAAGTCCTTTTATACCAAATCTTATAAAAGAGGCATCAACTGTTTTATAAAGGGACAAAGATAAGTAGCAAATTCTTGTCGTCATCTTCCCCCTCACCTGGATTTTTAAATTCTGATAGATATGATTCAAAGTGCTGTAAGGTAAGCCATCAATTATAATTACTAGTAGAAAAACTTACTCACAGTCGAAGCGTTAAAGCGTACAACTACGGGTACAGGCAAGCCCAAGTAGAAAGAAAATGCCAATCATATACAATTCAGATTCTTTTACTCAATTTACAAGGTAGGTGGTTACCAAATGCATGAACCAGTATAGCAGCACAAAAAACGTCGTAAATTGTAAATTTTCAAGTTTCATAGCAGGCGACTAACCATTAAAACGTTAACATGACAAACAAAACTTATATTGCCAACCTGAAACACATACTTGAGTTTCTGAAGGGAGCAGATAGACACTATGTTCCTCCGCCAGGGCATTGATGTTAAAAAATAATAACAATCTCAGTTAAAACAAAATTTTCAAATTCTGCAGATAAGTCTAAGAACCAAGAAAACAAATAAGTTTAGACTCGAGAAAGCCAGAACTCCTTGGCCACAACAAAAGATGAGAAACAGATTCTTATCTCCGTCAGGAAGGAGAAAAAGGAACGAACAATCAAAAAGATAAAACAAAACACAAAAATAGTGGGTTTCAAAGCAAAATGCGTGGAACACATGACGGTAATCTTAACGTGCGACACGAGACAGAACCTTAGGACATAAAAGCTGTGAAACAGAAGCAGAAGTGTTGCCAATTAAAGTTACCTAAAATTACAGCAACGATTTCTTAAAAGGAGATTATGAGATTGGATAGAGGGACCCAACAACTCCGAAAGAATTTTGCTGTCGTCTAAAAAACAGCAAAGCTTCTTCTCCACAAGCAACAGTTGGTTTAAGTTCTTCACTACTTTATTGTTTTGTGACCGAAACTGCTCTGCCAGAGAGAAAGTGAAAGAGGAGAAAGGAAAAGCTTTTCGGCGTCCGACGGTTAAGAATTTTCAGATAAGAGTTAACGACCTTCACTCATATATGTTGCATGCCTTGAGATAACATTAATTTATAGTCCGCAGCAAGGAAATAACTGGTCATGATTTTGGCCCGTTAGCGTTTGGTTTTGGTCCTTGTTTCATAAAATAGTCTGCTTTGATATAATTAATAACTAAATAAATAAAATTGAAGAAACTTCATTAAATCAATTAGATTATTTTTAGTCTACTCTTGTGTAGGCTGATGAAGAATATTCAGATTATAGTTTCTTTATTGCAACTGGTCAAAGTCGGGCAGTGATGAGAACCGTGTGATAGTCTGACTATTTCGGCTTTCGATATCGAGATTGTTGGGTCCTGGAGCTACAACGCAATTCCTGTTGGAAAGCTCACCAAGAAGCGAAAACGCCAATTTCTGTTCAAGAGACGTGCAAGTTTCAAAGGCCGAGTTAGTCAAGGTACGCGGTCGTTTAGGTTCCAGCAGATGCTCCGAAATGTAGAAATCTTTGTCAAACATAAATACAAGTCGTGTAAGAATGTTATTTGGACTTTAAAACATAACAAATAAGAGGAGGACCAAATCTGTTAAATTAATTATTCAAGGAAATAAGAAGACAAATCCTACATGTTGTGTCGTTGGTCAACAATTTAGGGTGGTTCGAGAAATCTCTAGAATGTGTCTTCCTTTGTCAAGTTTGGCGTGGAACTTTGTTCATTCCTGGCTTTGACTAAATATAAGATTGAGCTCAAGCCTGCCTACCCGACCCTAACGTTAATGTCAATGTTTCATATACTTGTGGCTTCTTAATGTTTCTTCGCGCCCTCAAATATTCTTCTCCGTAGAACGGGATGGAGTTGCTCATTGGTAACTCGATCAAGCTTCTTATGTCACCTCTAACAAGAGAGATCCGTTCATCCATGGTTATTAATCTTTTATTTTGTAAAATGGGGAGGATAAGTTTCGGAAAAATGGTGCGATTGTATTTATATTCTTACGAGTGATATCACTTTTTAAGACATTCTTACGAGTGATATCACTTTTAAGACATTAACCTTAGTTACATATTATTGTATTGACGATAACTTATTTTACATTAATTTTATGATTATGTAGCGATTTTTCACCAAAGTTAGGAATTATGTGAGTTTATCCTGATTATGAAAACAAATCTTTAGTCTTCTCTTTCAAGTTCTCTTTCATTTCAAATAATTTTATAATGAGTTCATTACAATGGACCTCCCCTTTTATTTGATTTTTTTCATTTCGGTCCACAATTTTTTAAAACTATCACTTTCCTTCTTATAATTTTATGTTTATATCATCGATAGTCCCTAATATCATTCTAAGTTAGAGATGGAAGAATAACATTGTTTGATATATTTAGGTGTTACGTAACACAACACTTATCTTAGTCGAGTCACGTAAAACATGACATCATATACAGTAAAACCTCTTTAAATTGATAGTAATAAACTCTCTAAGATAATATTTTTCTCCGGTCCCGACTTGAGCTAGTTGAAAATTTAACAAATTTTAATAAGATAATAAGATAATATATTTTCAAAATACCCCTATGTAAATATAGGATCCCGTTAATATCATAAATTAATAATTATATAAACTTACACAAATATAACTAAAACAATTTAGTGAAATCTAATTCTAGTGTTGTTTGTTTTTTCTTAAAATTTAAGTCTAGTTGGAGTTCATCTCTAACTTTCCTTATTGCATCCAAAATTTTTGGTGTTGTGTTCTCGAACTGCATTAACAAATTGTGAAGAGTTTTAGGCGCGATAAGTGATTCCTTACATGTAACTGGTTCCAAAGATACTGTATCGTCTTCAACTTCATCATCAACATTATTTTCAAGGATAGTAGCCACAATTTCTTCTAAGTTCTGGACCTCTGAACATGTATCATTTTCACCTGGTAATCCAATAGGCTACTGACATCCATTTTATTACGATAGCTGAGATCATTAATCGTGAGCTCAAGTTCATGAATGTCATTTTCACAAGTAGGTTCATCTAAATTCTTTGAGACTTCATCCCCTGAACGAATTTTACAGTGTCGAAAACAATTTGCTATTGTCTCTTGCTAAACATTAACTGTCCAAGCCGAGACTGAAAGATTGATAGCATCCAAAACATTAATCTTACCTGGATCAGATTGTCCCAACTCATAGCCTTCTAAAATCCTACAATAAAATCTCCTACAATAGTGCATCTTGAAAGCTCTTATTATTCCAGCATCACAAGGTTGAATTTTTGATATCATGTTGGGTAGCAAAAAGAACATCTCAACATTATGTAACCCTTCAATATTTCTTGGATGTTCTGGACAATTATCTACTACAAACAAAATTCTTCTACCCTGCATTTTTATCAAACCAACAGATATATTCATCAAAAAGCACACTTGTCATCCAAACTCTCTTATTGGCACGGTAGTGACAATTCAAGCTATTCATGTTGACATCCTTGAAACAACATGGCTTTGCGTATTTTCCAATAATCCATAAAGGGATTTTTTCATAGCCATCCTCATTGCAACAAATAACAACTTTTAGCCTTTTTTTGTTTTATTTTCTTCCTTCAAGTTGCTTCGTAGCAAAAGAATGATCAGCTTGTAACCTGTAAAACAATCCAATTTCATCCATATTAAAAATATCTTTCATAGGGAACTTATCTATTTTTTCCCTTATAGACTCCAATTGCTTCTCCATGTCTTGTATATCAACCAAACCACTCTCTCTGAAACGACGAAATGACTTGATACCGTGTCATAGCTTGAATTTCTCAAGCCAACCTTAAGAAAATTTGTGCTCAGAATCTTGTTGAGGGTATAGAAGTTTCATTGTATCTCTTGCCTCTCCAAAATTAACTCTCCGTTCATATTCACACGATCTTGGTACTGGAAAAACCACTTATAAACAACCTTCTCCATATCTGGAAATTTTGCTAGTTTGTGTCGCTTGATACCCCTTCCTTTTTCTAGGTTGGCCGAAAGATACTCAGTTGATTGTTTGAGTGTGTTTGAGATTGTACCTTGATTAACTTTGAAATGAAACTTTCCTTCAAGCCACAACTGCAAATCTTTTTGAGTGCATGTCGAATGATCTCTCTTGTACTCACATAATTCTTTGCGTATT
>JAOQMP010000208.1:10843850-10856448 GCA_027563575.1 Erythroxylum pedicellare
ATCATCAACTTTCATGGAGGAATGGGTTGGGTCTTTTAGTAGCAAGGTGAAAAAGACAAAGAAAATGAAAGTAGCAAGTGAAAGGTGAGAGCAAGATTTAACGTTGATGAAGGTGGGTGAGAGTGAGTGTCATGGAGATGAAGAAGAAATGAAGAAGATGAGAAAGAGATTAACAAGAGATGAGGACAATGAATAAAGTGAAAGACAAATAAAAGTAAGATGGCCTTTCAATGAAGAGTGAATAACGTGAGTGAGGGATGAGTGGTGAGTGGCAACTGTGGTGACACTTGCCACTTTTCATCTTTTTATGGTTCCAATTGGTCCCCTTTAATATCTAGTCCATTTAACTCCAATTGTCTCCCAATTTTTTATGACATTTGTCATTAAATCTTAATGTTACATTTTAAAATTTCTACTACCATTTGAAATTTATTTCTATCACTATTTGTCAATTGTTCTGCCACTTGACATTTTTCCTAGTCCAAAAATACCCTTAATTTTTAGAAATTTTCTAAATTTTCTCCAAAAATTTTGAGTTAATAAATATACTCTCCAAATCAAATTTTCACACATATAATCCACAATTCCAAAACTAATCACATTTATAAATCAATTATACAGGAAAAATGTCAAATGAGTGCATGAATAATTATTTTTATGTGCAAAAATCATTGTTCACTTGTGTGTGTATACTATATTATGCATGAGCATGGAATGCATTTTTCTTAATTTCTCTTTGATCTCACAAGTACTAAATTTTTAAGGTTCTAACCCCTAGTGTGGGAGCGAGATATTACACTTATAAAAGCAACAAAAACAATTTGTTTAGAAGAATTTATTTAGATATTACTCATAAAATTTTAACATTATAATAGCCTAGATATTATTCACAAAATATCTAGATAAATATAAATAAATTTTAGTATAAAAGTAATTATTATAATGTGTGGTAGTTATAACAAATTGAAATATGTGGTTATAACTAGTTTGATTCAATTAATACCCATATATCTTCTAGTTTTATGTATCAAGAAACAAATTGAAGAATCTAAGAGTAGAGCTTGTGAGGCTTCTAATCTTATAAGTTCTAAGTTACAAATTAATATCTGTAACTTATAGTTAGAGAGTGTTTAGATTGTAACTCCTCTTTTTACTTGTAACAATATGTTATATGTCCTATTTATTCTAATTTTAATTAAGTTGCGATCTTATTCTATCCATATAATTAATCCAACAAGTAATATCAGAGTCTAGTTATGATGTACAGATACATTTATTGATGCTTTGTGGTTTCCAATATATGTGAATTCTCCATACTAAAAAATAAGTCAAGAATTATTCACTCTTCAGAGATATTATGTCCTAGTTATCTATTCAATTATTGTTTACGTGTAATATTTAGAGCTATTTATTTTATCTCAAAGTATTTTGTAATAGTGAAATGGAAGTTAAATTTGGGATTGTGAAGTTTAACAAGAATAATTTCTTATTGTCAAAGTTGAAGATGAAAGTTATCCCTATAGATGAATTGCTTTATAACCATTACCAAAACACTAATAGACTTCAAGAATGACACTAAATAGAATAATGGACAAAAATATTATTGTAATTCTTCATCTAGATTTAGATGATAAAAATTTTCAAGTGTAAAGTATAAGAAAACAACAAAAGAGACATGAGATTATCTTAAAAAGTTCTACAAGATCAAGTCATTATAAAACAACATTTTCTTTAAACAGAAACATTATACTATTTAAAATTCAAAATCCATTTTAGTGATTAAGAACTTTAATAAATGACTACTCCATGCTCTTAGCTTACACTATGGGTTATAGAATATACCTACATAAACTTGACAAAATTTTACTTCAAAGTATTTCAATTTTGTATGATTAAATCACCATCAACTTAACCAATAATCTTTTTATAGACTACCTAGTCTTAGATGACATCAAATTCAAAGTACTAGATAAGGAAATTGGGTGTAAGAATAAGGAAAACATATAGTCTAGTTCATAAGATGTTAAAGCCTTAGTATTAGAGGTGACAAATAGGTCTAATCTCAGTGTAGCTCAACTTAAAATCAACGCACTTAGTCCGAGTTGATCAAATTTTTTGTTAGACTTAAGACTTTTGTTCTAAAATTTTTTAACTTTGTATTATGCTCGAGCTCAGGCTTAAGGTCAAGCTTCGTGGCCCAGTTTGACTCGAAGCTTGACATATATATTAAAGTTTTCCTAGTTTCCCTAACTTCTCTTCTCCCATTCTCTAGTCTCTATCACCATCGCTTATTACTCTTCTTCTTTTTCTCTTATTTTCTGATCTCTCTGGCCTCATTCTCATTGTTCTCTTTTTCTTGTCTTATAATTTTTTATTAAAACCTCCAATAAAAACAAAAACATACATATCCTAAACCTTAACCACCTTCGTACTCTACTATTTACCTATCATAAACTTGATCCATTTATCTATGTCCACTGGAGTATGACTAAACCAATAATCTCATTTTAAACTTTAAAGATTACTCTCATTTTCTTCATCTTATTGAATCAGATGCCTCAATCCCCACCAACACTATTGTATATATGGTTTCCTTTCGTCATGTGTTATTGAAAGATAATATGGATATATGGAGTAACATCGGGAGTTGTTGATTTTTAAAATATTATTTTAAGTTAGATTATGTTTAGATTTTTAGATCTTTTATAATGGAGATTGTGGAGAGGGTAGATGGTAAAGAATTAATCGAATCTTGGTTAAGTCCAATCGAGTTGGTTATTGTGCGATTTAGATTTTATTTAGGCTTTGGGCCACTTAAAACCTAATTAGACTCAGGCTCAAGTCATATAAACCAAGCCTAAGTATGATTTAAGTCAAGCTCAAACCTCCTAGAAGGGGCTTTAGGCTAGGCTTAGGCTACCTTAAGCTCCTATTACCAATCCAACTTATCAATGATCAAAGGAAGACCAATATAATATGGCCTAAGTGGGAGATAAAATTATGTTAGATCAAATTCTAAAGGATATGAACCATATAGCTCTCTCCCCAACCTGTGTTCCTTAATCTTGATCTCACTGATGCATGGTGTATAGATAAGCTAACTTTCCACCTTCTTTCCTTCTTCCAATTCTTTAAATTCTCATCTCACTTTTTGTAGTCCTACTCATCTTCTATTTTTTAGTTGTTGGTCATTTCTAGAGCCACTATTGTACTGCTCCAATGTTTCGTCCCTTCTTTGAGTAGTTACTCATCTATCACTTAACTATTTCTTTAATTTTGATTGCCTTTACAATTTATCACCACTTTGATCTTCCACTTCTCCTGCATCCTTGCTTTATCCTTCCCAATCCCTCCTCTTACCTCCTAATTATCTTTCATAAACTTTTACCCAATATTCCTCTCTTTTATCCATCATTTGCTCCTCCCATATCACAAAGTCAATAACCTTTCTTGCCTTTGACAAACCTTTACCCACTAAAACTCATCATGTGAGCTTACATCCTAAACCTCTAACCCTGCTCCTTTTAGTGATCAGTTTCCTTAAGAAAGTCCTGAGAATCATCCCAGGTGCACTTGGGTGCAAGTTGCTAGTAACCTGAATTTGGAAGCAAAGCTTAACTGCTACCCACCTTATAAGACCTTAGATCCATAAATTATAACTCAACCTATTTCCATTCTGAAAGTAGGTGTAGTAAGATGGAAAACCACTATTGTAGGATTCTTTATGGAAAAAAAGTTTCTCATTCACAATTATGAAAGATTTGGCTATTAAGACAATATGAACTCCTAAACACTATAGTGAACAATGACAATGTATTTTTTCTTCAAGTTCAACTCCCCAACTCTGCCAACAAGTTGCTTGAGATGGGACCTTGACATATTCAAAATAAGTCTTTCCTAATCCAAGATTAGAGACCTAGAATTAACTTTAAAGAAATCAAACTTTCCAATGTTCCAATATGGACATGGATATATGATAGCCCCCTTGAATATTGGATAATAGAGGGGTTGAGACACTTAGTTAGCTTTGTTAGGAGACCCCTTTTCCTTGATTAAGTAATAACTAAAACTAAAAGAATAAACTTCTCCAAACTTTGGTAGTAGTTGATGTGATCACTAACCTGCCAGAAAGGATACCTATTATGAACTGTAATGATAACTTTGCTTTGATCCAAGATAAGATGAATATAACACATGCATGGAGGCTACCCATTCTCAATCCTAAAAGGTTATGGAAACCTACTGGAAGGATATTCAAAATAGGTAGCTTTTAAGAGCTTACAAGAGAAGAGGAAGCACACGATCACTCTAAGTTTCAATTGGCACAAGCAAATTCAAATAATGAGGAAGTTATTAATAACTTTAGTATAAGTATTAGTAACTTTCAAATAGTAGAAGCTCCAGTGACAAAATCTTAAGTAGGAAATAGAGATAAAATTATACCTCTAGTAAGGATGGAGTAGTAGCAAAGCAGAAGATAATAAGCATATTAAGACTGGTAATTCAAATAGCTTAATTGTTGGTGAAGAATTTAAGAATGTGTCTAGAAGGAAATCTAGCAGGAAGAAGAGTCATTCTTCTTTTATTATGATACATGACCATCATATCTTGGAATATAAGGAGTATGAATGCCCCTACCAAAAAGGAAATAATTAAAGACTTTATTACTAAAAATAAGCCCATTTTAATGGCTATTTTGGAGTCTAGGATGAGGAGAACTGCCTATAATAGCCTTTCTATTTTGCCTAGATATTAGAAAATTATTACAAATCGTGACTAC
The DNA here is from genome assembly GCA_027563575.1 of Erythroxylum pedicellare. NCBI lineage: Eukaryota > Viridiplantae > Streptophyta > Magnoliopsida > Malpighiales > Erythroxylaceae > Erythroxylum > Erythroxylum pedicellare. The sequence continues at coordinate 10,848,631 of JAOQMP010000208.1, forward strand.
CATTTTAATGGTAGAATCTTGGTTGTTTATAACAAAGACAAGCAAGAAATTATCATCTTCGTCATCACTAATCAGTTATTGCACTTATATATTAGAAACAAGAACCTTAACAAGTTGATGCTTGTCTCCATCATATATGCTCATAATTAGGCTAATTAAAGATCCTCACTGTGGGCAAAGCTAAGGGAAATATCCCTTAATGTCAATAACTCATAGGTCATATTTGGAGGCTTTAACTCCATCATTCATCTAAAGGAAATAAAAGGATACAACTTTAATAGGGTATTAAACATTTAAAAAATGTTCAAAATATTCCATAATCACTAACGGTGTTAAACATCCGTCAGTTAACTACTAACGTGACAAATTTTTAATTGATTTAGAATTTTTTAAATAAAATTTTTGAAATTGGACCCATTGTTTGATGTCTAGAATTTTAAAAAATAGAGACGGGTCCTACTATACATAACACGACTACGTTTTTTGGACAGATCCTCTTCTTCCTTCTTGAAAAAACAACGTAGCATGATGATCTGATAATCCGCCAAGTTCTACATTAACCTCCAACATTACGTCGACCGTCTCTGGTTTGAGTGCCTTCAACGTTACTAAGGACATTGATCACGCATCAGCCTCCGTTTTCTAGGTAGGAAATGATAAGATTTTATCTGCATTATTCACGATGTTTTGTTTCCCTCACCTCTTTAAGCAGTGCAACTGTTTCTTGATCAACATATTCCTGTCAGTAATTGATGTCAGGCTTGATTGTATACACGTTTTCCTTTTTTCATGCTTCTCGGGAGAAAATCTCATTATCTACACTTCTTGGACATCCGAACTTGTTCTGTATATATATCTATATATATATTGTTTTTTCATGTGGAAGTTCGCGTCTCGAATTCTTTTTGACATAGAGCATACGAAATAGAACCGTGACTTGATTGCCAATTTTGCATGTTACCTCAGTTCTGTACCGAACTCTTTTAAATCCATGGCATTTTTCTCTACTTTCTTTTAACAACCGGTTCTCTTTTCTATGCCTTTCAAGATATGAACATCTTCAAATCCCCATTCAAAGGGATTGTTGAAGACTTCAAAGGAAGAAAAGTATGTTATAAAGAAGATTGGAGGAGTTCAGTCAGTCTGGGCTTCAGGTACACAATCTTCTGTTGTTTTTCTCTACTCCTTAGAGTTGAAATCCTATGGCGTGTAAATTGAGACATGGCTTATGACTATCAGCTGATTGTAATTTCATTTACGTTCATGGCAACATATTTGCTCCAACAACTTACATATTCTTCGCTTCTGCTCTGCCAGTCATTGCTTTTGGAGAGTAACTAAGCAAAGAGACTGGTAGATCATGATTTCCCTTTTAAAAACTGATTCAAGAGTGTATGAAAAAGATCTTTGCCTGAGCATAAGTTTAGCTAGTTGTCCTACTTATCGCATCCTAACAACATTTTCTAGTTCTTTTAGATGGAAGCCTGAGCAAGATGGAAACACATGCCTCCACCACAATATGTGGCATCCCACATTCATTGTTTGGTGGGCAGCCATTGTTAATCGTTGGAGATGTAGAACCGACAAGTTATAATGTATAGTTACTTGTACAATTTTGCTAAAGGAATAGATTCTATTGGACAAACGCTCTACTCGGCTTGGGCTGGATGGTAACTACTTTTCTCGCATTTCCACCATTGGAGATTTGAGTGTGGTTCTTTAAAATGATGATTTGAATTCTGTAGGGTTTGTGCCTGGACAGCTATCCTACTTTTTCCACTTGCAATATTCAAGGCTTGCACAGTTATCGATAGGTTTACCAAGGTTGCAGGTGAAACTTTTGGGATGTTGATTGCAGTACTTTTCAATTCAACAAGGAATCGTCCTTTTATGTTATAATGGACGTAATGAAAATAATGCAGAACTTGGTGGATTATCAAGTCATCATTCTGTGTTTTTTCAAGAAGGAAGAAGAGATCCGTCCAACAAACGCAGTCCATCTCTATTTTTTTAAAATTCCAAGTTGGTACCACTTTTAAAAATTACATAACAACCAAAAAAAAAAAAATTATCGCGACAATATTTAACCGACGGAAGTTTAAAATCAGTACTAGTTAGATTTTATTTCAAATATCTTCGAAACGTTAAAGTTTATTTTGAATATTTTATAAATATTATAGTTTATTTTGAACGCCAACGTAGGGTCTAATTTAGATGTAAATGTGAATGTTAAGGATTGTTTCGCTATTTTGGCCTACCCATCAAATGTAAAAGTATTAGACAACCATGCTTTCCATCCCTCCATTGATGCTTGTACGCCCCATAAAGTTCAAGACCGTGACCTCAAGGCGTCAAGACGCTAGAGATGAAGAAGAATAACTCATCACCATATGTTAGTTATGAGAAATTAAGAGAATGTACCAGAACAACTCACCAACCACGCACGTTAGATATGAAGAATAAAACCCTACTAGCTAAGAAATAATGAGGAAGATGAAAATGGAATCAATAGTAACTGGTGGGGTACACAAATGTGACACAGGTGACCAGTAAATGCTGCCAATGATGCTAGATGTTAAGGAAGCAAAATAGAATTAGAGATTAAGGATCATGGAATTAGAGATTCTAGTCTGCAGAGTGGGCCCCACCAATGAAACCCATAAAAGGGAAGAACAGGCAGCAACTAAAAGATTTCTAGTAGAGATAAGGGATCCCTTAGCTGAGAGTTTGATTCATATGATTTTAAAAATATTAAACTCTTAAACGTTAACGTGTAAAAGAACTTCAATAAAACTTATGCTATCAATTTGTTTTAGAATTAGTGTACGTGACATTATCAATTATAATCGTATATTTACATAAATTATTTTATATATGTATACCTAATTAAATTATTGGTATTTTTGTTAAGATTTATTACTTGAAATGGTTTAAGACTCTCATATTTTAACGTGATTTGTCTCTTAATATATAACCCTTAAGTTTATAGGGTGATATCATAGTCATAACCTAATTATTATGTAAGTATAATTAATATGGTAATGTATTCTTTAATTGTTATTATACGATAATTATCATGATTGTAAATTGATTATATAGTTGGAATAATTCTTAATCATCTTTGTATAATTCCTTTTTAAGTTTATTATACACACATTATGAATAATTTTTATTATTTTCTCCTATCTTTTTATGTAAATAATAAGAAGAAGTTAATCAAATTACTAAATTGTCAAAAGAAAATGTTTTTCTTTCCAAAATTGAAAATATAAACAAAAACTTCTTAATATATTCTTCTTAACTAGCTATGTCTCATTTTGGAAGGAGATAGTATATCGAACTTTACAAAGAAGATAGAGTGACTACAAGAATTAAGTGCTACTCTAAGTTTTTGTTTGCAAAACTTGTGCACGAATTTTAGTGAGAAAGGAAATTATGAATGTTAAGGAAGTTATGATTGTTTCAATATCATACTAGACAGAAGAAAGCACGTTACCAAGAACTCTTTTACTAGATAAGAATGCATATTATATTACTGTACTAACAAGGACTAGATGATTAGTATGTTCATTACGGATTTTTTTTTGGAGGTATTGATTATAGTACTAGTGTAAGGAGTTTTTGTAATGAAAAATAATGTATTAAACCTTAAAATGCAGTCCATCTGTACAATCAAAATATAGTGCAATGTCACCAAAGTTTAGTGACTTTCAAGGATTACAAGTAGGACTTAAAAGATATGTAAAAAGGAAAGTAGACATTCTAAAAGGAAAGAAGGTAGTGCTTGTCTTGTAATCTGTAATTTTGGATATTGATTTAAAGCCTTATGTTTTACATAACCTGTTTGTTAAATTGTTCCATAGGAAGGCATTTAACTTGAAAAATACAATAATTTTTTTCATCCCAAGTTTTTATGACTATTGACAAGAGAACCAACTAGAAATATCTGTAACCAACGTTTACTAGTTAAATGCCAAGCTCTGATACTATCCAAACTATTTAATTCTTCAAGTATCAAACATCTTCTATAGAGTTCCTTCTATATTCCTCTAATGTAGTTGCAATTGAAGAATAAATGTTCAATGTTTTCCTCTACTTATTGACATAATGGACACCAATTTGTAAGATGCATGTATCTACCAATTTTATTAACAATTTTCAACTTCCTTTTCATTGCAATCCATAGGGTAAATGCAGCTCGAGGGTTAATATAATTGCACTAGATTAGTTTGGTCTAAAGCACTTTAGGTAGATGTTTGAAGATTAAATTCTTACAAGACTTATTAGTGAATCTGCCATCAATGGTGCGTTTCCATAAGTATTTGTCTTCACCTTCACTAATATATTTTTGGAGAATTTCATTTAAAAGAGCTCTAGACGGTGATGATTGTTGGAATATATCCTTATCTAATAAAGGTAATACAACTAAGGCATTGAGTGCAATTGAAGATTTGAGAGATGTTGCTTGATTGACATTGGTACATTGCCCCACTGATAGCCGATTATCATACAAAAAGCTAGTGGATTATCCATTCCCTGTGAATGCAATGAAGTCAACTTGAAATCTCTTTCTCAATTTTAAAATTGTTTTTAAGGTAGAGGAGGGGAAGTGTTTGATGCCTAAAGCCTAGATACTTCTATTCTTGATGAAGTATGTACAGATCTATTTGCACCACAATGACTGTTTATCATACATAAGCCTCCAAAGTCTCTTTGTAAGCAATATGATATTCATATTTTTGATAGAGCATGTGTCAATTCCTTCCTGAATCCTTGCAATGCAAACCTCACTCCATTTCACTTTGCTTCTACAAGTTATATCTTTGTTACTTGACCATAAAAAGTTATTTAAATAATTTTTCGTTTGATTTGATGATGAAACTTAAAAAGGTCAAATGAGCTGGCCAATCAGTGTTAATAGTAGTCAGCGTCAAGATTATGAGTTGGGCTCTTCCTACTGCTGATAGATGTTTGGAGCTCTAAGATAATATTTTGGATTGAATTCTATCAAAGAGATCCATGAAGTCTTTATTCTCATTCTTTGACTAAAAGTCGCCAGTGATATCTAAGATCAATCACTTACTACTAGAAGCACGCCTTAAAAGATAAATGTTACTTTTGGAGAAGTTTACCTACCATCCAAAAGATTTTTTAAACATTTTAAGAGCTTTCATTAATGTGGAGGTGGAGAGTGCATCTCCTTTAGGCAATAAAATCAGATCATCTGCAAAACAAAGATTAATCAGTTTGAGTTTCCTACACTTAAAGTGGTATTTGATCTCTTTTTTCTTTCAATAACCCTCATAATTATCATATAGAGTGCCCCCATAACAAAGGAAAATATGTATGGTGATAATGTATCTCCTTGTCGAATACCTTTATAGCTTTTAAAGGATTTGGTAGGTTGTCCATTCACTAGAATGCTATATGAGGAAGTCTTTATACATGGCTCAATCTATTGAATGAAAGAACCTAAGAGTTCCATATCATGGAGGATATTGATGATAAATTTCTAGTTGTCATTATCATATGCCTTTCTAAGATCAATTTTGACGTAACAATTGGGGTTGCTCTTCTTCTTAGGGTAATTACTAATAAGCTCCAACAGAATGAGTATGTTATCTCTAATTACCTTTCCAAGTATGTAAGCTCCTTGGTTGGGAATGATGTGCTTGCCACCTAATCCTTTCATCCTTTGAGTAATGGTCTTTAAGATAATTTTATAAAGGGAATTACAATAAGCTATAGTTCTAAAGTCAAAATTTTGGTTTAATTCACCTTGCTTTGGAACCAGAGTTATAAATGTCTTGTTGATCTCTTTTAGAAGTGTTCCCTTAATGGAGAATTCCAAAACTACTTTTGAGATCATGTCTCCAGTGAAAGACCATATTTAGTTAAAGAAATTGATATTGAAACCATCTGGTCCAGGTATAGATGAATGTGTAGAATCCTTCAACACCTGCTTAAGGAATTGTATAGATGAATGTGCTTCATAGGGTTTGTTCATTGACATTAAAGTACTTGAAAGCCCCTTCTAATAGCTAATTTTGAGAGTCAAAATTGATATCACTATGCTTGAGAGGAATTATTTTGTTTATAGCTTTCCTCGATACTATATTTTTATCAAAGACCAAGGTGTTCCTATCTCCATTCTTTAACTAATCAACCGTTACGCTTTGCTTCGTTGGAGAAGAATCATAAAGGAGTGTTTGTTTGTATCTATGTAAAGCATCGAGATCTAGGATTTCTATATACAACATCTTAAATGAACTCAAATTCTCTTTTTGTTATGTTTACAAAATTATGTATATTGCCAACATTGGCTTTAAATAACATCTTCATTTCATTTTTGATTATCTGCATTTTCCTTACATAGGTATACTGCTTGGTACCTCTAATGCAGAATCCTTCTTCAACTTCAGTTAGATATAACATGAAGTTGTTAAATCTGAATGGAAAGTTGGAGTCTAATGTTGCTAATTTGGTTACAATAGGGGTAAGGAAAAACAGTTAGGGAAGACAGTCATCAACATTGGAGACACTTTTATCTAAATTTTTCCATATTAGATGGTCACCATTTTGCTTATTATTCCATGTGTAAAAATAGCTCCCTAAGGGGAGATCAGCAAGCTAAGCTTCTTTAAAACATTTTCCAAGTTCTGTACACGGACTACAATTTAGTCTTAATCCATCTTCTTCCTCTACCTTCAAGATGGAGTTGAAATCACCTGAGATCATCCAAGATAGGTTAATTGTAGCTGCTAACTCCTTTATTTGATTCCACAAGAAGTTCCTTTAATATGCACTATGATGTGCATATATAAAGGATAAGCAAATATGTTGATTGAGCTGCTTTATAAACACCTATAAATACACCATCTAGTCTATATTGTTAAAAGAGTTGACAGATAATATATTGGAATCATATAGAACTATGATTCTACCATTTGGATGATAGGTATAATTAGAAATGATTTGCCAATTAGTAGGAAAATAGGTTAATAGTTTTCAATACTTCTTTCTAATTCTAGTTTCCAAGATTCCAACAATTGCTACTTTATTAGGCAAAATAGTATCCTTAATCATCAACTTTTTATTAGGGGCATTTGCCCCTCATATATTCAATGTAAGGATATTCATGTCTCTCCTATGGAGAGTATCTTATTTTTTTTTCTACTTGATCTTCTTCTAACCACTGTCTTAAAACCCTAATCTATTTGAATTTATTGTTGAAAATGCTTACCAAGTGTTTATGTGGTATTCTTTTCTATATTGTCTACATCAGTGTCTGTAAGCCTATATTGATCTTCTTTTTATTCTTTTTCATGTTAGATGTGTAACATTTCATTGATAACTTCACTTTGAGCTTTGTTTGTTTTATTTGCTTTATCTGTTGTAGCTGGAATTTCAATTGTGGTCTCTTCATCTTGGTTCTTCTATTCAATATCCATTTCCATCAATTCTTGGTGCTCTCCTATTTTAAACATGTTCCTTATTGGTTTCTATATATGTTTCTTGTCTAATTGTGGTCTATATGCATATATAACCTATAATTGATCTTTTATGGGTTTCAGATCTATATTCAACTGAAAGAAAGGTATAGTTTCTGGTAGATTAAATAAGGAAGTGACTAGAATACAAATTATAGCATAATTAATGCACTTGATTTTTACTATACGTTGATCCAATTCCATTGGCCTGCCTATGTACTTATAAGATGACTCAACACCTTGGCAGTCCAATGTTCAAATGGAAACTTATGCAGGCATATCCAAATGGTAATGTTGTCATGTTTGAGGCCTTCTAATTTAATTAGTT
>JAOQMP010000208.1:10874963-10895993 GCA_027563575.1 Erythroxylum pedicellare
GGTCTAAACGTCATCTTGCCAGAATAACCACCAATCAGATGAAATATATATAGGCAAAAGGCAACGGTTTGAAAATGCTTTGTGTACTGGAAGAAAATCTCTACATTCTTTAACTGGTGGAATTACAAACAAGAACCCAAGTATGTGTTTTTGTTTTTCCTACGCATATACAATCGATCCTTGGAAGATGCATAATCTATGTGGTTATGTTTTGTTGTGATCTGTTCATATATTTCTAACAGAATATGTGGAGTATTTTTTTATGTAAAAAAATTTATTTATAAATTTTCAATATTTTCTTCCCATTAATGAGTTCATTTATATCAAACTAATTATCTCTTTGTTCATAACTAATACTAAAAGATATGGGAGGATGTCAATACATATTTGCTTAGCTCCATATAAACACAAAACAACTTAAATCAATTCAACTAACACTACAATTTTAATGAACAAAAGTTCCAATAAAGAGAAGTTTAATTAATTTCAAATAAAACTATATATATAATTACAATTTTAAAAAATTTGAACTAAATTAAAGTGAACTTGCATATAAATAAAGGTATTATATTTAATTTAAAATTTTAACGGATTGAGTTATAATATTTTTAAAATATAAGAAATTCATCTGTGCATAATATTTTAATTTGAGAAAATTATTTTACAAATTTTAAAGTATTTATACAATAAACTTAACATTAAAAATCCTTATCGTTACTTTGACATATTTTTATTTTAAATTCAACTTCGATTGTGTTTAATTATCAAAAGAAAATTCACAAACATGTTAAAAAAACTTTCTTAACATAATTCTCAATATTTAGGTGAAGAAACTCATTCAATAGCCTCCTTATTTTTCCCCCCTCTTCAAATCATTATGCTCGCGTGTATTAGATATCATTATGTCCTTACCAACGGAACTAAAAAGGTGTCATTATGTCTATGTAAATTTGATCTCTTGATATAATTATCAATCTTATTTCTTATGTCATGTGTTCAGAGTACAAACTACAAAGATTACAAATTTGAATTTCAAGATTTGTAGTCCACCAAGTAATAAACCTTATATGAACAAAAATTTACACCACTTATGTTATAGACTAAATTTAGAGGAAAATATTCCTCACCATAACTATAGTTATGTTTAATGTATAGAAGGGGTGCACTAATATCATGTATATATTAAGAAAATAAAAGCTTTAAAATTAGGGTTATTTTGTTTCCATTTATTTTTTATTTTTTTCCAAATTTAGTAAAATAACTTGTTTATTTGAATTTTTATTTTTTATTTTGGTTTCTTCCGGTTTTCAAAATTTATAAAAACCACAAAATGTAATTTTTGTTTTTTGTTTCTATGTTTTTATAATCTAACTTACCATCAACTAAATGTATATTATTAATTATTAATAAGAATTATCAATAATATTTTATTTATTAATTATTAAAAAGTATGAATAATTTAATAATTTATTTAATACTTTTAATTAAATTAATTTAGTAATTACTAATAAATATAATTGGATTTAAAATATTTTAAATCTAATGGTGCTTCAATGCCAAAGTGAAGTCGTTTAATGTTTTTGTCATAATAAAACTGGGTTTAAGGATAAATTCAATTAGAAACTTCAGTAGGCTGCTACTTGGAAAACCTATTTAGAAACTATTAACTATAAGTGAATCGGATTGGGTTAAATGGATACACTTATACATCCTAAACGGGTGAAGTTTCTAGAATATTAGACTAAGTCAAAGCAATTCTTGGTTTATAAAACAAGTGTTAAAGTTTAGGACCATCGTGAGCTAAAAAATGAAAATTGGCATACATAATATTAATAATGCTCAGTTTTGGTTTGATAATTAAATTGATTTAAGACCTTTTTATCTACTACAAGGCATGAAGAATCTGAAGCTCCATATTCCATTTAAAGCCAAGTCAAATGTCATCATAAAGAATGGATTTAGGGGCTTTCATACTATTATGAATAAGATTCCAAACTACTTGCCAAATACTGAAGAGGAGGACAAAACTACTTCAAAAAAAAAAAAAAAAAACCCCATAACTCTAAGGTATTCATAATCAAATCTTACATCCATCATTTCCAAACTCCCAAACCTCTAATAATATGGTGGAAATTAGTATAGTTCTTAGATAATTGCCTAAAAGTGTGCTTTATATTTCGGATTGTCATTAACCAAAGATTAATTACCTTAGACAAACTAAAAGTATCTCTGCCTACTAACTTCTTGTGCAAGTTATGCAACCTAAAACTTAAACTACAGACCACTTAACTCTTTTCATACGTGTACACTGACTCCTTTTGGAGCAATGTACTGAATATCAATATAATTCAAAATCTTGGAAAGAAGCTAATCTTCATTTGTTAATGAAGCCGAGGACAACAACAATAGAAAAGTGAGATAAACGATCTTGATGTCATTGTTTAATCTAGCCAATGAGGAAGTTAACCTAAAACCTTACATCATCCACTAAAGTATGTCTTGGTGGATGAACTAGTAATCTAAACCAAGGTCAACTTGGCCACATAGTGTTCCATTTAGGCAAAGAGTATGTGAGTAGCTAGTTCAATTCAGATACTGTTTCTTAGATCAATAGATTATTGAATTCAAATGTTTACGAGGTAGACAAAGATGTTTAGTCTTATTAATATGAATCCCCAATTAAAATCTTACAACTAATGAAAAGCAGAAGTGGTAGGGGACAATGAAATGGACATATATAACAACATGATCATGCACCTCTTAATCTTATTTGACTTGAATGTAGAGGAACTGGTAATTTAAAAGGAAAATCATGATAGGAGACTATCTCAGAAGCAACAAGGAGGTCAGGACAGATGACAGGAGCCAATCAAACGGACAAAACTTGACTGGCCTGGAGATCAAGATAATGACCGGAAGGAGACAATTGAGATAAGCATGCAATTGGAATATATGATTATTAGCGAGAATCATTTTCCTTTTAGCATTTGGGGTTATCTGATTTCAAAAGAAAACGAATCCCTTCTTCCTATTTCAAGCTTCAAATTATCAAAGTTGTAACACCTCCAAGTATTCTACACTTGGCTATGCTTTTGGTAGGATATGTAACAACAATTCTGGACTTTCAATTTCTTTGTTTCAGATTTGGCAAATTGAATCACTCCAAGTAATTTTTGGCAATTATAACTCATCTTTTTTTTAAGTGACGTTTAAGCATCACAAGAATTAGTCTAAACATTAAAACTGAGCAGCAAGATCAGGCAGAAAAGAAAAGAAAAAGAAAGAAACCCAAGTCCAAGAAGGAAGTAAACAGACCGCTCTTTTGTTTTATTGAGATTGAAACTGGTAAAGTTAGTAATAGGATGAGATCCAGTATAGCCTATTGAACATAGTTGACTGACAAAGTTAAGGGCTTGATCAAATGAATGAGAATGTCAAATAAGTGTTTCATCTTCAATCATGGAGGCATTGGCTACATCTCCATCAAATAAATGTACTTCTTCTAATTATACCAAAATGCATCCCATCTCACGCAAATTGAAAATATTAAGAAAAAGAAGATAAAAGTAGGGTAGGAGGAGACAAGAAGAACCTGATTCTTGGGTTTTTATTTTTTCTTTTTAATTATCTTCGGCAATTTGGCATGAAAAGCCAAGCCCCCTGTCTAACTGTCACACCCACCTCATCAACCCAATACGTTTGAGAATTTCCGCTGTTTCAGTTTTATGCAAAACAACGACACTAGACCAGCGTAAGAGCTTGAAGGATTGTTTGTTCCAGGGGGATAATAAATACCAATTTGTATTATTTGTGACGTTTTGGAGTTTCTTTGGTTCTTTTATGTAAATTGATAAATACATCTCTCCTCCCAATCCCAATCCCAATCCCAATCCCAATCCCAATCCCATTCCCACTACGTTAATTCTTTCTGTATTGTTCACTTGCATTTCATGATCTGCTTTAGTCTAATTATTACTGCTAATAAGAAAACCTAACCATTCCAACTGAATCAGTATATCCCACGCTCTCAACTTCATCATCACTATGTAGACCATAGTTGCGGTTGTAGCAGATACTAACACCTTCCACAAGCAGCCTACCTGTAGCCAATCAGTAAAACAGCTGTCAAATTACCATCCCATTCTCACTCCTACGTCAATACATTTTAATTATTTTCCCTCAATTTCCCATCAATTACATCACATATGCACATATAACATAAAATTACCCATAAGAACATCATAATAGAGTCCTACTACTACTCGCCCTCGCTCTCCATTTCCCCAACTGATCACCATGGACCCCCCACCACCACCACAAGCACCGCCTGCTACCCCACTCTCCGCCGCCGCCGCCGCCGCCCCAACAACCTATCCAGACTCCATCGATTCCTCTCCTCGCTCCCGCACCACCGATTCCTACTTAGACGACCCACAGCTCCTCTCCTCAAAGCTCCGCCTCATGTGCTCCTTCGGCGGTCACATAGTCCCGCGCCCCCACGACAAGTCGTTATGCTACATAGGTGGCGACACCCGACTCGTAGTCGTGGACCGACACACCACTCTCTCCTCCCTCTCCACTCGCCTCTCCAACACTCTCCTCAACGGCAGGTCGTTCACTCTCAAATATCAGCTTCCCAGCGAAGACTTGGACTCTCTCATCTCTGTCACTACCGACGAGGACTTGGACAACATGATCGACGAATACGACCGTACAAACAACAATTCCTCCAAACCCTCCAGGCTTCGTCTTTTTCTCTTCCCCGTTAAGCCCGACTCGTCGCAGTCGATTGGGCCGATTCTCGAAGGTAGTGCCAAGTCAGAAGACTGGTTCTTGAACGCGTTGAATGGGACGACTCCTGGGTTGTTGAATAGAGGATTCTCTGATTCAGCTACGGTCAATTGCTTGCTGGGTCTTGACGATGACGGTGGGTTGAATGTGATTAGTAATAATATTAGAGATGTTGACGGTTTGAACAAGACTGTGAGGCAGGATGTTCACTCTGTTCCGGACTCTCCTATGTTGGAGACCACTTCGTCGTTTGGGTCCGCTTCTTCTTCTCCGTCTCTTGCCAATTTGCCTCCGATAAGGGTTCATGTTGAGGACAATAGAGGTGTTGTGCAGGAGCAGAAGGTGGTGGGTTTTGAGGAACAGTTTTCGCAGATTAGCGTTGTTGGTGGTCCGCCGCCGCCTCCGCCGCCGTCGCAGATTCCGGTCTCTATTGCGGTTTCCGGTGTGCCGGTGGGTGCTCCGATGGTGGTGGGTGATTATCAAAACCGGGTTTTCTCTGATGATGAGAGATCGGACCATGGTGTTACTGTTGGTCAGAGAAAGGCACCACCAACACAAACGCAGACACAGACTTTGCCTCCACAAACACAACAGAAGTCAAGTGGTGGCGGTAGTAGTGGTGGCGCAATCGATTTGCCTTCTCCAGATTCAGTTTCAAGGTATTTATCCAACGTTTTGCCCCTTTCAGTTGTGTCATTAGAGAACAATAATCAGGATTTGAATTGCGTTCTTTTGGTTTGTTTGAATATCTCAGTGATAGTAGTCTTAGCAATGCAATAAACCGCCAAAAACCTGTGATTTATCAAGAATCGGTTGTGCAATTTCCCTCTGGAACTAACCGCGATCTTAAAATCAACGCCTCTGATCCAAGTTCCCGGGTTCAGATTCAACATCATGTTCAGGATACTGGGTATGTGATGCAACCTCAGTTGGATCAACAGCAACAGCAGCAGCAGCAGCAGCAGCAACCGCAACCGCAACAGTATATTCATGCTGGTCCTCATTACATTCATCATCACCCCACTGGGGCAGTCCCGATGTCAGCATATTATCCTGTATATCCTATGCAGCAGCAACATCATCACCAGCATCATCACCAGCTTGAGCAGCAATACCCAGTGTACTATGTGCAGACGAGGCAGCCCCAAGCTTATAATCTACCTGTTCAGCAGCCCAATATAGCTGAAACCACTACAATCTTAGCTACTCGTCCACAAACTCCTCCAAATCCTGCCGTGGTGCCTCCTCCTTCAGCTTACAACCAGGTAAAGAATGCTCCAATGGCTAAGCAAGAAGTGACTGCTGCGGGGATGTACAGAACAACCAGTACAGGAACACCACAACTAGTTCAGGTCCAGCCTAACCAACATCAACAACAATATGTTGGCTATGCTCAAGTTCATCACCCATCTCAATCTGTTGCACCTACCTCCACTGGCACTGCTAACTACTCATATGAATTGGCAGATCCTGCTCATGCTCAGATATACTATACTCAACCTCTGGCTCCAACAATTCCTTCTCAGTACCAGACCATGGCAGCTGCTGCTGGTGTTGGATTGCCAGAAGCATCTGCTCAGCTTGCTACCGAGAACACTAAGCAACAGATCAGAACCTCACAGCCAATGTAAGTCGTTCCAAAGAGGAGAAACAATTTTGGGAGAAGATTTTGTGGTTTGTATTAAATTTTGTGTCTAGTATTTGTCTTACTATTGGTATTGTTTCATGGTTTTGGCTTTGTCATAGATAATAAGGGAGTTTCATCGTCTTTACTCTTTCATTGCTGTCATATTGTCAATGTCATAAGAAATGAAGGTGGTCTGGGGGTATACTGTAAGCTGGAAACAACATTATATTGTGTGCTTGTGCAGTTGAAATATGAGTTACTAAATAAAAGTCATATAAATGGTAAGAGCTTTTATGTTAATTGTACTCTTGGATGCTTAGATCATGGTAGATTAGTTGGTGAGAGGCTTGATGTGCAACAACTACTTTTCTCTTTTTGTTGCTTAAATGCACAAACTAATGTTAGTCTCATATGCAAACTGTGTTACTTGGAAGGCTTTCTTGATAAGGTTTTCCACAGAATTAGGCTTTTGATCTAGAATTATTTTTTGAGTTATTGCAGTCTACTAACATCAGTTGTTGCTAGGATTTGAGATTGTCATGCAACAAGAAGATAGATCATTTTTGTTCCTCGACTTTTTGCTGCGTTGATGTTCTGAGTGGTATACAATCTTAGAGCTGCTTCTTATTCCAAAATTAAGTGTTATGCTGTAGTTTAAGCTTTTGTGTTGAGTACAGCATATTGTTTGCCACTCATTTAGATTCTTAGTAGTACACATAACTTGAGCAACCGCCAACCGGTATTAGCTCCTAATGCACGGGTAGCAGCATAAGCTGACAAGTGAGCTGTGTTATAACAATAAAGTTGGTAACTTTCCTATAAGAATAAAGAGATAGAAGAAGCTTAAGTTTGATTTTGTAGAGATGATACATTGTCCCGATACCCCTTCCCCCTCATGTTCCAATTATTAGATTATTTGAAAAAAGACACCCACCCACTACCCACCTTTATCTACTTCCTACTTTTTCATCATTCTTTCCATAGCTCATCCTCAGCCCTAACCCAACCACCACCGTTGGATTTTATTTTAGGGTCAAAAGTATACGACTGCTGGATTTTAATTTTTTAATTATGGTTTAACTTTTCATTAAAAAATAAGTATGAAATATTAATAATACATGTGATGTAATAATTGAATTCAACTCCACTTTAACTAATTATGTTTAATTTTTAATTAATTTAATTTAGCTTGAAAAATTTCATTTGCTTTTAAAAGATTATTAAATTTTATTTTATCTACTTCTATCAAAAGTTTTTGACTGCAAACATTAGATTACTCCACCCCTTTTATCATTACTTATTGCCTTAGATTACTCCACCCCTTTTTATCATTACTTATTGCCAGTTAGCGCTCACTGATTCTCATGTGACTGACCCCCTGACATTATTACGATAGATTCTGTGTGTCTAACCCCGTGACCTTTTTGGCATTGAGATCAGAGTTTTCCGTAAGATAATTAAACCGGACAAGCTAAGCAAACGGTTTAGGCTTACTTGCTTTTCCAAGAGAGAGAAACACCTAAGCTAAGCAGCCTTCTATTGTGAAACTATGGGACTAGGCAAGCCAAATTGTTAACGAATGCATTAATTTATATATAAAAAAAGGAATATAATCTTTCAACTAACCAACAAGTACATCAAAAACTCTCACACATTGGTCAGATCCACAAGAAGCAAGCTGCATATTCCTGTTATTCTGGGTCTTTTCGGGATTTCTCCAGGACAACCGGTTGACTGTAGAAGCATGGCACATGTAGGGATCTAGCCGTACAAGAAGAGCTGCAGATGCAGGTACCTCTGCCAACGACATATTCCTATGATTACTTGTAATAACGAGACTCCACAATTGGATGAGCCCATTCTCCATTCCGACTGCAAGGAACCCATAGTTTCTTTGACGATCCATACCAACCCAAGACAGAGCAGTCACACTACTGCTGAATTGTGGCAAAGTTATCATGTGCCTAACGGCACAAGATTCCTTCTCCACACCCCACATTTTCACCGTTTTGTCCCTTGATCCGGTTGTAAATTCCTGACCAAAAGGATTCCAAGAACACGACCATATAATTCTCTTATGAGCCTCCTGCCTTGCTAGAAGCTGGTAACTGATTTCATCACCACCTATGCAAATACCAGATGTGATCATCATTGTAACAATACTGACGTTCCATCAAGCATGAAAGTCATTTAAGGGTTATAAATTGCTCTTAGCAACTCCACAATCACAAATCTACTTCACAACCAAAAACTGTAATCTGTAAGTTTGATATTATTTCCGATATAAAAAGAACAAGAGATAAGAGCAAGGTAACTGCTTAAGTCTGTCGTCGTGGGCCACAAAAAATACAATTCCCTTGCAATTTATTTGCATCTTACTTTTCCATTTTTATTGTTGCCTGCAACTCTTGCCCAACCTAGTAATTGTGACCCAACACGTATTCTTGCGGAGAGGATGGTACCTGTTCTTATGATTCTGAAAACAGAGAACTGCCTGTCTCTTGAGACGGCTAAAAGCATAGTATTGTCGTGAGAGAATTCCATTTGCGTCACTGTTAAGCTATGTGATGGCAAACGACCAACTGCCTTCCATGAACCCACTTCCCATAGCCATATTTCTGCCACTGTTGCTGACTGGGCCTGTAAAATACCCGAAAAAAATATGATAAAATAAGATCAGGATGTTCTTTTTCTTTCGTTTTGGCGTGGGGTAAGGGAATTCTGGATGTTTTTTGTCTAGTGAAAGGTTTAAAACTCTCAAATACTAATAATTATCTTTTTTTTTCCCCCTCTATAAACATTTAAGTTTATATAAGTTTAGGGGAATAGAAGAATAATCATGAAATCATAATTTCTTGTCATTTAACTTTAATTTGAGGGCTATCTTAAGGTTTTCAGTTAGAAAGTAACAATTGGGCTGCAATGGCTTATTCATAAGTTCTATCATAGTACCATATCACATCTATCCTTCATTTTATCTGCCCTCCTCCTTTCTTCCCTTCGCTCTATATATTTTTTTAATTTTCGTTTTTCTTCCCTCATTATTGTTTCTACATCTGCATCATTTGGCATGTAAAAAATTCACCTATTCTAACTACACAGAGACAAATTGTTTAAAGCAAGACCGTAGTGGTAACTTTTTATTATCTTTCCCTTCAGTCAGGAAAACTGATCCAGACTTTCTACTGAAAAATTAAAAGTGCAAATCCTCAAAAAATTGTTTCCTTTCCATGCCCAAACCCATTACTTATTTTTTGTGTGATTAAATCAGAAAGATAAGTATTAGAAGTAGATACCTTACATGACGAAGCAACAAGCTTCCCTTCGCGGTCGCAACAAAGGGCAAACAACTCATTTCCATGACCATAAAGTTTATGTGACTCTGGCCATAAAGTATTGTATGCCAGTTGATCTTCTATTGGAGGCTTAGTCAACACAACAGGAACTGCATCAGGAATGCTTTCAAGAGTGTCGAGACTATCATTTGCATTTCTGCCTGGGATATCATGTACAGCTGCACAAGAAAACTATATTAGGTCTTTCTGACAAAGGAAACTTCTGGTCCAAGCCACAGCCTAATTAAAATAACTGTTCTTATCAAAGGATAATTAGCACTACCAATTTTCCGTCATTGTATCAAAACATTAAATCGAGAAGCACTGAGGCCGTGATGCAGAACTTAACAAACAAAAATGGGAAAAGCAGGAAGATTATTGATGCCATAACTGATCCCTCACACATCTCAAAGTATGCAGCAATAGCCTCAAGTAGCTTACTGAAATAAATCCAAGTTTTGATCACAACATCCTAACAATATGTCCCTGAGCTAGCATCTCTCAACATATTAAACTTGATGATGAACCATATTAAGTAAAGTTATCAGCAGCTCAACTCACAGTTGTCAACTAAATCTATAACGTTATTATGGAGTGATATAATAACTTCCTGCACTGATAGCAGGATCAGGTTAAGCTCTTATCTTCCCAATTTATATGCTTTAAAAGAGCTATTATCATGGACTTGAAAAGTGCAATTGTTACTCAGGTTGTTTTCAACATCATATAATCCAGAATTATACATGGGACCTTGAAAGTACACTACTTACCGACAAAAACTTCAAGGCCATCACATATAATAAAAATGAGTTGTTAAATATTATGTGAGAATAGTAAAATAGAATGCATGAAGCTAAATATGTCTCTGATAAGCAGGTGAATAACAAATTAGCTGTTTGCTAAAGCTCCCTCTATTTGGCAGAAGAAATGAGCACTTGCAAACATAAGGGTGCAGACAACATCAACTCCATTGTTATCTAATTAATATCTTAGTGCAATAAGCTACATGGATGCAACAGAAAGGCCGCGAGAGTCACCATGGACATATATAGGTTTCTGTGACAAGCCAAGAGCAGACATATTGGCTCCCAGAACCTGAACATCGACGTGGAGATCTTCACTGAAAGTAGACTCTTGACAAATGGCATGATTCAAGGTCTTCAAAAATGATAGAGGAGCTTCAAATACCCTAGCAACTTTCTCATCAGCACCACAAACAAAACGATGGTTTCCATTCCCTTGGATCATAGCCACACAGTTAATGTCATGGCCATGAATTTGAGGACGAGCAATTTCATGCCATGACTGTTGATCTATATGAGATGACTCATTTTTCCAAGGAGCAAAGACACGAGTTGTCTGGAAAGCAAGATATATTTATGCAGTTTAAATACTTTATGCATTAGCAAAATTCAGAGCTCTGTCACAGAACTTTGTTTCTTAAGGACTCAAAATTGCTTAAACAAATAGATTCAATGAAGCAATTCGGTATTTATTAATCAACAAACAGTAGTCTAATACATCAAAATATGATTCTGACATTAGGATTAATTAATCCTTAAGTTTCCATTTTACTCAAATGAACAGGTAACAAGTAGATATGCCTGAAATAACAATACTAACAAAATTTTCGCATTGAATCAAAGCACTATCCCAAAGACATGTAGTTGGACTTGTAAACTGACTTTTTATCAAGTTATTAGTAACTAATTGAATCAAAAGGATGATGCTTGATCGTAAACCAAACCTTTCTACCTAATTTCTTGTTGCGCCCAACCTCAGGCCAATGATCGTCACATAACTAACTTTTCAGCTTCTCTTTTCAAGAGAGTTTCATCCACTTGTAACTAACACAATGAAATTCAAGTAGTTTCTATAGACATTGCACAATGTACAAGAGTACCCTGAAGAGGGACGACCTTGCAAAGGATATAGACAGTACCTGGTCATGGCTAACTGACAATATGTATTCACCAGATCTTGCCCAGGCAATATCTGTTACAGCAGAAAAATGCCCTGATGGAACCTTTTGTGGTTGCCAACTATCCACATTTACCCCAATGTTTTTCCATAGATGGAATGCTCCACCATATCCATGTGCCAAAATTGAATTTCCATCGGGACTCCAGTGGCCGCCATAAAACCCCAGAGCAGAATGACTCAACTCCCCAACAGTGACAATGTTCATCCAAATACCAGATTTCTTCTCAGGTTGCCAAATCATCATTGTCTTGTCCATTGCAGCAGACAGAAGACTTTGAGGTTGATGGAAAAATGTTTCATCTGTAGATGCAGTTAAAGGAGGTTGCCACTCCACTGAATACACCCAATCCTCATGTCCAATTAGAAGAGATTCCAAAGATATCTGATAAGAATTAGAGCCAGATACAAGTACAGGACCTTCAATATAAGATGCTAAACTTGTTCCCTCTTGCTTGCTTGTACCATTGCTGGTGACCGATGAACCTTTATGAGCAATTCTCCATATGCGTATTCCTCTGTCTTGAGACGAACTTACAAGCAGAATGCTATTTGATTGACCATTTGAGCAGATGGGTAACGAGAAGTCTAAACTCCTGATCCAATCTGTATGAGCTTTCAACTCACAACAGTGAATAAACTGAATGCATATACACTTATTAGACCAATATATTCATGGGACACAATAGTATTTTGCACAAGAATCATTTAAAATCAAAGCTTAGATACCTTTCCTTTCCTATCTCCACAATAAAGATGAACTTTGTTATCTAAACCACCCATTGCGATGACTATATGCCCAGAAGTCCCTGGCAATTTTGCCAATGCAAGAGTCACCATAGGCCTTGAGCCAACAAAGATGGTGTCCAGACATTGCAATTTATAGTCTCCTGAAAAAACAAATAAAGCATTCATATTATAAAAACATAAATTGGTTAATTCTTACACTAAAGATACCAAACAGGATTGACAATCCATTTTCAAAATACAGAACCATAATAGAATCATAATGAGAATAATGCTAATAAAATCTATGAAGCCTAACAATCATCAAAAAGTAAAGCAACACTTTACAAACTGTAAATCAGATTAGTTCATTCACAACATCTAGATTCCAACAACGCTTGACCAAAGTATTTTTAAAAGTAATGCATCTAGAATTCAGTGAATGTATCTACTCGGCCAATCTCTAGTTTGCCAGCAGGAAGAGCATCCAGTTTGAATCACATGCAGACTTAGTAAGAACTAAAAGTACATAGAAACATTGTAAGCATGACGTCTTCTATTCAAAACACAGACATGACAGGAAAAAGTACACAACTAGATAACTTAACTGCAGAAATCAGCTAGCCAATTGGAAGATTGGCTTTAAAGTTTGGCAAAAAGGATTAACAAAAGCTGAAAGAAGAAAGTTTTATGAGATAAGATGCCTGCAAGAAAGGTAGACTTATGAGTTATGATTTTCATTTTAGACAATGCCAAGCTCTATCTCAACAGCATCTTGCAAGGATAATAAGTACTAAGGGAGCAAACAATCGGTTAAATTTGCTCACCGTCAGGAGCCAAAGGCAGTATCAATTCCCATAAACAAACTGTTCCATCTGAAGAACTAGAGGCAAAGATTGCATCAGTTTCAGAAATCATAATTCCAGTTAAGCATGTCACACCCTTGTTGTGTGATTGTGGTAGTTCTAGCACTTCCCTCCACTGTTAACAAAACCAAAATAAAGGAGTTAGAAATATGACCAAGATAAACTACCAAGAAAAGGGAATTCCACAGAACCCTGGTGCAACATTTGGATTCCCCAAAGGTACTTTTTTAACAAAACATAAAAACCTAAAAAAATGAAAAAGAAAAACCTTTCTGTCACAAATTGAGAATTCCCATAGGATAATGGCACCACTAGCATCTCCAGACAGCAGATAATGTTGCTCTAACTTCTTTGCTGCTGACAAATAAAACAGTATATTAAGAAAATAATAAAATATAACCAAAGTTAGTCAATCAGAAAGGCATTTCCCGGTATGAATTTATAGCCTCTCATCATTCTCTTGGCTTGTCAAATTAAAAAGCCCAAATGCATAAAACTGCAAAAACCAAAAGTCCAACTCTTTCTCATCTCTGAGCACTTCCCAGAAAACAAAGGTAAGATAATAGTAGATACACCGGACTACTCTTACTAAAAAATCCTGAACTCTGACAGCAAAAGCATAAGAATCAACAATAGAATGGCATCACGCAGAACAATAAATTAAAAATCCATGTTTTGAGAAAATAAAATGGAACTAAAAGAACAAACGGGTACCTCTAAAAGCAAACTTATTGCTTGGAATCCAATGAGTACAGTTCACGGAGGCCTTGTGACCAGGCAACGTAGTTAAAATCTGAGCTCTCTGTTCAGGAAAAATTAAAGATAAACGTTTGGAAACATTAAGACTTGAAAAAGCGGTTAAAGACAGATAGAAACTAAATAAAGGAGAGACCTTGGGGCAGAAAATGGAAACGGCGTTCTGGGAACCGAAAGCAACCAAATCACAAGCACCCCATGAGACGTTGTTAACTATTCTGTTGCAACCAGCTCCTATAAACAGCCTCTTCACTTCCACTGCTTCGTTGCTGGACATGACTATACCTTGAAGAGGGAGTTTCAGTTCTGTGTGTACAAGCTTCTTCGATATTCAATAGCCGCCAACGTCTTGGAAGCTTTTTCATCAACTCTTTAAAGTGGGAGCATCAGTTCGCGAAGAGGGGAATAGAGGGGAAGAAAAAGAATCATCAGAATGAGAGGGGTTTGTACTGGGCCTCATATTTCAGTGGGCTTCTATAACGTCGAGATGTAACCAAGCAACATTTGCTTTGCTTTGCTTTAGAAAGATTATTCGTTAAAAAAATTGACAAAAGCATTTTTAATTCTAACATTTTATTAAAATATAAGTCAGATCCCAATATTTAAAAATATTCAAAATAAAGTCTCACGTTACATTTAATTTAAATCTTAAATAACTTATGTAATCGCTAGCGTGACATAATTACTTCTATGAGAAACCTAATTGGTCTTTTAGAGATAACAAGTTATAATGATTGAATGTTAACAACTATTTTCTTAGTGGCTACTTTGTTTTCCGAGAAGGATAATTGTTACACCACTTTGTTAGACTTAAGGGTTAAACAAATAGTTTGGTATTGATTTGATAAAGAGAGTTCCAATTATAATGAGTTGTTTTTTTGGTTACAAATAGAGAGAAGAATTTCGTAATGACATCATATTATAGTTCACATGTATTAGATGTATGATTTAAATAATTAGTTAGTTATAACAAAAAGACACGTACCTCCCTTGTATTGATTGTCTCCTCTCTTTTTTTGATAATATAGGAGGCAAAACGCCACTAACTGCCAATTATAGTGGGCATATCCTAGGGGTGGCGATACTGAAGCGATCCTTGCTTAAAGTGGTGATGATCCAAGAAGGAGGGGTAGTAAAAACATGGTAACTGAACGGGAGGCTTAAGGCAAAATTTTCCATCCAATCTGCTGTATAGTTTCCTTCACGATAAGTGTGTACTAGGCGGATTTCCCAGTCTTTGGAGAGAAAAGTTTTGATCTTAGAGACCAATGTCTAGTTGTAATGGACAACAGGATTTATCTTAGTTTGAAGTATCAATATATTTGTACCATCCACCTTTAAGATGGCATGCCTCACACCTGCATTCCATGTAAATTCGAACCCTTTCAAAGCTCCCCATAGTTCAGAAGCGATAGATGTGCAACTGGCAATACGAAAGGCAAAGCTCGTCTTCCAATATCCCTGTTCATCCCGCAGTACTCCTCTCGCTAATGCCAATCCACTAGCACCTTTCACAGCACCATCCGTATTTAGCTTGCACCATCCGGTGGTAGGGCACGCCACCTGATCTGTACCGCATCATAAGAAGTTCGCAGGTTAGTTAAGTTCGTAAGAGTATTTGCCTGCACAATTATTTTAACTGGGGTCATAATCACACCCACTTGGGAATTCAGAGGGACCTCAGAGAATATCCCCTTATTACACCACTTCCATAGAAACCAACAAGTCACACCAAAGATGATGCTCCAATCAAACTCACCAACAATATAAGTGGCCTGGGATAAATTATCAATCAACCAAGGGGTGGATTATGCAGAAAAAAAAAACTACTCTAGAAATGGTTAGGAAGCAACCTTCTCTAAACTGTGGCAGCGGTTGGCCAGCCATGCAGTACGTGGATGCAAGGATCCTCAACAATTAGGCACCTTCCATAGGTATTATCAATACTGAGGTGTTTGCGACAGCGTTCCACATTAGTCAAAAGTTTGCCCTGCAGAGCTAGCCAAAGAAACATGTGAATGCGTTCGGGACCCTTAAAGTTCCACGCAAGTTTCCAGTGAATATTCGGTGACTTCCAGGAGCAATTATACAGCTTCTCATAGGCAGATTTAACATAAAAGCATCCCAAAGCCATCTAACCATTATATATTTGATCACGTTTAGTTGTATTTGTAAGAGGGCTTATGGCTACAAGGCTTAGGTGCTGCACATCCCGGTCTACACTTCAATATGGTGCACTTCAGTTTGGTGCATGGGACTTACGAGGTTCTGCATATCCCGGTCCGTGATGAGAGGGAATTTACCCCTAAGTACATACCGACGAAGTTCCCCCTCCTTTATGGTGTGTAGGTTAATGAAGAAACGGATTGTTGCCTGGCATAATGCCTCCTCGTCATTGCACCAATTATTACCTTCGAGCTTCAACATATTGACACGATTTTGCCATCTCTATGCTCTTGTTTTAGCATGAAAATAAGAGGTATTACGATCTCTAAACTGAATCCAATCACATCTCATCCTTTGGTGCCACAATAATTCCTCTTGTATGAGAATAGTCTTGTACTCCTTTAATAGAGTGTGTTCTAGGTTTTGCAAATTTTGTGATGGGTGCTATTCCAATGCCTTTTGGAGGCCAATTAGGTGAGCCTCGAGTCACCTTTTTCAATGTTAGATGTTGCCAAATACAGTGCAGTTCCATTCTTTGGCCACCGTCGCAAAAGCACCAGCCGTTTTGATATGTAGGAATACTATAATTCCAGTGCCTGTGAACTAAAGCTATGAAAGAGTCAGAAGTAAGCCTGGGAGCTAAAAACCGGAAGATCGATTGATTGTTCTGCTGTGTTACCCTACCCGTTTGAATGATGAGGGATTAATGGTCAGAATGGAATTTAGGGAGATAAGTGATCGAGCAAGCGTGGAACTAGTGCAACCAGACATGATTTCCCAATACCCTATCAAGTCTCTCCATCAATTCTCCCCTAGACCAAGTATATCGAGGATCGTTAAATCCCATGTCATGTAGTCCAATATATTGAAGAAAGTTCCTAAAGAGCTAACACGAGTCACGTCTCCAAGGCTAACCTCCTTTCCTATCCTTAGACATTAGCAGGGCATTGAAATCACCTACAGGGAGCTAGGGTTGATTCTGGACGGTCACGTGGAGGTGTCGTAAAGCAAGCCACAAAACCTTCCACTTAGGGGAACCAAGACTCGCATAGATAGCAGTTAAAAAATACAGAGGTCCTATAGCTCCTCGTATACTCAAATTGATGAATTAGGGATGGCAGGGTCTATGCTGATGTGCATGTTTACCGTCCAAAGTATCCCGATTCCTCCACTAAATCCAGTTACTTCTACAAGAAAGGAGAACAGAAAGCCCATATGAAGAATCACCTCATCCGCCTTTCCGCCACTGATCTTAGGCTCCACAAGAACTACTAAATCAAGATGATGGGTCGATTTATATTCAAGAAAGAAGCACAAAAATCATGGGCTACTTGCACTGTGACAATTCCACACAAAAATCTTTCCCATCATAGTAACGTAAGGGAGTGTAAGGGAGGTCGTTCGGACAACATAGGCGAGGAAACCTCATCCATCTCCACAGTGTCCATCTCGGAAGAATTTCCCTCTGAATCAGGGCTAACATTATTGACGTTTAGGTACAGTTCCAATGCTTTGCGTGTTGATGTGGTCGGTTTATTTAGTCATGCACCCTTCTTCACTCTTAGATTCACCTATGACCCTTTGCCCTTACTATGCTTTGGGTCGGGTGACTTGCTTGGAGCACCATGCTATCACTTGAGTGGGATTGTGGAGTGTAGGAAGAAATAGGTGCATGTATCACAAGAGCGGTGTGCTATCATGGATCGAGGGTGGTGTTTGTATGGAGTATTCCAAGCCCTACATCTCAGTGCCTAGAGAGTCAGCTGCATTTGCCTCCATAATGGGTTATATCATAGGTTTCGAGGTGTTGAGTCGTAATTGTATTCCATTGGGAGTGAGAGTTGGTGTCCCACCTGTCCCAAAAACTACTATTGTTTGCCCTCTGGCAAGTTTGGGCTCAATTGGGAGGCGACGTTGTAGGGTGTCTTTTCCTAGGGACTGTGTTGTGCTTGTTGTAGTTTCGTGGGTACGTTGCGCAATTTCCATTGGCGGCAACTCATTGTTCCTAATTAATTCAAGCATATCACAACGTGAACCAGACCCCAATATGTCCTTTTTTTTCAATAGGGGTGTAGGAGTAGGCCGCATGCTTCCCACAACCTAGTTGTGCTTCACGTATGGTCTCGTTACTCTAGCGACCATTTGCATCCAGGGGCCAAAGGTGGTGCTTGCAGCAAGGGGTGGGGCTGTTGCATTGCGCGGTAAGGATGGAGACTTCATCTGAATCTCCTCTTCCACAGTCATCCTTGATAATGCCTCTTGACACTCGGTAGTCACATGTCCAAATCTCCAAATCTGCCACAGGTGTAACAAATATGTGGTAGGCCTTCGTACTCTACCCTTTAGTAAGATCGAGTTCCACTGCTATTTGTGCGAACTTCCCTCTGTCTTCAGCAATAGTATTATAGTTAATCCTATGCCCACTAATTTGCCAATGGCACGTAACGTGCTTTTGTGATAGTTTTGAAGGAACATACTAGGGAATCTCACCCAGGCTATTATCGCGGTTGGTGTAACATCGGAGGTAGAGAATGCTGGACTCCAGGGTTAGACAGTCAAGTATGTGTTGCACACTATCCAAGGTCTTCCCACGAGAACATTGACATAATCGCTTGATAGTTGGAATTTAACTAGAAAATAATGATTTTCTAGATCCACCACCTTATCCTTGCCCATCGGCTTCCACAATGTTTCAATGCGAGTCTGCAGTGCTCGCACTCCCATCATTCCTCCCAGTAATCTAACAACAACCGTTTACTTGAGAAAAGTAGCTAAAGTGTTCCGAATCGTCTCAGAGAACT
Source organism: Erythroxylum pedicellare (assembly GCA_027563575.1). NCBI lineage: Eukaryota > Viridiplantae > Streptophyta > Magnoliopsida > Malpighiales > Erythroxylaceae > Erythroxylum > Erythroxylum pedicellare. The sequence goes on from JAOQMP010000208.1 coordinate 10,894,012, forward strand.
GAATAGTTGGAATATCGGTTCCTTTCGTAATCTCTACATCTTTTAGCTGTAGAATTACATCTAACTCTTGGTCAAAGTCATGACTTGGCTCTTCAGTCCTGGTTCCCAGTAATGTCTCTTTGAAGGAAGGTAATGGCGACCTATTCTCCAACTCTATCGCCTCATCTTCTGGAGCTCTAAACTTGGATTGTCTCCTTCTTTAAAGTAGATGTTATATACGAATCTTGCATGCTTAATACAACATAATCATTTTCTCTTTCTCTGCCTGTATCTTTTCTTCCTACCAAATTATGGTTGAGTCGATCATTGTCCCTCATTCAATTAAAATTTATAATAATTGTCATTAAAGCATCGACCCTTAAACTTAGCAAATTATAAAAGAAAATACTTGTGGAGCTAAGTTATGCAGGCTTGAAGAAGGCGATCGAAAATTAATAGAGGCGCAAGTTAGAAGTAGAAAATTTATGTTAGATAGCCAAAGTAGAATGGATGAACAATAAAAGGAGTATTTTTAGGTTAAAAATCATGTTTTTACAATTAATACAAAAGTCTAACCTAGAATAATGAATGAGTCATTCCACAACCCTAGAGGAGACAGGAACACAAGCTAAGGCTTCACAAAAAAGGGAAGGTTGCCCAACCTCTACAAGATTCAATATAATTGAACTCCCTAAGTTCGATGGTGAGTAAGTCAAATTATAGATATGCAACTCCCAAAATTTGAGTTTCGAAATGTACTAGTCCAGCCAAAAAATAGTACAAAACTTACCTTATTAGTATCAATTGTTGGTACCAATCTGTACCAGTGATTTCTCATGTTCGGCTGGTATTGTAAACTTTAGAAATTTGAAGGACTTTTCTGCAAAAAAGAAATAACTCACTCCCTCTCCTCTCTTTGCCTACGCAAATTCATCTCCACTCTCTCTGCTCTCGCTCCTTATCACCACCCACACTAATCACCATTTTATGCAACAACAAAACAAAAGATTGCAAATTTAGCAAGAACATGTAAAAAAAAATAATGAAGCACACAAAACCCAAATTTCAGAAGACAAAAAAGAAAACATACTGCACATTCATATGGTCAAAGCCTCTTCAAAAGAACGACAACCAAAAGAAGATAAGAAGAGAGTTTGTTTCCAAAACAACATATAAAACAAACAATCTGTCACACTAAAAGGCAAAACAAAAGCAGAAACCAAGAAAGAAGAAGAAGAATAAGAATGTGAAAACTGAAACAATATAGTTGTCTGGTGGAGCTGTGGATGTGAGTTTTAGTTTTTAAGAAAAGAGAATGTGGTGTTTTGCGAACTGAAGAATCACAGCATGACATATCATGTTTTTATAGCTAACCAATGTTGTGCATACCCTTTGTTTACTTAATCAAATTCAATTTTGGAATAAGGTTTCCATACATTAAGGATAAGATAATGTCTAGAGTCAAATATTATATATATATATTTCAATAAGTAATTATAGTGTATTATTCTTTATTATGTTTATTGGTCTCTACATGTCAGTGACTATTATTTGATATAGGGTTAATTACAAAAAATCCATACTTTGCTCAATTTTATAATTATAGCCCGAACTTTAAAAAGTTACAATAAAATGCTAAAACATTCAGTTTTTTCAATTCTAGCCAGAACTTTAAAAAATTGCAATCATTTTTATTTAGTCCACTTTCTCGGTTTATTATCAAAATATGCAAGTTCTGCAATTAATCACAACGCTCAATCAAAATAATACAAAAATGAGTATATTAAAATTGAATCAAGGTAAAATCACAAAGGAAAAGTTAGAATATCATCAATGATCCAAGATCCATCATCATACAATCCATCATCATCGTATACATTAAATGAACAAAAATAAAGATGGAAGAGAGAAAGAAATTTGGATTGGATAACTTGAGAAGGCAGTAGCATTAGAAGACTCGCTTACTCTCTCCTCTTTTTCCTCTTCTCTCTCTTCTTCTTCTC
>JAOQMP010000208.1:10959411-10973873 GCA_027563575.1 Erythroxylum pedicellare
TCCCTCCTTTAATAAATTAGGAAAACAAACAAAGGAAAGGAAATCTCATTTCTCTTCTATTCTTTTCTCCTCTTTTCTCCTCAATATTTCCTTTCCTTTCTCTTGTGCAATTAAGGATCCAAACAAAGGCTTATGGTCAGACATACTAATGTCGAGCTAATAATTCTAGAAGATAAGCCCATTCATCCTGCAAAAATTGTTGTTGAACAACGGCAAAGCTAAGTGTAGATAGGTCAGTTGGGCTAATATTTCCAAGATCTATATTCTTGTTAATTGGAGCTCGTTCAGAACAGGTATAATAGATGGAATAATCACAGTCCGGAAAGGTCCACAAAGGCTCAGTAGCTAAATCAGTCTTTTTTGCATTCAAGATAATCAGTTAGAACTGTAAAAGTTTTGAAGCTCCAGTGGTAATGTAGATGATGAAAACCATACAGGAGTATATAACATGGAAATCTTCTTAAGACGCATGCCAGATCAGCCAGAGGGTTTGCCAATCTACACCGTTGAGACAGTCTCAGTAAGCAGTTAATTGAGCAACTTCTAGCTAATTAGCCACACTATCTAATTGATAATATAGACAAGTAGACGAAAATATGATCAACAAGAAATGAAACACTTGGCTGAGAAAGGTGAGATATTTACCAGGAAACAACAAACAAGAAGATGGCACAAGCAGTAGAAGAGCTCCCACTCAAGAGCCCTTTACCAAAGCACAGACATTTGGTGACGCAGCTCACCACCACTTGACTAATCAGCAACAACCCAAAAGCCGATAGTCCGTAAAACGTCGATGCATCAGTCCCGTAAACGCAGTAAGTACTCTCGTCGTACTTATCAGGCATCACCTTAGCCTAAACAAAGTAAACCCCAACATATTGTTAAATAAAAAAGAAGAAATATATAAACACAATAAAAATACCCAGAAAGAGAAAGAGAGAGAGAGAGAGAGAAGGAATTACAGAGCTGCGGCGGCGCTCGGCGCCGATGGCGAGAACGAAGGCGATGAGATGAAGAGAAATGATGATGGCTAAAATAGAGACGGAGACAGCCATTGTCTGAGAACGGAGATTTTGAGCGAAGAGTGCAAACAGGAGACTGTCTTTTCAACAGTTACTATGTCCCTTAATTTGTCCGAGCAATTAAGTCGGCACTCGGCAAGGTCTCTGCTTTTGGTGAGCCTACTTTTGCTTTGCGTTTTTTTCCTTACTTATCAAAAAGCATCTAATTCTAAGCAATGAGTGAATGATTGAACTTGAATAGTGAATGAACGGTGGCAGTCACTGGAGTAGTTTGGGAGTTGGGACCTATGAACTGACTACCATTGACAAACTAGTCCACTAAACGCTCAGCCGCACCGCAGTTAGATTCTGGTGAGGCCTTGTTGGAGCTCCAATCGTCGGCCCATGGGTTAAATCGAGTTATTTTTCATGGCCGGTCCGTCTAACTATAGGTTTAATTTTTTAAAAGTAAATTAATGTAGACATGAGCCTAAATAACTAAAGTTCGCATCTAATTAAAAAAATTACATTAATCTATATTTTTAATTTAAAAAAGATTGGTGAGTCAATGTGGGTTAATTCAGGTACTGCTATAAACTTTATTATTATTGTCATTACACAGTTACATTGTATAAAGCATATATTTTACGTGAAGCCGCAAAAGCAAAAAGCGGGAGCTTCCTATTTGAAACCAAATTATTGAGAATAGCAGCATGTATGCATCTTGTTGTGCAGTGGTGATTTGGTTTAGCCTTGTTAGGTTATTTTTTATTAGGTAGTCATTAATAGAATATAATATTATTCTATTATTTAGAGGAGAGGATCATAATGGTATAATAAATGCACTAATTATTCACATTCAACGACTAAGATCATATTTTATTTAGAGCATAATAAGATAATAGAATCGTACCTCCAATATTTGATATGTGGTATTGAACCCTCTCCATGCTTCACCAAAACCTATCAAAGAGAAAAATACAAATTTTATGCAAGAGAGAGTAATGGTAGAAGATCCTTGTGCTTTTCACACCTACATACACTCAATATGCAACAATCTCACCTTATGTTATATATTATGACATGTTTTATCATAAGGGGTAGAATAGGCTAATTGTGTTATTTAAATGGATGATGTGAACTATAGTTTAATGGGTCAATATATAGTTATTAGGGTACTACCATGTGCCTCAAATGTAATTAGCAAATTAATCATCCCATTATGGTTATTAAATATACATTAGGCAATTCGATTGTGATTAGGCATATGGAATTAATATTGTGATTATATTAGTCCACGTATATATTTCTAACATATAATGGAATAAAATAGAAAAAGAGGGTTTTACATTATATCACATTTCATCCTTAACAATAAGGTTATGTTTGATTAGTAGTTTATTAATAGAATGAAATGGAATATAATATTATTCCATTATTTGAGACGAAGATTTATAATATAATAAAATATGATGGAATAAAAGAGAAGAGTTTCATATTACATCTCATCTCAAAATGATAAACTTTCAACTTGACTTTGAACTATACTTCTTACATTATTTTAGGAAGTATAAATTAAATAATGCTAAAACCATTTCCTTAGTTTTCTTTTTAATTTAGGGTTTCTATTTAATAGGTAAAATAAAAAAATATTACTTATGTTCTCATATTGAGGAAATTCTTAGACTAAAAGTTTTCATAACCTATCCAACAAAAAGATAGCGGAAAAAGAAACTATAAAATCTTATTAGTATTTTTCATATTAATTATCTGTTATTGCACATTAACATATGTGTCAGAAATAATTTTTGAATAAATAAATAATATTAATTAAAAATAATCATAATCAAACACTTTGGAAGTGTCAGATTGTTAGGTGGAGTAGCATGAACTTGTGTGAGTTTCAGTATCTACTTGGTAATGAGCTAGGCGTTATCTAGTAAGAGAATGCGCAGACTTAATATGTATAGACAAAATATGCTAGATCGCAAGTGTATGCTTGGTATAATCTTCTCATGACAAGTTTTGTGTTTTATGATTTTAGTGCAGTATCAAACCTTATCTTGTATGCATAAAAATAATCCAACGCCTTCATCAAATACTTGAACAAAACTTGGATGGACGAGTTTGAGTGCATCCGTTGATCATTGACCAGAAGATGTACATGAGGCATAATGTGGGCACATGCCAAAGCCTATCTGTATTCCTCGACGCTTGAAATACTAAGCAAGATATACTATGCAACACAAAGCTTCCGGTTCAAAATTTGTAACATCACATACAAAAGTCAAAATTTGGCAACTCACTTTGAAGCTATGTTTGACTTTCCATATTCAATTTGCTTCTGACCCATTGCTTGAACTAGAACTTTGAGTATTGACTACTGCCGCTCATCCCTTCATTTGTTAGCAGAGAAACGTACACATGATAGAGTTGGCATGCGTATTATTTAGATTATAATATAAAATTCAAAGTAAATGATAATTGATATTATGTGATATCCTTGTTAAGCTTATCTTATTGTTTAAGTATGTTTAGATTATTATTTCGATTATAAGCATAACAAACTCTATTTATTATATATAATAATTCGTAGGATATAATTGTCTAATAAATATATAATTAATAATGTAATTACACTCATAATTAATTTGATATTAGTTGTAACTATCATACAGTAAGAAAATAATAATATTAGGACCATGTAGAATCTATTAATTAATTAATTGATAAATAAGTAATTTATTAATTATAAGTTGTACTCAATAAACAAAGTTTTGTTTATCTAGTAAGTGTTAATTTATATATATTGATTTCATATGGATGAAGATAAGCCAATTATATATATACATTACCTTAGCAACTCCATTGCTGCTTGCCACATTAGTAACGCAATTACATCATAAATAGGTTGTGTTTAATTATCAACAAGGTGACAACTACATTTCAATTTTTACAAACAACATCTTTACACTTTGATTCTTAAACACATAAATTAAATGAAAAAGATGATGTTATGAGGGAAAATTCGCAGTTTGGACACCTTTTTGTTAAATTAAACGTCTCACTACCAAATCGATGGCTATCGAATACAACTAATTCTCCCAACTAACGTTGCCCTTTATCTTGACACGAGACTCTCCACGTCAGCACCCTATCAGACTTTGACTTCGCTAACTTCAAATAAAACAGAAATGAATGAAGGACTTGCCAAAACTAACACTTGTCCATGCGCAACGCCTGCACTGTGCCTTCTCCTTCTCCTTTTTAAGTTCCCTTTTTCAAGAATCACTCCACGCTCGTATCCTTAGGAAGAACATCTGTCTCATAACTCCTGTACACAGATTAAGGTAGCATTAACTCAGAATTCTGAGTCAGTCCCCGCTAGAAAACCATTCCGTTTACATAACCTTCCCAATCGACATGGCTGATTCAGATCTCTCAATCATTCTTCCAAGGGTTCTCATTGTCTCCCGCCGAACGGTTCGTAAGAACAAGTTCGTAGATTTTGTGGGTATGTTTTTGTAACTCCTCTACCTTTCTATTCCTTTGATCCACATATCCTTTGGACATTGGAAGAAGGGCATAGATTTGTTAAATAAATGATCCCTTAATTATTATCTTTATCCTATGTATGTTTACTTTTAACCTTTCCATCCATCGCATACAAATGTTAACCATGAATGACTTAATGTGCTCTTCCCACTCTTATCACGTCTAACAGATCGTGTCATTATGCTATAAATATCTGCACTAAATAATGCAAAAGAAGATGGAAGACTAGAGATTGGTTCAAAGGATTGATGTTGTCTAATTTGATGAACAGGAGAGTATCATTTGGATCTTATAGTGAGCTATGGAGCAGTACCAGTTATAGTCCCCAGGGTAAGTGGACTCCACATGTTGTTGGAAAGCTTCGAGCCAATCCATGGCGTCCTTCTTTGTGAAGGTGAAGACATCGATCCGTCCCACTATGACGCAGAGCTTTCTGGGTTTTCACCTGAAGAGCTTGAAGAGATTAAAAAAGCTCATGCAAGCGACACAGCCATTGACAGAGAGAAAGACACAATTGAACTGAGGCTCGCAAAGCTTTGCCTTGAGAGAAACATACCATACTTAGGAATCTGCAGAGGGTCACAGGTTCTTAACGTTGCATGCGGAGGCACACTCTATCAAGATATAGGGAGAGAGCTCTCATTAAAAATCTTTAAGGACCAAAGAGTAGAGCATATCAACTATGAGAACTACGACAAACACCGTCATGTGATTAAGGTTGAAGAGAACACTCCTTTACACCGCTGGTTTAAGGATTCTTTGGAAGAAAATAAGATGGAAATCATGGTAAATAGTTATCATCATCAAGGTGTGAAGAAATTAGCTCCAAGATTTGTGCCAATGGCTTTTGCACCAGATGGTTTAGTTGAAGGTTTTTATGATCCTGATACTTACAATCCTGACGAGGGAAAGTTCATTATGGGACTTCAGTTTCATCCAGAGAGAATGAGATGTCAAGACACGGATGATTTTGACTATCCTGGTTGTCCAGCTGCATATAAGGTAAAGCTAAAATCGACCCCGAAAGATTTATATCTCTTTCGGAATTCTTTTGTTTCACAGTTAATTAGAATTCAGAATATCTGGTCATGTGATTGTGCAGGAGTTTGTGAAGGCAGTGATTGCATATAAGAAAAGGCTTATTTATTCGTCGTCTGTACCGAAAGCCCCAAAACTTAACCAGGAGCTGGAAACAAAGAGACAGATCATCGTTAGAAGTTTCTCTATCGCTAGGAACATGTACAGCTCAGGATGTGGAATGATTTCAGGCCAAGAATCTGACTTAGAAGTTGGAGCTGAGTTCCTACAGGTTAGTTGTTTATTGAAAGAAGAACTGACACTTATTCCAGAGTCCTGAAAAGGACATGTTGCTAGTAGAGTTAAAGGCTTTTCAAATGGTAGACTGCAAACGGTACTGCAATTACCGAGTTATTACAGCAAATATAACTGGTTGAATGTATAATTGATAATTGCAGGCGAACACAGCACTGAGCTTGCAGCAGGTGAATAGGCTGAAGCAAATGGGAGCAACAGTGAGAAATGGAGGTGGGTATAGGGAGAGATTGATGATGAATGAGGAGAGGGAGAGAATTGGAAGGGCTGTAATGGGGAAGATGTCTGTTGGCCAACTATCAGATCTCATGTCCTTTTATCATGTGATGGGAAAGATATGTTCAGAGGCCTTGGAGAGAAAAGTAAACGAAGTTGAGAACAAATGAGTTGGTCCATGTCCTGCTTAGTCAATAAAAATATGATCAGTTCTTTTTTCAGAAATAGTCTTTTTAAGTTATAAACAAAATGAAATTTAACATTCCAATTTTAGAACATTCGATCCGACGACTCAGCTTACGTAATCCCTCCAATTTTAAACCAAGGAATTGAAAAGTTACTACTTTTCCTCTTATGAATAATAAATGTATGATTGCAATAATAAAGATATTTAATAATATAGGCACAATGATAATAGCAATAATAATAAAAAGCTGCTTCTCCATGAGGGAATAAAGACGCACTCACCTTTCAAAATTGAAGTTCGGTTGCCAACTGCATTTTTCGTATAATAAGCAAATGTTTTTGGGGTAATCTGATTCCTGTATAAATTAAAGATAAGCTACATGCCGTCGTCCTCATTATTATTATTATTATTATTTTCATTCATATTTTATTGGAGGAGACCATTTGCATTTGTTTTGACTGGCATTTCTAACGTACCATAAAAGTTGTATATTGCCCCAAATCTACCTATCTATCTATGTATATAATATCAAGCCTTTAAACTAGCTACGTCACACCATCAAATGTCTCAAGTTTTTATACATCAATGAGAATCCCCACTTTAATTATCAAGCTCTTGATCTAATGGTTTAGACAGTTTCTCCACTTAATTATGACCGTATTCCGAAGAGAACTCGTACTGTTGGCATAGAAGTCGTTTTCATTGTACTCTGATACGGAGTTTGAGCTAATGCATAAAACTGAACAGGAAGACCACAAATAAATGCAGAAGGAAAAGTTATACAAACAACATTGACCTAACCTACAGTTCATTCACAAGAAAAAAGTAATTAATCTCTATCAGTCAAGTCCCCAGATATACATCTGTAGTAAGCAAGCTCTATAGTAAACTAATATCTGGCATTACAACCTTCCTATCAAAATCCTCTTTAAAAAGTAAACCAACTTGCATCCTTTGTGACCATCAGGACAGATAAAAAGTGCCTGGTCTAACACCCATCAGAACATAGAAGATTACATGTGATCATGAAAATTGCTGACAACGGTTACAAGCCCGACCACTTTGTTAACTAGTTTAGCAGCACCATACTTGAGCAGCTTATCCTAAATCTATAATGCTTCATTTCATTTTCTTGTGGAGCATTATTGCCTAAAGTAACTCTTTTGCTTCAGAGGCAGTTGTCATATTTTTCCTCTCTCTTGTTCTTTTTTTTTTTTAATTTTCAAAAAATGCTCTTTCCTTCATCCATGTAGGCGTAGGTGACAGTACCGAGCACTATAAGTGTAACCCACCAGTCATCTTCAGCCGCACACTTGGAATTATAAATCTCGCAACCCATATTCATTCACCGAGTTTAACTTAACTTTCCGCCATAAATAGTTGGAGAAGAGCTACAACTTCACGTTACCGACGGCTGAAAAACAGGAAATCTGGGTGATTGACCTGACGCTGTCTCAACCACTTATCAGCAGCCTGGAACAGACGATTCGCCAATTGGCATTCAAATCCCCCGTTTGGTGTCCACAAGGACAACTTGAACTTGTACGATGCAAGGCCAAAAACAGGCAACGACATCTTTGGCACCCCACCCAACTCCCTGGGACATGTTACAACTGGAGCCTGAGCACCTCGTACACCTGCCAAGAAACTCGACATTATGACTATAATAAAAGCAGCCCCATACAGACATAGTTCTAACCGATAGCGACATACAGGGATCAAGTGAATTAATCATCATAACTTAAATCAGGTTTAAGACGCAAGATACATGAATATTGCACATCCATAAATAATCCCATGGAATTACTACGCAGTCATTGAAGAATAAAGCAACAACGTCAACAGTGTCGATAGAATCCACCTCTATGGACCGAAAAGTAATGCAGATCAGTAAGAACAATATTATAACGACTCGCAAAAATAAAAGTATGCATCTTCTCCTACAAATCTGAGATTTTTTATTTCATTCCCATAAAAATGCAGCTTTCTACTACTAATCTGTTTCAAAGTTTTGCTTTCATCACAAACAAGCAGGCTAAGAGCTTTTGTCCTTCAACATTCTTCCAGTCTTGTATTCATAACATTTTATGTCAATTAAAGGTAAAACTTATCGGCACTAAAAGTTAAGAATCAAAAAAGGGCGTCACATAAACAGTTGATTCGGTCATCGTATCAAGAGGGAAAACAATTAGAAGAAAAAATTCATCATCTACAAAATTACAGAACCTACTGGAACAAATACAGAATTGGCAGACGTAGGGTACCTCCGAATGGGGTATGAAGATAATGATATGTTAAAAAGCAAGCATCCAAGTCTTTTAATGTTGGCCCAGTTGGTATTCTGTAGATTGGGTACCTACAAATTGCAAACACAATATGTGAATAATAATTGATAGAATGACATCAGAATCGTATGCAACTCCATGAAAAGTACCAGGCCACAGAAATCCAGCTAGATGCTAGTAAATCACAACTTCTAAGTGTCCTCAGCTCAGGGAAGCGGATAGCAAGATCTGATATCTGTTTACAAAGAAATAGGTGAGGAAATATGAAAAATAATACAAATAGTTAACAGTATCTCATGAACTTGACTACCATTAGAAACACAATAACAACCTTGTCCGTTAACGGTTCCCGGCTGTAAGGGGGGTCTCGTTCAAGGTACTCAAATAGCAAATAACCTTGTGGATTAAGAGATTCACTTTCATCACTAGAAGCATCCTCTAGAGGAGCAACATCTTGGTCTCCCAAAGATAATCTATCCATTCTTATAGGACATTCATTTATAAAATGAAGATGAGTCCATGGTTCCACAGAGCATTTCAATCCACTTTCAGGTTCACAATCACTGCTACCATCACTACTCGAATCCCTATAATCACTGTCACTGTCCTCACCACGTCGCCTGTCATAAAGCAGATTATCAGTTCAGGTTTACAAGTGTCACACTAACAAATCTACAGCTTTAAGGTGTCAAAGGAAAGAGAGCAACCAAACAGTTAAAACTAACCCACAATTGTTGTTCAATTAAAAAAAATCAACGCAAATGTTTCTTGAAAGAATTGTTTTAAAAAAAATGAACAACTAAGATAAAAAGATAATACCAGGTCTCACCACTAGAGACACAAATAAATGCAAATAATTCTTGAACAAATTGTTTTAAAAAAATGAGCAACTATGATAAAAAGCCAGCTTGCCTCCCTTTCTTAAAGCCTTGCATAGTTTGTCAGGAACTTTAACAAAGCTTTTGCTAATGGGTTACATGATACAAAGTGTTTGAAATAGCTGAAACTTTTCCATGGAATCATAACAAGCTACCATCTAGCAGTTTCCAACTTCGACATTTTTCTTACAGAAGAAAGTTTCCTTCCATAAAAAGGTTTCCACTTATGTACATAAACTTAATACGCTCATAGAGGCATACTGCTGCAAGTGAATGATGCAGATCCAAACAAACTGGAACATGATGAGGTCAGAAGTAACATTGCTCAGAAAAGTAATTGCACTCAAAGCCAAGCAATAAAGGGAAATCAAATTGAACAATGCAAATAATAACACGTAAAGCATATTGGTTGACTCAGAAAAAATGCTGCGTTAAATGTGTTTTAAAATACTAACAAGTAAAATATGGCGCCATTGAATATTAGTCACCTTGATACAGCACATGTCTTCTTAGACTTGCCATATATCTGGATACCAGACAGATATGGAACATAATACTGAACAACGCTATCACAATCATTCAAAATCAGAGGTACTCCAGCACCATAAGCACTCCACTCCCTAAATGACTCCCATAAATCTCCAAGCATGAAATATGGTTGAAATTCCACGTCACAAGTCCTCCAGCTACGCATCGTTGTCTGACGTCAAAATTTATTACATCATAAATATGATAGCTGAACATGAACCAAAAGCAAATTTTCACAACAGTATATGTGCTAAGCCCTACAAGGTGATCATAAAAACTAAGCAAGCACTACAGATAATGATTCAGAAAGATTATATAATGACATGCAGTGAAGTATAAAGATTGATAGAATCAAACGAATTTAGTAAACCACTTTGAAGCCTGATAATCATATTTCACTAATATCACTAGGTTGTGACGTCTCAACAATCTTGAAACTTGTATTTTACCATTCTATTGCTCAATTTCAGAAACTACTCTAGGTTTGCAGCATTTTACAGCACCATTACACACCCACACCCACCATCATAATCAGAGTTTATTATGCACACATGCCATTTCGCACGATCCTGATAGTCCTCATTCAGACAGGGACTCATAAAAGTGAAGGCATTTAGAGAAATTATGTTCCATTTACCGATTTTGCTTCGGAAAGTCAAAGACAGTGAACATCATGGTTAAACACACCGGTTGTTGGTAACAGAAACAATGCATGTTCGGTTTCCATGAAGCAGAAGTCCATAAAACACTTGGAGATGTATCATTTAATCATTTACAAACAATTTATTCTTTTCTTCTTCCAAATTCTTCAAACCCCAAACAGGGTTTAACCGTTCCAACTCCTCCTACACACCGTAAAACAATCAAAATAAAGTGAAAATTCCAACATCATGAAAGACTAATATACAAATACGAACTTCAATGTACTGGTCAAGATCCCCCGGTTTCTTACCAACCAAACAAAAACTAACACAACTAAGATTCTGAACAGAAAAGGTCAAAAAAAAAAAAAGGTAATCGCGAAATGAGCAGATGAAACGGAATCGGTAAAACCTTGGGCAGGTACTGAGCGGGAACGGACGGCGTTATGGACTCCAAAAAGCGGCCTAAATTACTGAACGCCATTAAGCCCGTCACTGGTTCAAAAGCCGGCATCGCAGCAACCGGTTTAGGCAAGTCTCCGAACCCCATCTCCGGTTCACGAAAGAAGGCGGGCTTGTCCTTTACAGAAGAAGGCGGTGTGGTCGTCGCCGTAACATCGCTCTGAGCTCTCCGAAGTTGATCGTTCCGCTGATTGTGGTGGGCCCTACGCGCCTTGCCGGGACAGTGAAATCGATCCTCCCCACGGACGCGCGTGAACTGTACCCCTGGCCCCAACATCTGAAGCAATCACCGCCTCCGATACACAAACAAACCAACCCACACACCGCGGAAGAAGCAAGTAAAAGAAATGCAAAAGTTCGAAAGTTCTTGTAACAGAATCGGATCGGAGATGTGGAAATCGGGTTGGAGATTGAAGATTGTGGGGAGGTTGGTGGGCGAGTAATGGATCAAATAGAGAAGGGTGAGGGGCAAAATGGTAAATTGAGTGAGAGAAATGAATTTGAAAGACAAGGAGGAAAGGAGAAAAGCAACAGAGGGAAAGAGAGAGAATGGGAAGAAACGTAGTGGATGGATGGGCTGAGACGTTAAAGAGGGCGGAATTTGAAAATTAAAAAAAGAAAGGAAAACTAATATGTTCTTTTCTATTAATTAAATAAAAGCCGAGTAACAGGTTACAGGAACCCACATTTGACAAATAAATAAAAGCCGAGTAACAGGAACCCGTATTTGACAAACGGAGGGGCTAAGGTTATGGCAATTACGATTTTATGGGCGTAAAGCGGAAAGGATTTGTACTTTCTCTCTCTTTACTACTATTTTCATATCATAATAATTTATTTAAATTCAAATTGATAATATTGACCATGAAGTTTGTTTTTAAAGAAAATAGTGTGATGTGGTCATGCATTTTTATAAAATTATGATTTAATTGAATAAATATAGAGGATAAGAAGATTTAGATGGTGCGTGGGTCTGGGTGTTGACTGGTTGGGAGGAGAGTGATTAGTCATATTTTGGAAGTGAGGGAACGCCAAGTGTTCCCAACCGACAGCTGAATGGTAGATTTTAAAATCAGGAAAGCAACACATGGACTTGTCTTTTTCTTTTGATCTGTTTGATCATAAACGTTAGCGGTTAGCCTCACTCCCTCCCTCTCTAATGTTTGATTTTCTTGGACGACTCCAGCCCAGCCTTGGTTGGGGTTGAACTTGGAAGGGTATTGCCCACGTCACCTCTGCGTTTGAACTGTGGAAAAGGGTGCTTTTTTAATGTCGATAATTGTAGCTGCGACATTTTTCTTTGAATCAATTGCAAGTTGTCTCCAGATAACACGACTTGGTTAAATTAATGCTTGCCAAACTATTGTTAGGTTACATCTTTATGACAGTCCGGAAAGAAAGAGGATAATCGAATTCCCATAATTTGTAATTCCAATCTTAAATAACAAAAAAAGCTTTATTAATGAAAATAGATATTTTTTTTCCCCATAGACCCAAACCCAACTCATACGCCTAATTGCAATTAGTTTGAAAAAAAGGTTTATTAATTAGATATTGACTGAAGAAAGGAAATGAAAATAGGACAGGAGACCCACAACCAGCTGTGGTCCACTGGCTATCTTCAGAGATTACAGAAGCCTAACATCACAGCCCCTCCCAACTTATCCACCAATATCGTATCCTAAGTAGGTACAGTATTTGTGTATTGAATGGAGACAGCTTGCCTTCTATCTCTGGCACAATCTTGGAATTTCAGACACTAACTTCCAATAAATCGCAAGTTGAAGACTCCTCGTTAATGTATACAGGTAACTTTGGATGGTTAAGATAAACTACATGTATTTCATAGTCATCCCTTGTCGGTCTACATGTCACAGTTTCTGTCAAAGATTTATATTACGTCAAAACTAAAATGATAGAGAAAGGATGGGTGATTACCATTTCCTGGTTTTGTTAGAGTCGGTAGATATTTATTTTCGCAAGTCCAAGGAGTACAACATTATAAAATAGTTGAAACGCAGTAATCCCGCTCAAGAAAAAAGAGAAACCGGAAAATGCACCACAACCAGAAAAATAAAAGATCACAAATGCTAGGCTGTTACGAGGATGACCCAATGCCTAACTAGGCAAATCATCATAATCGTTTTTTATTTAAAAAAAAAAGGTATACCATGAAAGAAAACTATTTAAAAGTCGAGATCCAATTCTATGAACCCTAACTCGTCCTATTAAAATTCACCATAATGGTTACGGCAAAGAGGAGACCAAATGCCGTAGTCCATGCTGTGCCAAATGGGAATTGTTATATTCAAGTAGATTTCAGGTTTTTTCAAACTTAAAATAATTGATAGCATGCCATCACATGCACATTCAAGCCAATTTTGCAATTTAATTAACCATTTGCGAATCCTCTTTATTTTTATACTAAAAGTTGGGTTGGTCGAGTAGATTATGATATAGACTAATGGAAATGGGACTATTTATATAAAAAATGACACATGATCGCTGGTTTATGTAGATGCGTGACTAAAAGGTCGGTAATCACAAAGGCACCAAAAGGTTGATTATTGCATGCACCGACCAGGCAGGTCCACCAAAACCTTCATTTGATATATTGGTATTTGGAAAGGGGCGGCCTTAATTAGTGTTTCTTATCTTTTTAATTATTTTAAATAATAAAAATGAGGGAAGGAAGGTACAGTTAAACAAAACCTATGATGGAGGTGATAGACCGTAAGTGGTTTGGCCCACATAATACAGCGATGGTGGTGGAAATTCGGAAAATAAGAAGCAGACGGAAGAATCAGGCCCAAGGACTGCCACTCCTTTATCGAGATAGCTTCCAACATTTGATTAATTTTAATTACCAACTTATTCTTATTTTTCAACGTGTCATAATCTTATTGTATTATCAACGTCTAACGTCTAATGTTGATATTTTAACGATTTGAAATTTAAAAATTATACTAAAATACAAGAATTTTTAATTATCATCTCATTATAATATTATTCGTGAAGCATATTTTATTTTATAAAATTTTATTTAAAATAAATAAATACAATATAAAATTATATTTAGTTAAATAAATATCACAAAATAATTATTTGTGAGGTATAAATTAGTGATCTCTTACTCTTACTAAATCAAGTGGCTTTAATACTCTTTAAGGAGGATTTTTCTGAGCGCTTACTGTTTTCAACTCAATTATATTCAGTTACTTCATTTTGTTATTTGTTTAATTATTTGATATTTTAGTTTACTTTTCTTTATATGTCAACTAATGTAGTAAAGTTTGTCTCTCTCTATATATATATAGAATAATTTTTATTTATTGAAGCATGTAATTTCTAATTTCATATTTAAATGCAAATATATA
>JAOQMP010000208.1:10987200-11016593 GCA_027563575.1 Erythroxylum pedicellare
CCCATTTTGCCCCTTCTTTCATTTAATCCATCTACTAACTCCTTTAAGCTAACTTACTTCTAACCTTCCCATATTAAGTCTAACTTAATTCAAATCCTTCCATCAATTTATGATCTCTATTTATGCTACCAAGTTAATGACTACTTTAAAAAATAATCAGAGAATGGAATAATCAACTAAAACCTAAATAAAAACCTAAATAACAATTCACAAAAATTGGAAAATTTTTTGGGGTCTAACAGGCAAAGTGTTTAAAATTTGGATGGAAAGAGGTAATACTGGGGATTGGGCATATTGACAAGCAACAGGAGGAAGATAACAATAAGCTTATTGTAACTGATGTAACTAGAGGGTAAATAACTAAATATGTAATACTAGAGAACTCTCTCACTATGATGAAAAAATGAGGGAAATGAGTTTCTAATAAATGAGCACAATGCTGAAATCCTAACTATTTCAAATAAGTAAATTGAGTGCATTATGAAAACAAGGGTGAGAATGAGGAATATAGAATCCAATATGCTAATTCTAGAAGAAGATTTGCAAAGAACAAGGGCACGAAAAAAAACTTAGGGGAAATTCCCTAAATGGCAGTCCTAGTATAAATATTAAATGGCTTAATGATCCTCTCAAAAGGCCTATGGTAAAGGAGGTAGTGAAAGGCAAACAACTTTGCTTAGTGGGCTTTCTTGAAACCAAAATAAAAGAACCTCAATTACTCAATTGCCTTAAGTTTTTGGGTGCTACCTGGAAGCTTATTTCAAATCACCAATCCTATTATAATGGAAGGATAATTTGCCTCTACAATTCAAATATGATTAAAGTTCACGTTGATAACGAACGTGACCAATATATCCACTTGAAATGTTATAAACGGATCAAAATTCGAGTTTTGATCTATCATTAATATATGCTTCCAATTTTGGTTTTTAGAGAAATAAACTTTAGTTGGATATGCATAGATTACAAACTATAATCCAGAATCCATGGTTTTTAGGTGGGGATTTCAATTGCACATTAAGTTCAAAAGAGGTTGAAGGGGTTTGGCAAAAAATTTTCTCTAGGTGATACTAAAGAGCTTACAAACCTCCTAAGCAAAGTGGATTTGATTGATCTTAATTCAATAGGCAGGCTCTTCACTTGGTCATAAGTAGCAGAATGCATATTAGAAAGAAGCTTAACAGATCTTAGTTAACTCAATTTGTGTAAACCTGTTTCCTCATTCTTATGTGAATTTTGGTGAAAACTTGTTCTTAGACCGTTCTTACATGCTAATACAAAATTTGACAAAAAATAGAAAGTTTAAAACCCCATTCAGATTTGTTAATGGAATCTCACAAATGGAAGATTTCATGGATCTAATTTGTAGATGTTGTATTTAAGAATTAGAAGGGTTTAAATCTTATCAACTAATGCAGAGACTAAAATTGGTAAGAGCTACACTTAAAAATTTTATTCAAGGAAAAAAATCAAAACCTTATAGTCTTTAAGCCAGAATTAAAACAAACACAGGAGGATTGCTTTAACTCCTCATAAGATGTAATATTAAGGTTGATTGAATTGCAAAGGTTAAAGGAATATCAACAGGCTTTGATTATTCACACCTCAATCCGAAATCAAAAAGCTAGAGTTAATTGACTGAAGGATGGAGACTCTAAAAGGAATATGAATAAAATTGCAGAATTATATGATAATAGAGGAAGTGTACACTTAAATTGGGAAGGGTTGCAAGAATTGGCAAGAAACTTTTTCACTCAACTAATGGGATTCGAGGAAATAAATTAGCCTACTTACAATATGAAAAGAGTTTTTAAATGTTCAATCAGCTAGATTCTAAAAGAGTCTCTAGTCTCATCATTCTTAGAACAAGAAGTTAGAAGAGATGTATTCAGTTTACACCTCGTAAAAGCACTTGGTCCTATTAGGTTCTTAGCATGGTTTTTAAAAAAAAACTTAGGATGTCACTGGTAGATTATTAACTAAAGTTGTTTTGGAATACTTCTCATTCTCAAATTTGGTTCAAGAGATAAATTACACCTATAATTGCTTAGTGCAAAAGAAGCAAAACTCTTTAAATATGGTTGATTTCAAACAAATTTCCTGTTGTAACACAATCTACACAGTCATTGTAAAGCTCTTAGTTGAAAGACTGAAGAATATGCTAAATGATATCATAAATCCCTTGAGTGCCTTCATCGCTTAGAGAAATATAAGTGACAACATTTTACTTTTACAAGAAGTTTTAAAGGAATATACATAAGGGAAGATAATCAAAAGTTGCTTAATGCAAATTGACTTTTATAAAGCATTTGACACAATTAGTTAAAGCTTTATTCATGTTTGTCTTGAAGCAATTGATCTAATTGCAAGGTTTATGAAATGGAACATGACTTACATCCAGTCATCCCCTCTCAGTGTGCTGGTAAATGGAATTCCCATTAAACTTTTCAAAATGCAAGGGGGATAAGACAAGGCCCCCTATCGTTTCACCCCAGTAATGGAGGGCTTGTCCAAATTACTAAAAAAATTCACATCTTGCAATGGGAGTTTACAATTTCACTATAAATGTAGAGAAATTATATTAACTCAATTGATTTATGCAGATGATCTCATACTTATATGTGTTTCAGATTCTCATTCCATTAACATTATGCTTCAAATCTTGGAATTGTTCTGGATTAAACGTTAATAATGGTAAAAGTAGTTTATATATTTCATCAGATATGAGAACCCATGCAGAGCTGATCAGAATTACAGGATTGAATGTGCATCCCACCCTTTTCAGATACCTTAGTGTGTGCTTATCGCTACATCCACGCCTAAATTCTTTGAATGATTCCACTTCTTGAAAAGATAAAATCCAAGGTTAATGCATGAAAAAATTGATACCTTTCATATACTACTAGACTTAAACTCAATCATTTCTCTTCTCAGCAATTTGCACATACATTGGATAGCTTATATTGTTTTGCTAAAGAAGGTCATTAAGGAGATTGATAGAATTGTGAAAGCACTCCTCCATATTGGAAAAACTGAGAATTTCGAAAAGGCAAAGGTTAAATGGAGTGAAGTTAGCATTACTAAAGAAACAAGGTGGATTGGGAATCATATCTATTTCAAAAATAAAAAACGTTTTATTATACAAGAGAATATGGAGACTTTATACAGATAAAAAGGCCCTCTAGATTAAATGGGTCCATGAATCCTATCTCAGAAATATAAACTTCTGATAGATTACAAACCCAAGAGAATTTTCTTATATCTTTAATCAATTACTGAATTTAAGAAATA
Organism: Erythroxylum pedicellare; assembly: GCA_027563575.1. NCBI lineage: Eukaryota > Viridiplantae > Streptophyta > Magnoliopsida > Malpighiales > Erythroxylaceae > Erythroxylum > Erythroxylum pedicellare. The sequence continues at coordinate 10,990,492 of JAOQMP010000208.1, forward strand.
TGATCTACCCCTGTATCAAACAAAAAGTTGGGACATGGTGAAAATTAATGAGTTTGGTTCGACAATTGATCAGAATCAAGCCCTCTTATACACAAACATGACACTATTCAATTAAGGAACATAATTCCTATGGATTCCAAAGTATCATCTCTAATCCAAAATGGTGACTGGTATGGAAAGTTTGGAGAATACTCTGCATTTACTGAACATTTACCTAAACTTACTGAAGGGAATAGAGAAGATATCATCATCTGGACTCCTAACCTGAATGGAGGGTTCATAAATGACTCTTTTTGCAAAATTCTTACTAGTGGATTAGTATAAGTTCCTTGGCATAATCTCCTATGGAAACATACTATAAATCCTAAAGCCTCGATAATCACTTAGCTTGTCATTAAAAATAGGCTTTGGACTAAAATAAGATGGTTTGGCTCAAATGATTCAACATGTGTATTATGTAGAGAGGTTGAAAAAGATATAAATCATATATTTTTTCTATGTATTTATTCTAAAGAAGAGTGGAGTAGAATATAACACATGCTTGCTGATGTGTGCTTAATTGTTTACACATTCACTCCTTAAAACTTAATGATTGTTGTTGTGAAATGCTTAAGATACTTATTTTAGTTCATATTTGGTATTAGGTACAATTTGGAAGTTCAATATCCAAAATGAATTAAAAGCATATTCCTTGAGATACTTATCTTGATTTCAAACTCATTTGTCTTTATGGAGCAAGAAGGAAACGGATGAGAGTGAAGATGGGACAAGAAAAAGCAAGAAATGAAGAATTCATCATGAATGGAAGATGCACGATCATGCACCCAATTACATGATTGTGCGCAATTTCAAAAGAAGCCTTATTTGGTAATGCATGGTTGGATGCACGACTGTACACCCATTCGTGCATCTTCCCATAGCCCTAAATTTTCACATAAATAAACATTGGAGCGACAAAATGAAGGATGAATTGTTTTTTGAACGTGAGAATGGGCATAAACATCACTTCTTTGGGATGAATGGAGGCTAATCTTCCTTCTTCCATTTCAGAGGTGAAATCGAAGCTGAGGATCACATTTAAGCATCTCTTATTGTGTATTGTTAATCTTTCATTTGTGTATAAGTTGGGATTGAACCAAGAATCGGATTCCAAACTCATTCATCAATTTTCTCACTTTTATATTGATTAGTTTTTATTAGTTTAATTTTACTTTATTTTTTGAATTCAAAAACCAATCAAACCTTACCCCCCAAATCCTAAACATAAATTCTTTTCATTACAAAAGATACACGTACATTTCCTGTGGATACGATCCCTACTCACCACTACTATGAATTAGTGGTGCAGAGTTAGGTTTTATTTTCTGATGCATTCGACTTGCATCAAGAATTTTGGCACTATTGTCGAGAAGATTGGTGCTTTAGTCTTTGTTCTTAATTTTAATTGGTATTTTGTATATATTTGTTTATAATTAGTTTTTACATTTTTATCTTGATCTTTTCACATTTGTTTATCTTTGTGTAAAAAAAGGATACAGTGAAGGGAGTATGTCATTGCTAGATTATGTCAATGCTATTGGTGAAAATTTTCCCCATAACCCATATTCCCAATCCTATAATCAAGTTTGAGTGATCATACAAACTTTAGTTACGAAGGGGATAACCAACAAAACTACTTCCTAGATAGGCTACAGGATGCATAATAATTCTCGCATAGACCAAAAGCCTCTTATTCCAACTCAAGTACATCTCTGGAAGACTTAGTTAAGATTGTTGTTGCTAATATCGTACAATTTCATTAGGATGTGAAACGCTTCCACCAAGATGCGAGGTCTACATTTATGGCCTCGATAAGCTACATGGGTTAAATTGTAAGAACTATCAACCACCTAGAATTATAAAATGAAGAGAAACAACCATCTCAACCTGAGATGAATACAAGGAACATTATTGCGGAAACCTTACAGAGTGGAGAGCATCTTGAGAATCTTGAGAAGAATACTCAAAGGATTGTTAGTGAAGAAGAAGTTGAGAAGGAGCTCAAAGGAGAAAAGTAAATATCATTTAGCTCAAAGGTAAATATTGAATCCCTAATTGTTATTAAGACTAACCCTTCACCTTTACATAGTAGATTAGAGAAATTATCGAGATATTTCAGGAGTGCAGGGACTCAATAGAGATTAAGAGTTTGAAGATAATGAAGACAATGAATGTGAATGATCATCAACTTAGGCCCTATCTTGAAGATCCTTAAGTGGAGAAAACAAAATTTTGTGACATCTAAAGATCATAATTTTGTCACGTGAGGAGGAAAGTATGGAGTCATGCCGGTGATAATAAACAAAGGCACTACTTGGGACGCAACCCAAAGGAAGTTTGTTTCATTTTCCTTTACATTTTCACATTTATTATTTCTGTTGAACACTCCATTTCTTACATTTAATATTGCATTAGAAACAATGTAAGTTCGGGGGGATTATCATGTGTCTTTTAAGTTTTTTGTTTCTTATATGCATGTGTGCTTTTAATTTTGTTTGTTTATTATGTGTTTTTAAGATTATAAAAGAGAGAGAGAGAGAGAGAGAGAGAGAGAGAAAGACAATTATATCAAACAAATAAATAATTTCTCCTTTTCTATTGCTTTTAGGACTATATAGTCATAATTAGAGAGCGAATTGACTAGATAAATTCATGGTAACTTAAGCATGCACTTTTACTCTTATGATTAGTTAATATACATTATTTTTAGAAGAGTAGTGACTAGTGGTAGACATCAGCCTATGGGATTTTGAGCCTTTATAGATTAACACATCCACATCAGTCTCATTGTCTTTTATTTATGTGTGACCTTCATGACATATAAATCCTAACTTTGCTTTGATTTTTTTTTCAAGACCACATTTTTTATCACATGCATTAACATGAAAATGATATAGGCATTCTTTGTTTTTACAAACTACATTAGCCAAATAGCCTACCTATCAATATGAATTTTCATTTTGATAAGTCCCCTTGAGCTTTATTAGCCTTTTTTTGTGCTAATCACATTACATGCTTTTAACCTAACTAAATGTCCTACCTAAGCCTTAAAGCTAGTGGAGCATTTTTTGATTGCTGATGATTTTGGATGCACAAAAGTATAAGTATGGGGGTGTACATATATACGGGTTAGTTATAATTTATGGAATTTTATTTATGTCTTATCAATGAATTCCATTGTTGATGTAGCTTTTTTCAAATTTTTGTTGAAAAAAGAAAAAAGTATTTAAATAAGAGTGTCAAGGAGGAAATTCAATTATTTTGCAAAGTTATTCATGATTGGTTTTTCCTCCTAAAGTTGTATGGAATGGGTGATTTGAGTATGATGCATATAAGGCTGTTGTTTTGAAGGATCACTCCTTATAGTTGCAATGTATTATTTATCATCAATTTTTATGAGTGAACCCTTCTAATTCCTTATGCTTCATGATGGTTGTGGTTTGAGTTCTTGAATATGAACTGGGAAACATAGTTTTTGCATTCATCATAGCTAATCGTACCTAGTTTTAAGTGAATGTTAGTTTTTGCATTTGATGTTCTATTAAGTGTTTTCTCGTTTTACCAGCTTTGATGGCTTTTGCATCACATTATCTGAATACATCTCACCTTAATCCTTGCCCACATTACAACCTTAAAAAGTACTTTAATTTATGATTATGTTTGTGAATCTTAGCGGTGGAGAAATGAAATGATATTCAAAGTTGTGGAATGTCTTTATTATGAATGGTGTTTGAGTGTACCTATATATATGTATACTTAATACTTAAACACATTTTGTCAAAGTCCACCCCCAAATTGTTCAGTTTTTGAAGGGAATGGTTATCGATTAATCATGAGTAAAATTATTTAATGTTTAGTTCTTGCTATGGTTTTGAAAGTTATTTCTCTTATGACTATCTATTAATAGGAAATATGAAAAATATGAAAGTGTTTGCTTTGTGACTTTGACTTTGTTGTTTTGCCTAAGGATGGTCAAAATCTAAGTGTGGGGAAAATTTTATGTGTGCTTAATTATTTATACATTCACTTCTTAACACTTAATGACTATTATTGTGAAATGGTTAAGATACTAATTTTAGTTCATATTTGGTATTAGGTACAATTTGGAAGTTTAAGAGCTAAAATGAGTTAAAAGCACATTCCTTGAGACGGTTATCTTGATTTCAAACTCATTTGTCAATGTGGAATAAGAAGGAAATGGATTAGAGTGAAGATGTGGCAAGAAAATGCAAGAAATGAAGAATTCACCATGTACTGGAAGATGTACGGCCGTGCACCCAATTACATGGTTATGCACAATTTCAAAAGATACATTATTTTGGAGTTATGAATCCAATTATGCATCTTCCCAAAACCCTAAATTTCACGTAAATAGAAATTTGAGTGGTCAAATAAAGGATGAATCATTTTTGGAGCATGAGAAGGGGTAGAAACATCACTTCTTTAGGATCTATGAAGGGCTAATCTTTCTTCTTCTAGTTTGGAGGTAAAATCGAAGTCGAAGATAACATTTAAGCATTTATAATTGTGTATTGTTGTTCTTTCTCTCTCTAAAGATTGTTTATGCTATTCTTTGCTTATTGTTTTAGGTATTCATATATAGATTGTTAATATTCTCGTTCTCATTAGATTATTTATGTTTGTTCCATTGCTAGAATATGGAATACAATGCATAGTAGTTGTATTTCTAATCCATTTATGGTAAACTAATGGTGATGAATCATTAGGAATATCGTAAAATAGGTTAAATGACGCAAGCTTATATGGTTGTTGCCTAGATTAATCTATTTTCCTTGTCCATATTGCGACTCTCTTATTATATCTAGAAAGCTTATTCTAGGTTATATAATAGCTAGGTTTAGTCAAAAAGCTTATTTTGATTAAATAAGACCTGAGGGAAAATTAGGGCTAACAGAGCTTATTGTTAATCTACGATTACTAGTTTCTAAGAGAAGTGCAAAAACAACAAAACAATGAAGTATGTTTATTTATGTATAGGCTGAGATTTAACCAATAATTGAATTCCAAACTCATTCGTCAATTTTCTCACTTTTATGCTGTTTAATTTGATTTGCTTTTATTAGTTTAATTTTACTTTATTTTGTTTTTCAAAAACCAATCAAACCCGCCCCCTGTGTAATATCCTAAACATCAATTCTTTTCATTATAAATGCTACATGTACATTGCGTAAAGTTATGTTTTATTTTCTGATGCATTCGACATGGATAAAGACTTGCTATGGTTAGTTACACATAGGAATGGGAAGAAACTTCATTAATCACATCAAATCTAGAAAACAAAATGAAATCTTACTCAAAGTAGAATTCACAATCACTATTTACACACTTTAGAAAGAGAGAAACAACAGATTGTATAAGGATGTCAGATAATAGCCAGCTTATGAACTGAAGCTTATTGTAATTTTGTACTAGCTTTTGCTAGAGTAAATAATAATTCATTATTGTTTTTAAAAAACCTCTATTGAATTCCTATGGAAGCATAATCCAACAGAGAAGACACCTTTAAAATTTATCATTTTTCTTGTTAATTTTTAGGTTTTAAAGAGGTTGTTGTTAAACGATTAAACGAACCTTTTTATGACATGATCTTTATATATATGTTATGATACTTAAAAGTTATATATGTTTAATTGAATAAACTCTCCATAACTAGATTTGGAGAATCCAAAACTGACGTTAATAGAATAAAAAAGAGATTATGATATTCAAAACTTCGTTAAGATCATCCTCTTGAAATTAATCTTATAGACAATGAGAAAAATAATCTAAAATATTATCTAAATGTTGTTGTTAAACATATTCAATAATTGAGTGAATCTTTACTCCTCCTATATTGATTAAAAAACTTATATATAATTTCTGTAATTATTCCTGTTCATGTTAATTGACTTATAATAATAAAACTAACCCTTAACTAAACTCATGTACATGTGGAGCAACCAAAAACAATTGCATATAAATAAATAATATTTATTTATATTCCCTTTCCCTCTCTATTAAATTGGAGTTTGATGAATATTATTTAGGCCTAACTTGTATTGAAACTGCTAGAAAAGGGGTGCTGCAAGTGACTTAGTGAATAAATATGCAATCTGAAACTTAGAACGAATATGTTGAGCAGTAATCAACGCTTATTTGAATTTGTCTCTCATAAGATGCAAATCAATCTTGAGATGTTTTGTTCTTTCATGAAAAATAGGGCTAACGGTGATGTGAATTACAACTTGGTTATCACAGCATAATGGTATAACTAACTATATTTGTATCTAGAAATGATGTAAAAGTTAGAATAGCCATTGTGTCTTATAAACCATGGCTCCCATGCTTCTGTTTTCTACTTTTACAGATGAACTGAAAATGTATTATGCCTTTTAGTTTTCCATGATATTTGTAAACCTCCAAAGAAAATGACAAAACCCATTAAATACCTTCTAGTGTTAGGGTAAGATGCCCAGTAATAATCATAATGGGCTTCAAATTTAAATGAATTACTGGAAGGAAAAATAAGCCTTTTAAAGAATAACTTTTAACATATCTTAAAACCTACATGCTTGCCTCCTAGTGTGATGATCTTAGAGCTTGAACAAACTAAATTAGATGTTGAACTGTGTGCGTAAGATTAGGATGAGAGAAGGATAAATAAAACAATCTTCTTACCAATTTTCTATATTTCTTTGGATCATCTAATAACTCCCCCTTTTCATCACTAAATTTATGTCTTTTAGTAGTGGAGTGGCTATTGGTTTGTAGCCAAGTAATCTAACATCATTAAGGATATTCGGAACATATTTTCTTTGGTTAACATGACGACCACCTACAGACTTAGCTATCTCCAATCCTAGGAAATATGTGGCATATCCTAAATCCTTTATAGTAAATTGTTCATCCGAGACTGCTTTGCCTTTTATGTTTAGAATTAAGAAAAGCTTGCGAGAAGAACATTATCAATAGAAACAATTAAGCTAAAAAAATGAGTTAAGACATTTTTATGAACAAAAATGATCATTGGATGATTTAACAAAGCCAATGTTGTAATTTTGTCGTGAGCTCCTAAGTCCACTATTTTGAAGCTTGCTCAAAACCATACATTGATTTAATTAGTTTGCAAACTCAAAATTTTCAATCTTTTTCATACCTTTCTGGTGGCACCATTATACTTCTTTATCTAGATATCCATGTAGAAAAGCATTGCTGATATCTAGTTGAAGAAGTGATAATAAATAAGTAGCTACAATGGCTAAAAAATTGACTATCACCCCTTTTATGACTGGTGAAAAGTTATCTATGAAATCAATCCCTTCAACTTGGTTGTATTCCTTAACTAACAATCTTGTTTTGTATTTTTCTACTTTTCCATTAGGCTTTATTTTCTCCTTATAAACCTATTTTGACCCTATGATATTTTTTTGGCAGTAATTCTATTAGTTCCTATGTTTTATTCTTCTCAAGTTCATTTAATTCTGCATTTGTGGCATCTACCTACTCCTTAGTTATAGATTGATTGAAAGAAGATGGTTCTTTGAATAGTAGATCTTATAGCTAAAAATAACATGTAAGGTGAAGAACAATTGGGTGATTTATGGTAGGGAAAAATTTTTGGTGTAAGGTCTGTGTAGTTGGTAGACAAAGGGATAAACTAAACATTATGGAAAACATAATCATTCAACTAAGTGAGGGTTTTTCCAGTTCTAGCACTTCGCTTGATTCTGGGTTCATAATGTGATAATGATGGTATCTTATATGGTTGGACACTATTTTTTCTTGCTATGATTCAGGTTGATTAGGTGTATGTAAAGGTTTTATATTAGTTTAGAAATTATTTTATAGGGTATTGAGGCAAGTTTTAATCTATTTAAAACCCTCAATATACTATAAGCACATAGGTTGTGGGTGTAGTATGTGAGCTGTCGATCCTTTGAGGAGTTTTGAAACTAATCTAATTCTAAGTTATGTAAGGCTTGAAGAATTATTAAAATGAATATAAAAACTGCACAGAAAAGTAAACACGTGAAGATGATTGATTAGAATTAAAATGTAAAATTAACATACAAAGAATCAAATTAAGCACCACCAAATTAACAACTAAACTCACACAAGGAAGATTAGCTAATTATGAGAAGGGGGATTTATCTTATCATCAAATACTATATAATTACTTAAGAGTTAATATGGTATCTGTCCTAGCCTTTCGAATGGTAGATTACTCTTTTTCAAGTTATAATCATTAAACCTTAGATCATAACCCCTAATTGAATTATGAAATTTACAATCTCTCAATTAACAAAAAACCTATAAATCCAGTCAGATCTTAAGCCCTCTAATAGACAACCGAGTCCTCATACGAGATCTCTTTTCGTCTAAATTCCCAATTTGATTATTTGCGTGATCTATTAGATTGTTTAACTATCCTTACCCATTTTAATCATTTTGCTATTGGTTCACTCTCTCGATTTGTTACCGAAGCATACAAATACAACAAATAATCACAATATCCAATGTATTAACATCAAAAGAAATCACGTTAACATTGATTCAAGAACAAATCCCTAAAGAAGTTTAGAGCATCATCATCAAACCCAAATCCATCACTATCAAATCCATCTTATACATTTAAAAGAATGAACAATAAAAATGAAATGAAATGTCACCTGGAAGGGTCGGAATAGATCGAGAAGATAGTAGCACTACAACCCTTTTTCTCTTTACTTTGTTCTCCTTCTCTCTTCTTCTTCCTCTCTCGTAGGATCTTTCTCAAAGTGGCAGAGAAGGGAGCTCCTGCTAGGGTTCTTTCCCTTTCTTTATATAGTATTTTTCATTTTAGGTAAACCTTAGGGTTTTCCCGGGTCCAAAAAGTCCCAAATGTGCTTCGATAAGTCACATTCAAGAGGTTGTCCGTGTTGTCTATCGCGCAAGCCACAATCATGACCTAAGATTTTTGCTCTCTATCATGATTATGGTAAAAAGAGCCACGAGCCACGATCATGGTAGACCATCCATGCTTTTGTCATGATCGTGGCCCTGGGCCTTACTTTGGGTTTCCCTTCAAATTCTCTCCATTCTTTGATATTTTATTTGAAACACTAATAAACACATCAAGGCACCTCAGATACATAAAATTTAAGCTCAATAGTATGCTCTAATCCATAAAACACTCAAAACACACATTTCTAACTAAATAACATAATCCTAACCTAAACTACCCGCTAAAACATTATGCAATCTACCACTATCATCATCCCTACACTTAAACTTTTTCTTATCCTCAAACAAAGACAAAACAAGCAAAAACAAAAACACAACAAGCGTAATTATCAACAAAGCACACAAATTTGCAATAATTGGTCAATGACATTAAACTTCACGAAACAAATTTAAGTACAAACATGATCCCTCATGTTGTTCTAACTTATTAACTTTTGAATTATGTGTTTAAATATTTTGGACCAAATATACACACTAATCAAGAACTTAATGTCATTCACTCCTATCACTTACACACACAAATTGATAATTATTTGGTCAATCAAAATGTAACTATCCTTAGTAGTTTTTTTAATGAAAATTTGAGCTATTACTAAGATCAGTCGGATTTATTAAACAATGGACTATTTTTGTTGCTTTTATTTGACACGAACCTAGCCTTTTGACGTAAAGACAAACATTTGTGATGAATGTCCCCGGGTTACTCAACTAGGCCATGTTTTTATTAAGCAGCTTAGTTAGAATGTCATTATAGTCTTTTGACACAAAGGCAATCATTTGTGATGAATATCTCCTAGTTACTCAACTACATCATATTCTTAATTGGTTACTAGCTCTATTTATAACCTGATTTGTTTCAAAAAGGTCTTGCGGAATTTTTTTATTGGCTACCTCATTTTTTTAACTAATAGTTCTCATGAAAAAGTATTAACAATGCTATGTATTCGATTGAGCTAAAATTATAAATGAATGTGGTAAATTTTTGGAATGAACAAACCAACATCATATCCTAATTTATATGCATATTTAATCGAAACAACCTAGACACTAATTTTGTAAGCTAATAAATCTTTACAACCTAACGGACTATGTTCAAAGATAAATTGATTTCGTTAAGTCCCAGCCATTGACACATTCACACAAATCACATCATGCAATCCTAAACAAAACTAACATATAGTATACAAAGATCACATTTAAACAAAACATATAATGCATATAACCGTCCCTACACTTAGACAACAAATTGTCCTCAATGTGAGAAGAATAAATAAACAATACATAAGGTGGGAATAAGAATTAACAAAACAAAAGAAACATAAGAACAATTGAAAATAAAAATAAAATAAAAGACAAGGGTTAGAGTATAAAACCATCATGGTGATTGAGGTGGTGACGGTGTCAGAGGTGGTAGTTGAACACCTTAAGCCTCAAAATATCTATGAATATGTCGTATGTCCCGGCTTTGACGTCTTTGTTCTCTAGTCATCTCCTTCAACACTTGACATTTTCTAAAAATGGCTTTGTTAGTGCTTGAGATGGCTTCCATTACCTTCTCCCATCTCATTTGCTCTTCCTATTATGAATCGTCACTGGTTGAGTACTCCTCTTATTACGGTAAGGCTGAGCTCCAATTGGTCTATCTTGACCTGATCTTGACATGAGATTTTTCACTGATATCTCGAAGTTTTATGTTATGGGACTTTAAGATTTCAGCTCTCGTCAAATGACAAGTGTTGAGAAATGTAGGATGATGGATAGTTATTCCATTGCAATTGAAGTCATAGTATTCCACAATGGTTGTGACCAAGTATTCCATTGCAATTGAAGTCATAGTACCCCATGCCTAAATTATTGCTTCTCTTTATGAGAGAAGCAGTAATTACATTAAAAATATGGGTGGAGGTATAAACTTGGACGCTATGTTCCATGCATCACAATAGAAAAAGTTCTTTTATTGAACACTTGCTAGTTTAGGATTGGTCAAAGATAGTTTGACATATAAATTTCTATAATAACAGGTGTTTAGGGCTTCTAATAATATTATTGTGGGTAGTTTTAGCATCAAAGCTCTCCAACCCAACCAGTTTCGTCCAATAGTGGGTGACACGAAAATCATCATATTGATATAGTATGGTTGAGATGGGGAATCCACCAATTTCACACAAAATATCATAATCTAAGCTGTATGGTTGACCTCGCAATCAAAACCATAGGTTCTTAGGGTTGGTTGGCTCATATTAAAGAGTTGAGAAGAATTCTAGGGTTTCTCATAAATAGGATAATTGAATCGTATAAAATTTTTCCCACTAAGTTCTTTCGTCTAAAGCCTCAACCCGCTCTATCAATTGAATTGTTTCTAATGTATCAAAATCTAAGTATTTAGGCACAATAATGTTCTCTAAACTAAGGGTGTGGTAGCGGTTATATTCTTCCTCTGAGTAGATCGAGAAAGGTGCACTGTAATCCGCTACCCTATTTTGTTGTCCGTACCCTAATATTTGGACTTTGGATTTTAGTTGGGTTTGCTTAACCGTCTGCTTGATGCATTGTTCCATTGGATTGAGAGTTGTGAAAAGTATGGAGAGAGTTGAAGTCTTGAAGATGGGTAGAGAGAAGTGAGAGGAGTTAAGTTCTTAAGTTTAAAGAGAGAGTGAGAAAGTGAAAGGTGTAAGAAAAATGAGGGTGAGTGTAAATATAAAGGGTAGGAAGGTTAAAAAGTGGTAAAATTGGAAGAAAAAGGTTGAAACTCTTGTATACTTGGCCCGCCCTACTGCAGGCCATGATCGTAGCCTTGTAAAAAAAATCCTGCATATTTTCTAATTTCGCTTCTTTTCCTCATTTCATCCCGAAATCCTTCCATACCTTATAATTACATTATCACCTCCTTGTGTTTTCCTTCCACCACATTACCAAGTCCACTAATCCTCAATTCCCCCAAGATATTCAACTGGACTTGAAACACACACAAAGAAAACAGGATGCAAAACCTAATTACTACAAAAGATGGCATAACAAGATGATAAAAAACCATGGGTTGCCTCTCATACAGTACTTCTTTTACTACTGGTAGATCAATGTACTCCTTTTGCTTATGGTGGCTCGAACGAGTCTTGTAGTGGTAGCATAATCATAGGTCATATAAATTGCAAATGAGCTACTAAACTGTGATTTTCACCACCTTTCTTCTTTGTCTTCTTTTTTCTGCTTATTCCTTTGAGATTGTGGCTTTCCAGGTGGATCCTTCTGATCATCACTATGCTCAACCTCTCCACAAGACTTGGTTTTGTTAATAATGTCTATTGAATTGTAATAGCTTCTTCTATCATTGGACATATTAAAGAACACCTTCTCATTCTCCACCCTTAGAGTCAACCTACCTTCATCAACATCCATGATAGATTGGGTGGTGGCTAAAAATGGTCGTCTAAGGATAATTAGTATCTCTAAGTCTTCCTTTGTGTTCAAAATGATGAAGTCCATAGGAAAGGTAAATTTTTCCACCTTAACAAGAACACCCTTGATCGATTAGCCATCTGTACACTTATCATGGTCGGTGTTATTTCTCTTGGCTTCATCTTTTGGCATAAAGTGTAAGGCATCATCCTTATGCCAGCTCCTAAACTTGCAAAAGCCTTATCCACTTTGACATTACCTATGGTGCAAGGAATGTAAAAATCCCCTGGATCATTCTGATTCCATGGTAATGTTGCCATTTCATTGGAGTTCTCCATGCTTCCTACTTCACTCAGTAGCTTTTCTAGCTCCTTTTTTGTTAATTAATCTCTCTTGTATGGATTCCATAAGAGTGAGTCGTGTTTTTAGCTGCTCTATTACATCAAGGACTTCATTCAACTTTGTTTCTTTTGACTTCCATTGTGCTAAAATGGGGAATGGAATTGTAGGTCGATACTCCTTGATTTCCTTTAGGTTATGTTCATCTAGTAGGAGATTTTTGTTGGCCCTTTTCTTTTCCCTCTCCTTATCTTCTTCATCTTTGTCGAGTTTCTCGCAATAGACTGGTGATAACTATAATCTTTTAGTTTGGTATTTTTTTCTATGTTACTTAGAAGGCTCCCCGCATTTCTTGCAGATAGTGCATCTTCCAATTGAGCCATTTGGACTTCTAAGTTGTTAATGGAGGATTCATGATTCTTTTTCACTTGTTGAAATTTTTCTTCCAATCTATTATGTGCATCATCCATGGTTCCCATCTTATCTGTCTAATTTGGCGTCCATGGAATTAGGTTTCTCCTATTGAAAACCAAGTGGCCCTTGAGGTCAAAATTAACCTCTAGCATTGTTTAACCATAAAAAGTTTGAGCGATTCTTCCACCAAGGATTGTACGTGTTCAAATAGGGGTTGTTCCCTCCACCATGACCAAACTACGCTCCCATATACTCAACTTGCTTTTTTTTTCCCCATTATTTTGCATTAGGAAGTAGTCGAGGGTGTTATAATTATTCTGATTACGTAGCTCACATCTTTATTTAATGGTCTTAACTGGGGCTGAAGAAGAAACTTTCATATTACTTAGCCATTGAGTCAAGTTGTCGATCTTAGCTTGCATTTTCGTAATTGGGTCAATAGCTAAAGCTCCTTTTTGCTTATGGGGGCTTGTTGGTTGTCTACTCTTATCATTTTTCCATAGACAAATGTCACTAACCATTTCTTCAAGAAACTCCTCTGCTTTGTGAATCTTTCACATAAGCGATCTGCCCGATGCTGCATCTATGGTACTTCTCGTGGGCATATTAACTCTATTGTAGAAGGTTTGCAAAAGAAATTCTTTTGGTAGGTTGTGGTGTGCATACCTCCTTTACAAATCGTTATATCTCTCCCATGCCTCGTACAGTGATTTCATATCACTTTGTTGGAATTTCGTGATTTCTTGTGTCATCTTTATAGTTTTATTGAGGGGAAAAATACTTTTCTAGGAATGCATATGCCAATTGCTACCATGTTGTGACATTTAAGGGACTAAGAGAATGATAACAAGCTTTGACTCTATCCTTTAACGTAATGAGGAAAAGCCTCATCCTAACAATGTCTTCTGACATCCTATGACATTGGAAGTATCATATATTTCAAGGAAGTTCACTATATGTTCATTGGGATCCTTATTGGTCAGTTTGTAGAATTGCACATTTGTTTGTAATATGTTCAGTAGGGCCAATTTTATGTCAAATGAAGGTTCTTGATCAGGAGGTCTAGCAACACCTTGATTGGTTGTATTAAGTTTCGGTCTCATGAAATCTATGAGGGTTTGAGGTTGGTTCCCTTAGTTTCCTTCTTGCTGAAACTTTTGATGAAATTCCTCAGTCATTGGTTCTTCAATTCTTCTTCTTGGCATTTGGCTCTTCGAATGGCTCGTTCCAAGAGAGTGATGTCGAGTGCTAGGATTTCAACTATTCTACTTGAACTTCGAGTGACTTTTGTGTTCATGCAAATGCATGGACATAAGAGTGATGAGAATGAGTTAGACTACAAGAATTAAACTAATCCAACTAACTCCCCGACAATGGCGCCAAAAACTTGTTGAGGCAAGTTTTAATCTATTTTAAACCCTCAATATACTGCTAGCACACAGGTCATGGGTGTAGTATGTGAGGAGTCGATCCCTTGAGGAGTTGTCGAACTAATCTAATTCTAAGTTATGTAAGGCTTAAAGAATTATTAAAATGTAAATAAAAACTACACAAAAAAGTAAACACGTGAAGATTATTGCTTGGAATTAAAATGTAAAATTAACACACAGAATCAAATTGAGCACCACCAAATTAACAGCAGAAATTAAACAAGGAAGATTAGCCGATTATGAGAAGGGAGATTTATCTTATCATTAAATGCTAACATGATTACTTTCGAGTTAATATGGTATTGGTCCTAGACTTTCAAAGGGAGGATTACTCACTCTAGTTATAATCATTAAACCCTAAATCATAACCCCTAATTGAATTATGGAATTTGCAATCTCTCAATTAATAAAAAACCACAAATCTAATCAAAATTTAAGCCCTTTAATAGACAACTGGGTCCTCATACGAGATCTCTCTTTGTCTAAATTCCTGATTTCATTATTTGCACAATCTATTAGATTGTTTTACTATTGTAGCACCCGACTCTCACAAGACACATGCTCGACATTCTGAAGGATGTTCGAGTACATACCCCACAAGGGTGGCATGTTAGAGCAGTCACATAACTAACTTAACCATTGCATCATCATTAAAACGTAATTATCACAATATTTAAAAACCCAATTCCTCATTTTCATTTAATAAACTAAATGTAGATTGTGGCATTACATACTTCGTCTTTATACACAATATGGAAGAGCTATTAGAGTCTACAACTCTATTACAAAAAAATGCTACATGCTACATGAATGAGGAACAACATTCAATCTAAATCCTTCAATCTCAGTTGACCGACCTTTAAGCAATTTCTTTTATCCAAAAGTAGTACCAGATCTCTTCAAGTTGTCATAGAAGCTGAGTCTGTTCTTTCGCACTTGAGAAGTCAATGTTGCAATTTTGATGAGTTGTGCGAACTTAGTGAGCTACCCATCATTGATTGCTCACTCATAACACATAACACATAACACATACAATTTATGTAATCACCTAATTCACATCATTTCACTAATTATCATATAACATCACATATCACTTTGATCACTTCTTTCACATTACATATTCAGAGAAGTCAAACGGTTCATTTTTGATCATTTGAAACACACATATCAATTTTATATGCAATCCTCATGAGACTCATTTTTAATTGTTATTGTTGTGACTGAGTGCCTATAACTGTCCCTTATTTATTGTGGATATCGGGCTCATTAATAATTGTCCTTTATCCGTTAGAGATATAGGGCTCATTATACATAGTGAACCTTTGGCTTTTAATCACTTTATGAGCTTTTAGCTCTTTTTTGGTGGCTACTCCAGTCACAACAACCTTTATTTTTTCATGCATTCATGTAATGAAATGCATCACATGTATTAAGTCGATAAAAAATGTTACACATTCATATTCACTATCATAATCTGATTCATATTTGTCATCGGACCTTGGTCCGACATTTAACATATACGTTAAGAATCACTTATTTCATCAAATTCACAATCAATAAGCACTTCTAATATGTTATTCATACATCAAACACCTTGGAAAGTCAACGTCTAGAATTAACACAATCACATTCACTTAATAATTCAATACAAAATTTAAAACAAACAATTAATCAAGTGAGACCATCTAGGTCACTCACAGTTTGCTCCAAATAGCTATTGCATTAAAATCTCATAAACGTATGGATGTTATCGCTCTAATTGCTCTTCTATATCATGCAAAACATATTTACACACATCACAACTTTGCACAATTATATAAGTACTTATTTATGCACAAATGTGTATATGGATTATATACAATTCATGCTCAATGATAATCCCAGGTATATTTCCTATATTTTCATCTTATGATCATTCATAGTTCAGAACTCATATATGTTTGATTTTAACTTAGGTTTACACCTCAATAATACAAACTTATTCCAATTTCATCACTCAATTATGCACTACGATTCATGGGTCAAAACACTTTATTCTTATAACATCATCAATCAATCATTTACCAATCCTTTCTTAGTGAATTCAGATGACCATGAAATTTGTTAAAGCAGAAGCTAAATGTGTAAGAAGTTTGTGGTTCAAGTTTCAAGTCAATCGGAGGTCCGGAGAAGAAGTTATGTTCAAAATAGTGAAGGGTGTTTAAAATTGCCAAAAAGCATTGCACCTTTATTGTCTCTGTCACGATCGTGCTTGTGTATGATCATGCACTACCTGACATTACCTCTCTGTCATGATCGTGCTTCTGTCACAATTGTTCTTGTACCTGATATCTCCTCTCTGTCATGGTTGTGCTTGTGCACGATTGTGTAACTCCCCTAAGGTTTCCTCTTTATCACGATCGTGCTTGTGCACAATCATGCACTACCTGATGGCTTTTCTCAAAATAGATTTTAAGGTCAATTTTCCATGGCCATTTTGACAAGGAAAAAGAAGTATTTAGGTAGTACATTCTTCTGAACAAATATTTTCCTTTATGTCTTAAGTTTCTAATGACACCAATTTCATGCAGGTTGGTTTAGTATTCTGCAGGATATAACTAAAATATTGCAGATTGTTCCCAAACTGTGACGACACACCGTACTCAACATCAAGCCAAATTTTGAAACCCCTAAAGATAGAATTCAAATTCAATTACCTCATGAAAAATATATCCATTTTTATCTAGTTTAATCTAAACTTAAAATCATCCCATTTTGATAAGTATAGATCCAAATTTGGCTAAAATACAAGCGCATGTTCCATGGAAGCACTCCATCTAACATATTCCATAACACTTCATCATCATTTTCATCCTAGTTGATCTCTTTTGCTTAGATTATCATTTCTAGCTTACGTCTTCATTATTTCATCTTCATTCCTACTTACATTTCAGCTCAATTTTTATCACAAATAAATTATATTCTCTGTTTAATGATAACACCAAAAATAGAATATGAAACGTCCATCTAACTATCAAATTTTTTGCTCCTTTTTCTTACACCAATTTCAATGATCTTTCTATTTTAATCTCATCTCTACAACAACTTATGAAATATTGATCACACAAAAACAAGACATCAATGTGGTTATTTCTTTACCTATGTTCCAACATATATAAAACACCATTTTATGATCATTTAACCTCCAACTATCATCATACATGTTTCATTCATCAAATCATGAAGAACAATATGATACTTGATAAAACTCCAAACTTTTCAAAATCATGTGAGCCCTAGCTTTCCATAGCTCACACAATCATCAACATAGAGGTGGGTAGATTAGGTTTTTGTTTTTGACAAATGAAGAAGACAATAAAAAATGAGAGTAGCAAGTGAAAAAAATGATGATAAGGTTTAACATTGATGGAGTTGGGTAAGTGTTGTGGAAGTGAAGAAGCTTGAAGAAGATCATGAAAAGAAGAAGAAAGCAAGAAACAAAACAATTTAAATGGTCTTTCAATGTTAAAAGACTCGTGTCACTTGCTATGCCACACCCTCGCCCATGATTCTTTTAACATTGAAAGACCATTTTAATTGTTTTGATTCTTGTCACTTGCCCCATGTCTCCACCTTATGGTTCCCTTTAATAACTAGTCTATTTGTCTCCAATTTCTACCCCAATTGTCACCCAATTTTTAATATCATATTCTTAACAAAACTTAGCACCATTTGCTAATTATTTCAATTGTCATTTGACACTTATTTCAACTACCATAAACCAATTGTCTTTCTACTTGACATTTTTTTAGTCTAAAAATACTCATAATTTCAGAAAATATTCCAAATCCCACCAAAAATTATAAATCAATAACTATACTCTCCAAATCAATTTTCAATACATAAAATCCACAATTCTCAATATAATCAAATTTATAAATCAATTATACCTGAAAAATGTCAATTAATGTATGTACAATCATTTTAATGGGTGCAATAATTAATGTTCAAATATGTGTGTATGTTTTATTATGTATGAGCATGAAATGCACTTTCTAACTTCTTAATAATGTCTCATGTACACTATTCTAGGATTCTAAGCCTTAATATGTGATAACGAGATGTTACAATTCTCCCTTTCTTAAGAAATTTTGTCCTCGAAATGCTTACTTGGTTGTTTAAATAGGTAGGGATATTGTCTCCTCATGTGCTCCTCCATTTTCCAATTTGCTTCCTCAATCAAGTGATTCTTCCAAAGCACTTTCACTAATGTAATTGCTCAATTCTCAACTATTTTGTTTGATATCCACTGTCTTAATCGACTCCTCAATATAACTCAGATTACTAGCTATTTCGATCTCTTGAGTTGGTAACATATGCATTAGATCAGATCGGTATCTTCTAAGCATACTCATATGAAATACATTAGTGTAACTGAGACATCTCATTCATTAAAGCTAACTTGTATGCCAATGGTCTTATCCTCTTAATGATCTCATAAGGACTAATGTACTTAGGGCTCATCTTGCCCTTTTTACCGAATCTCAGCACTCCCTGCCAAGGCAATACTCTTAGAAACACTTTGTCTCCTACACTGTATTCCATATCCTTTCGGTGCTAGTCTACATAGCTTTTTTGTCTATCTTGAGCTGTTTTAATTCGAGTTTGGATCAATTTCACCTTATCCACAGTATCCTGAATTAGTTATGGGCCTTCTACCATTCTCAAGCCCTCTTCATCCCAATATAGAGGCGATCGACATTTCCTACCATACAATGCCTCATACGATGCCATTTTGATACTACTATGATAGTGGTTATTATATGCAAACTCAATTAAAGCTATGTACAGATCCTATGCTCCTTGAAACTACAATACACATGCTCTGAGCATATCCTCAACATTCTTGATTGTCCTCTCACTCTGTCCATCTGTTTGAGGATGAAATGCAATACTGAAGTTTAACTTTATACCCATGGTTAACTGTAAGCTCTTCCAAAATTTTGAACTAAATATGGGATCCTTGTCCGATACAATAGACATCAAAACTCTATGTAGTCTAACTACCTCATTTACATATTTTTGATCAACTGATCTAGTGAGTTATTCTCTCTCACTTGTAAGAAATGGGTCGACTTAGTCAATTGGTCCACCACAACCCATATAATGTCATTTTGCCTTAGATTCTTTGGTAATCCCATAACGAAATCTATCGTAATTTGCTCCCATTTCTATTCCAAAATAGGTAACGAATGTAGCTTCCTAACCAGAGCCTGATGCTCAGCCTTAATCTGCTAGCAAGTTAAACACTTAGCAACATACTTTGCTACTTTCTTCTTCATTCCTGGCCAGTAGAAATGCTGCTTTAGCCTATTATACACATCTTGGTGATACCAGGATGCATAGCATAAGTAGCTACATGAGCTTCCTCTAAAATTTCCTTTCTCAATTCATCCACATTAGGCATGTACAGTCTTTGCTTCAGCCACAATTTCTCATCTCTCAATTCAAACTCAGAATTTGGATTCATTTTCAATTTCTTAATAAGCTTCATTATATCAGGATGTTTATTCTGTACCTTTCTAATTTTATCATACAACATTAGTCTCACTCTTAATGTGGCTATCTATACCTCATTCTACTCTAGATTCAACTCCACATTTAGAGCTCTCAATTGAATTAAGCTCGATAACCTCGATAAATGAATCTGAGCTACACTGTTATTCGACTTTTTACTCAATGCATCTACGACTACATTAGTTTTTCCCGAATGATACTCAATCATACATTCATAGTCTTTCAACAACTCTATCCATCTCCTCTGTCTCATATTTAATTCCTTTTGACTCAACAGATGCCTTAAGCTCTTATGATCAGTATATATCTGGAATGTCTCGTAATACAAATAGTGTCTCTTTATCTCTAGAGGAAAAACAACTACAGTAAGCTCTGAATTATATATCGGATAATTTATCTCATGAGACCTTAATTGTCTCGATACGTAGGCTATCACCTTGCCATACTGCATCAACACACATCCCAATCCTTGATGCAAAGCATCACTGTATACTACATATCCTCTAGTTCCTGATGGAATAGTTAACATCAGTGTTGTAGTCAACCGATGCTTCAGTTTTTCAAAGTTTTTCTGACAAACGTCATTCCATATGAAAACTACATTCTTCCTTAGAAGTTTAATCAGAGGGGCTGAGATCAATGAGAATTTATCAACAAACCTTCGGTAATATTTGACCAATCCTAGGAAACTCCATATTTTTGATACATTCTTCGGGGCCTCCCACTTCATTACTACCTTTATCTTCTTTGGATCCATTTGTATGCCTTGTCCAGTTACTATGTGAACCAGAAACACTACTTGATACAACCAAAACTCACATTTACTAAATTTGACATACAACTGTTTCTCCCTCATAATCTGTAAGATTACTCTTAAGTGCTCAACATGCTCTTCTCTGCTCATTAAGTACACTAAGATGTCATATATGAACATAATCATAAAATGATCTAGGTAAGGCTGAAGCACCTTATTCATCAATGCCATAAATGCGGCTGGGGCATTAGTTAACCCAAACGACATTACTAAGAACTTGAAATGCCCATACCTACTCCTAAACACACTTTTTGGTATATCAGCCTCTGCTATCTTCAACTAATAGTACCCAGATCTTAAGTCCAACTTAGTGAACACCCGAGCTCCTTGCAACTGATCAAGTAAATCATCAATTCTAGGCAATTGGTACTTATTCTTCTTTTTTACCTGATTCAATTGCCTATAATCAATGCATAGTTTTAGGGTTCCCTCTTTCTTTTTCACAAATAAGACTGGAGCTCTCCCTGGTTATATACTGGGTCTAATAAAACCCTTTTCCAGTAAGTCTTGTAACTGAGCCTTCAATTCTTTTAGTTCCATAGGTGCCATCCTATATGGAGGAATAGATATAAGAGTAGCACCTAGAATTAAATTGATCATAAAATCTGTTTCCCTATCTGGAGGTAAACTAGATAATTCTGCGAGAAACACATCTAAGAATTCCCTAACAACAGGAATGTCCTGCACATGCTGCTCAGTTCAGGTATCGTCTACATGGGCCAGGTAAGCCTCAGATCCTCCTTGCATCAACCTCAAAGAACTCACAAATGAGATTAGCCTGGTTGGCACTGCTTGACTAATACCTCAGAAAACTGCTCTTGACTGATTAGGAGATTCTAATATCACCTCCTGAGTATAGCAGTTCATGATAGGCCTATGAGCAATGAGTGAATCCATGCCTAGGATAATATCTATCTCCCTTAACTACAGTACAATCAAATCTGCCTCCAATTATACCTTATCAATTCGAATCAATCACCTTTTGTTGACTTCTCCTATTACTGTAGTACTACCTATCAGTGCACTCACCTCTAATCTATGTTTCAATAATTCTCTATCACAATGCATGTAATGCTGAACTCTTTGAGCCCTTTTGTATTATTCTATACTTGGAGATGCTATTGTATATTGATATATACATGATTGTATATGAGTTCAAAGATGTATTTAAATCCTTTTTGGTATATATGTTAGTGATTTATAATGTTATATAATATTACATGAACTTATAGTTCATCAGTATGCGAAAGCTTAGAGATTTCTAACATATAAGCTTCTAAGTGTGTAAAACTGAGTCCATTGGATGAATACAACCATGGTGGTTGAGTTAAATGTGCTCTAATGCCTTAGAGGTGATTAGACATGATTATGGACTTATTGGACACTTAGAAAGCTTAATTGGAAAAGTTGATGAATATAGGGGCTTATTCCCAATTGTTAAAAGTCAAAGGACTTAAATGTAAATTTTCAATTTTTGGAGGATCAATATGTAATTTTATAAAGTTAAAGGGCTTCATTATTATTCTCAAAATTCTGAGGACCAAAATAAAAATAAAAGTTTTGGTGATTCCTAAATTTTGGGCTTAATTACAAATTTAGGAAAAGATTTGGAGGGTAAAATGGTAATTTCACATAACCCAAAGGCAAAAAGGTAATTTCACCATATTTTGGTCAAAAAAGAGTCAATATTATAGACTCTTCTCCATGTAAGGTCGTGCACCCCATTACTAAAGACTTAAAACATGTTTTAATTAAAAGGAAGGACAAGAGAGGAGGAGAAGACCAATTTTCAGCTATTAGTGACCCTACCCTTTGTTTTGATTCTCCAACCCAAATCAACATGTTCTAAGATAATTTGGGGTCAAACAACTCAAATCTATCATTATATTTGAGAAATTATCAAAGGATTTGAAGATATCATCAAAGGAAGGTTTAGGTAAATTTTGTCTCATCTCTCTCTACAGTAGGATTTTTTGGTGTTAAGATATGTTGTTCTCCATGCTTGAATATGCATGAACATGGTTTAGATGAATGAAATGTGTCATGGAGATGGTTCTTTAAGCGAAAACCAAAATGTCCCCTTTGGGTGAAAGTTTGTGAATTGTTGCATAGATTGTGGTCTAATGTGCTTGGATAAAAATGTGCTTAATTATGTTTTGAAATGAGTAAGTATTGGATTTAAAGGAATTAAATGCCTTAGAAAATGCAAAAGGAAAGCTAGTGTGAATAGCAAGGAAGTAACCATGTGAGAAGTTTAATGGTCAAATCCTATAGCTTAAAGAGAGTGATATTGTGTTTTATAAACT
Source organism: Erythroxylum pedicellare (assembly GCA_027563575.1). Classification (NCBI taxonomy): domain Eukaryota; kingdom Viridiplantae; phylum Streptophyta; class Magnoliopsida; order Malpighiales; family Erythroxylaceae; genus Erythroxylum; species Erythroxylum pedicellare. The sequence continues at coordinate 11,013,789 of JAOQMP010000208.1, forward strand.
TATGTGATGATGTATAAATATGACATATATGTTTAAGTGGAAAATACATTGTATAAATTTTTATGTATAAAGGCTTGGGAGTTGTGAATCAAGGAGCTCATACCGAGGATTGTTGAAGTTAAGGGAGTGTACACCTTCTTTTGAGTTGAGTTGGGGAAAACATATCTCTCAAATGGGATTAGGACATCCCAAGACATACATGATGACTTGTATGTGAATTTTGAACTTAGGTAATGCATAGTAGAATTGAATCTCAAATTGTTGCTAGTATACTTATGTATTTAATAAATGACATTGTTTTGAATAACTTTTTACACTTGGAGTGAAACTGATGTTTTTATTATGTATTTTGAGAAATTATATTGTTTTCAACAAACTTACACTTAAAGTGCAAAAAACAATGCTTTATTTTCTGAAAATACATTTTTGAACAACTTTGCACTTTTAGTGTAAAAGATGACTTTTATTGCATAAAATACTGTTTTGGAATTTACATATTCATAATCGAGTCATGTATGCTGCATGTATTGTCCTCTTTTGGCTTAGAGCCATGCCAAGGTTCCATTTTATCGGTTGGACCGATAAATAAAAGCATGATGCCTTACTTGATTTTTATACTTAATATTTATATACGATTTTTGTGATTGGTGAGATAACGATTGGTCAATCGTTTGCTAGGCACAACTGGTTAAGCGATCCCCATACCATTAACGTTGGTACGTAAAAGTCGAGTTCTCGAATCAATACCTTTCTACAGGACTTGCGGGTGATTCCACACCTAGGGTCTCAACGCTGATGAGGTCATCACCTAGGGTCATGAAACTCTTATCGACTATAGTCTGGACTCACCGAGGATGAAACTCAAGCCAACACTGGGATTTGATGAGTGTTTACACTATTTTACCCAATTAGTGATGACACATATGATTGTTTTGGCTTATTATGATATTTATTTTCTAACGAGATTTGATTTATACATGTGATATCTTTCTTCTTATGTTACTAGAACTGGAGCCTATTTTCACCTGATGAGTTTGTGGTTCAAATTTCAACTCAATCGAAGGTCCGAAAAAGAAGTTATGATCAAAAGAGTGAAGGGTGTTTAAAACTGTGAAAAAGCATTGCACCTTCACTGTCACAATCATGCTTATGCATGATCGTGCACCTCCTGTTGATTCCTCTCTGTCTTGATCATGCATAACTCGACATCTCTGTCATGATCGTGCTTATACTTGATATCTTCTCTCTGTCACGGTTGCGCTTGTGCACGATTGTGCAACTTCCCTGAGGTTTCCTCTTATTCAAGCACGATCGTGCACTACCTGATGGCTTTTCTCAAAACAAATTTTCGGGGTCAATTTTTCATGGCCATTTTGACAAGGAAAATAAGTATACAAATATTTTCCTTTATGTATTAAGTTTCTAATGACACTAATTTCATGCAGTTTGGTTCAGTATTCTACAGGATATAACTAAAGTACTATAGACTGTTCCCAAATCGCAACAACACATTGTACTCAAATTCAAGCCAAATTTTGAAACCCTTAAAGATATAATTCAAATTAGACTACTTCATGAAAATATAGCCATTTTCTCTAGTTTAATCTAAACTTAAAATCATCCCATTTTGATAAGTATAGATCCAAATATAAATGAATGTTCCGTTGAAGCACTCCATCTAGTGTATTCTAGCACACTTCATTACCATTTTCGTCCTAGTTCATCTCTTTTGCTAAGTCTATCATTTCTAGCTTATGTCCTCATTATTTCCTCTTCATTCCTACTTACATTTCATCTTAATTTCAATCACAAACAAATCATATTTTTGTTTAATCATAACACCAAAAATAGAACATGAAACATCCATCTTCCTATCAAAATTTTCTACACGTTTTTCTTATATCAATTTCAATGATCTTTCTATTTTAAGCTCATCTCTACAATAACTTATGAAATACTAATCACCATGAAAACGAAAACAAGACATCAATGTGTTCATTTCTTTACCTATGTTCCAACATATATAAAACACCATTTTATGATCATTTAGCCTCTAACTATAATCATACATGTTTCATTCAACAAATCATGAAGAACAATATGATACTTACTTGATAAAACTCCAATCTTTTCAAAATCTCATGAGCCCTAGCTTTCCATGGCTCACACGATCATCAACATAGAGGTGGTAGATTAGGTTTTTTTTTTTGACAAATGAAGAATAAGGACAAGGTTTAATGTTGATGGAGGTGGGCAAGTGTCGTGGAAGTGAAGAAGCTTGAAGAAGATCACGAAGATAAGAAGAAAGCAAGAAACAAAACAATTAAAATGGTCTTTCAATGTTAACAGAATCGTAGTTGTGGGTGTGTTATGACAGTTTCACTTTCCGTACCACACCCTCACTTAGGTGACTAATAACAATCCTTGTGGGAACGATATTGTTTATACTATAAAGATATGACTCGTATACTTTTGGTATGATAGATTTTTAAAAAATCAAACAAATTGATGACTTTACGTTAAAACTGTTGGATCGGAAAAAGAAAGCATGCTATATTTGGAGAAACGGTAGATTTTAAAACTTTAAAGAAATCATTTTTCCAGTGGAAGCAACAAATCCAAATCATCATGCCAATCCGTACATGATATGGTATAAGGATAATAAAAACATAAACAAGATGAAGAGTATTACCAACTCCTTTGCTACAACTTTAAATCCTCACTGTGTTATCCTCTCCTTCTTCTTGTATCCAAATCCTTTGCTTTTGAATCTTTTCCTTTAGCAATCTATCTTCTCCTTGTTGT